>OY757929.1:12173951-12243951 GCA_963585895.1 Sepioteuthis lessoniana
ACAAACAAATGTTTATTATTAAACATATAAATTCTTGGATTGATATAATTATTATTATTTGATGGGAATACTTGAAACCATTTAACTATGTACAAACAAATGATTAATATTAGACAGAATTATTAGTGTTAAATAACAATACTTGAAACCATTTAACTGTGTACAAACAAATGATTAATATTAAATAGAATTATTAGTGTTAGATAATAAGACATGAAACCATTTAACTGTGTGCAAACAAATGATTAATATTAAATAGGATTATTAGTGTTAGATAATAAGACTTGAAACCATTTAACTGTGTGCAAACAAATGAGATCTAACTCGTTTGAAAATAAAGTTACCTCCAATCTATAGTTGTTGAATAAGGATTATTATCAATTACTTAAAACTATACAACTGTGTGCAAACAAATTTTTATTATTAAACGTACATAAATTCTTGGATTGATATAATTATTAGTATTTGATTAGAATACTTGAAACTTTACAACAGTGTGCAAATTATTTGCATTAGAAATCATATCCCCTCCCCCCAAAAAAAACTACACAGATAAGATAAAATAAACATACAATGAAAGAATTTTCCTAACCTCTGGGCATAAAATAACCCCAGACGTGTTGACATACCGTTAAAATCAATCAGATATTAAAAGAAAACAGATTAAAAGAATACAATTATTCGATAATCATCATCGTTGACATCATCACAGCGTAACGACAGCACATATTCCTTTGACTCATTCACACCATCTGTCCCTATCGACCATCGCACTTGGTAAGTTCTCTAGACGGCACTCATTGTCAGATAGACAAAAGTTCATGTATTTTAATCCAAATGGTGCCATCTATCTCATTCAATGGCAAGCCTCAGAAATTAGTTGACCAGTTCAAATACCTCGGTAGCAATATCTTATCAACTGAAAGCGACGTCAACATAAGTAAAAGTAAAGCGTGGACTGCTAAGTAAATGTAGTTAATTTCCTAGTTTGGATATCAACAACACTCGAATGTCAAATGCGATGCACGAAGCAAGACTTCTAGGAAGCAACGCTAGAATTAGATTTTATTTTAGAATTGAGGAAACAAAAAAGTTCTTAGCGAGAAAATTATGTATAAACATTGGTTGAATAGCATTTCCCCCCTTCAATTTACAAATACGCCTGCCAGATTAAAAGATAAGCTATAAGAAAGTATTAAGTTGTTGACAATTCAGGTATTTTGGGTTAAGAAGAAAATGAACTCTTTTATTTATTTTAAATTGTTAGACGCCTATATGGTTGATACACTAGAACGTTCACATTTTGATTGTAAAGTGTTCTTTGGGAAATAATAAAACTGTTTGGTTTAGAAGAAAATTAACATTCTTATTTTTAAAAAATGGATATAGATCTACTTGTTCAGACTAATATATTAATAAAATTTAAATAAATAAAAACACGAAAATAAGACTTAAAAAAACTGAGTTTTTTTTTTTTTTTTTTTTTGGCGCCGAAAATTTA
This sequence comes from Sepioteuthis lessoniana, assembly GCA_963585895.1. NCBI lineage: Eukaryota > Metazoa > Mollusca > Cephalopoda > Myopsida > Loliginidae > Sepioteuthis > Sepioteuthis lessoniana. The sequence goes on from OY757929.1 coordinate 12,175,453, forward strand.
ACATTCGGCGCCAAAAGAAAAACTCCATAGATCTAGTGGGTAGAGTGTTCGCCAATGGTCTGAAAGATCTGGGATTGTTCCCAGGTCACGTCATACCAAAGACTTTAAAAATGGTACTTGATACGTCCCCGCTTAACACTCAGCGATATAAGGTACGTATCAAGGGTAAAGTGGAGCAATCCAGGGAAAGGATAGCGCCCTCCCCTACACCTCGGTGTAGTAGCTATTGAAAAGGGAGCCTTCAGGTTGACCTTGACTACAGTCGCCAACTTTACTTATTACGTATTACCCCATTGGACGACACGTGTTTCGCAGACATATCAAAAGAAGAATTCCATACTGTATAACATGCCCATACATGAATATGTGAAATGTACATAGAATGTTCATAACATATATACATAGAACATAGGAATCCCGAAACACGAAAAACACGTAACGACTTCTTAGTTCAGGTACGAAACCTTTTATTACCTTTGAGTTAAAGGTTTCGACATAAGGAAGAGAGATGCACAATCTTTCTATGTTGACTTTTCCATCTGCTCCCCACCCAACACGTGTGGCACCCGTCACAAGGCCTCGGCGAGCAAGCGAAAGTCACCCTTCTTCTTCGGACCGCAAGACTCAACTACTGACTTTTTCAAATCTCCCAAAATATTCCGCATATGCTTCCGGTGCATGACGTCATTCACATCCCTAGTCACATTCCCTTTCTAGGATTTTTATTTTGACATCTGTGAACAATACATCCTCCCCGCGGGCGTGTCAACACCTGTGCTCAAGTTTGCACCTAACTAACCCATGTGCTGAGCCGAAAGGTTCTCAGCCTAACTAAACCCAAAGGTAAGATATATAAAACGAAATCCCTCGGCCATTATATTATATATATATATATATATATATATATATGATACAATAATATATATATATATATATATGTGTGTGTGTGTGTGTGTGTGTGTGTGTGTGTGTGTGTGACACAATAATATATATAAATATAAATATGACAATATATATATATATATGACACAATAATATATATAAATATATATATGACACAATATATATATATATATATATATGACACAATAATATATATATATGACACAATAATATATAAAAAATATATATATGACACTATATATATATATATATGACACAACTGTATAACTTCTAGAATATTAATTGATGAGTTAACAAACAACTTTCCATAAGAGAAGCCAGATGGGCAATACTGTTTTTGGCGTTCGTGATGTAACGTCTTTGGAAATGAGACCCGAGTTCAAATCCTGGACGAAGCTGTTTGCATTTTCCATAGAGTTAATACCCTTGGGAAAGGTATACATCCAACTATTCTTCCTACAGCTCTGACAGATTGGAGTCTTTAACTTTGCTACGGTAACCAGTCTAGGAGAAGGAAAACTCTGGTTTCAAATCTTTTAAACTCCGTGTCACACCTTGTTCGTGTGGGTGTGGGTGGGGTGTTGGTAAATGTATGAATTTGATAATTTATCTGAAATTTAGTTTGATAGAAAAGAGAACACACAACCACAAACTCGTAACTTATATTAAAGCAAAGAACTTCCTTCTACTTTGAATTTCTAGCATGAAAACTTCCAACAATTATGTCATACCTAGCATATCCGTGTGCCAGGTGGATTTTAATCAATGAGCTTAAATCAAAGGTGTCGTCCAACCCCCAAGCAACAAGTACTCACATCGTTTAAAACGGGTGGGGTTAGGTCAATTGTCAGTCAATGAGAATATCTTATTTTAAAGCCAAGAAAACGAAAAAGTTCTAAGTTAATGTACTTAACATGATTTCAATATTATTTTTTTCCTGTCTTGTTTACAAATTGTGATCAGATTGAAAGAAAAAGTTTATGAAAGCATAAAGTCGTTGACAAAAAAAATTCACAAAAAGCAAAAAACAACAAAAACAAACAGAGAACAAGTGATATTCGTCGTGGTTAAAAATGTTTTAAGAATAACCCCAAACCGAACTTTTTTTTTTACTTTATTTTTCTAATTCAAAAGTTTTGATAAAACAGGTCAAAAACACTCCTTACACTACAAAAAAGAAAGAACGCCCCCCCCGCAAAAAAGAACGCAAAAAAACACGTTCAAACAATACCTATATCTAATAAACATTTCTTATTCCCCAATGATACTTGCATCAGAAAAATAAGGTTGGAAAGAGTTCGGCTTGAGGTTACCCTTACCGAGCTTTTAACCTGGCCTATCTAATTTCCACCTTGTTGTATGAAACACAGTAGTTTGTTGGTATTTAACTCTCCGACAGGTGAGGCAAATACAGATAATGAAAGAGGTGAAAAAATCTCGGGAAAATATTTTCCTAAGGGTTGATAAAGGGAGATAATCAAAGATATTTTGTTAGCAAAAAGAAAACAAATAGCAATAAAAATCTATATTATAAAGATCTCATTCAATATTTGCCACCGGAACATAGGAAAATCAGCAAGTAGTTAAAATGCTCTCATTTAGTGAATAAAGCAACTTCATTTAATTATAACCAGTTATATATTTCTCTTAGAATATACAAACTAGATTCCTAGTAGAGAGGTAAGACCCCTACAAAAAGGAGTATCTTGGGTATGACATTAACAGCATCAAATAGTGAGGTCACAGTTCCGGAGATCTGAGGAGTATAGGATATCCATTACTCCCAGGTCCACTTTAAGCTTGAGTTGTGATATCTGTTGGGGGTCCGATCTAAAGGGCAAAATAGCCCTGTTTGAAAAATATTTACATACAATTGGAATACTTGACGTATAAGCGTGTGTGAAAACATCTTGCGAAACGATAAAAAAAAATGTATATATAAACGAACAATGTTTGCAATTCATTAACGTCTAGACATAAAGTATTCCTTGACGGGTTGAAATGCAATTAAAATCAATTAATCAATCAATCAGTCAACCAATCAATAAACCCTATATATATATATATATATATATATATATATATATATATACATAAATAATTGTGTGTGTGTGTGAGAGAGAGAGAGAGAGAGAGAGAGAGAGAGAGAGAGAGAGAGAGAGAGAGAGATATCATGTGTCATAACAAGCAAAATGGAAAGTTTATATTTCTATATAAACGTTACGTTTCGTTTCGTTTCGGTTCGTATAGTTAATCTCATTTTCATATGTACCAGCATGTCATTACCATGAGTAAACGAGGCAAAATACCGGTGTATATAAAAGAAAGATTAACGAAACGAAACGAAACGTTTACATATAGAAATAACCTCATTTTACTCGTGACAACACGACAATCTATCTATCTATCTATCTATCTATCTATCTATCTATCTATCTATCTCTTCTTGGTTAGACTTCGCTAACGAAGATTTATGAAGAAGGTTGTCCACGTCGACTGCAGATGCTGATGGCTGACCAGGCCGATGCGGAACTGGCAAGTCCTGGCGCAGCGACTGCAGTTAAAGGTCTGAACTGGTATGACTGCTGCGATCTTCCTCTTGGGGCATTTCTCCTTGAGGTTGGCCCTGCGGGAGTCCTCGAAGGTGGATACGATCAGGTGGACGGTGTAGTGCCAGGCCTGACGATCAGCAGCACATGTCGACCACTGGTGGTGGTCAGTGAGGCAGGTACCAAGAGTCTTCTAAAGGGAGTTTTTAAAACATTTCTTTGGTGCCTCTCAGTCACGATGGGCAGTGGAGAGTTCACCATACAGGACTATCTTGGGCAGGCGCCCCCCCTATTTTGAAGATATACCCTGCCCAGCGTGGCTATGACTTCAGCAACATGGCCTTTATGCTGGTGAACCGCAGCTCGGTCACCTATGTGGAGGAAGTCTCATGAGCAAGAAATGACCAGAAATTTTCGATGCTCCCAGAAAAATTAGTCAGTACAATATATATATATAACTAATATTTAAAACGTAAAAACGAATAAGAATAACTTACTCTGTGTATTCGACAGGGCTCAAAAGAAGTCGAATATAGACTAATGATTACCATTGCTTTATAAACTTTAAAGGATTTTAAAGGATCTGGTCATCTGAAACCCTTAAAGATTTATAAAAAAAAAAAATTACCTTCAAACTTTTTATTAGACGTTCAATTAATTTCGACCATTTTATAAACTTTTTTTAGATGAAAGATTTCATTACGGAGAAATGAGGTCTTGTGCAAAAAAAAAAAAAAAAAAAAAAAGTTAGTTTTAATGTAATGCCTGAAAAACGTCTGCAAGCGAACGAAATTGTGACTTCACCTTGTCCACAGGTGAGTCACTACTCTGTCGGCTGGGGCTGTAGAATACAGCGACTGTATTCTGTAGAAGGGTAACCGCCATCCCAACGAATGTTTTGAATGTCACACTAAACTGCATCTTTGCCCAGTCGGCTGGGGCTGTAGAATACACCAACTGCTTCTCTACAGAGGGCTAAGACCCTCTCACCAACGAGTGTCCTGGATATGACACTAAACAATCTGATGGTGAGGTTCCAGTAATGCTGGAGCTTCGGGGAATGCGGAGTACCCCTTTATAGCCATCGTTCCCAAGTCCACTTAGACTCGAAGTGGTAGCACTTGATAGGATACTATGGGTCAAATAGAACTAAACTGTGTACTTACGCTGAGGTGAATTGCTTGATATAGAACTGCTTTGACATTTAAACTGCGTACTTATGCTAAACTGAATTGTTTGAAATGGAACTGTTTTGTATGCTAAACTTAGTTGTTTGAAATAGAACTGTTTGAATAAACTAAATAGCTTGAAATAGAAATGTTTTTGAAGTATGTAAGTTCCGATAACCAGCCATAAACAGAAAATACGTAGAGGTGAAGAGAATGTTCATATTTCCGCATAGGACTTGAAAAGACAATATAAGGTCTGTAATTTTGGCATGACGGCAAAGACCCGCTGGTGACTCAAGTAAACCTGTCAGCTCCCTCGTACGTGTTCTCCAGCCGTCGCATAATCTCACAAAAAGGGTCCCGCCACCGAAGAAAGATAGGTACGAACTCTCTCTGACTGTATTCCTACTCCACACAAACGTTACCGTCGAAGAATAAAAATATAAACTATATTTTTTATATATCTATGAATTTTTCGTTATTTGTCCAGTGGTTCATCACTGCACCTAAATACATGCACCAAGGGAGAGAAGAGCCTATAATGCCTCACCTGACAGTATTAAATATGCTCACACTTATACGTATACAGGCTATTACAATATGCATACATATGTATATAGACATATTGCACCAAGAAAAAATATGCATGACTGCACCTAAATTTGTGCACCCACATGCATGTGTCACAAGTTATTTGATTGCGAAGGGGCTGAGGAATGAAAGGATTAAAATAAAGAAATTTGTTTGAACAACTGAACGCGTTCATTATAGTTTGATTTGGTTTCTTTGCTTTAATGGCATATCAAACTTGATGGGTTAGTTAAAATCAAAACTACATCTGTAGAAGAATAACGGTGATACTATTTAACCCACAGCTGGAGGGATAAGAAGTTTCGTACCTTTCCCAAGGGTATTAGTCCGAAAGTGAACGTAACAGCGCGACCGGGGTTCGAACTCGCTTACTTCGAGTTTATCTAGATGTTGTTAATACTAGGGTGAGTCGAAATTTTGCTGTATTTCGGTACGTGCGAGTTTTTGACGCGTATATCACGTGACCGAAGCCGTTCAAGCCGTGGAGATTATTCGCCGTGTTTGGTAGTATAGTGGTAATTAGTGCACAGACACGTTTTGCATAGCTTCTCCATGTGTTTGATTTGAAAGCTTCATAGATGAATGTGCCACATAGTTCAATTCGGGAACTTATGAGTTGCGAGTTCAAACGGGGTCATAATCTTGCGGAGGGAACAAAAATATTTGATCATCGTACAATAACCAGATGGTTCAAGGAATTTTACACGGGTTGCAAGTAACTCGACAATCAGACAAAGTCAGGTAGGTCTAAAAGAGAGGATTCCGAGCTTGTGTTCTAAGCCATATTGATAAATCCAGTAAGTACTATTTGGAGAGTATCAGGCGAGCTTGGCTTCTCATAGTCCAGTGCTTTTCGCTGCCATAATATTGCAGAACATTTTACTCACCCTAGTACAAGATTTCAGTGTTGTTTTGTTTTTGCTTTTTCATTCTCTTTGATATCGTTGCATTTTGATCCTTGATTGAGCCACCAATCGGATATTCTCAGCAAGACGCACTTGTGAAAATAAGCGGAAGCAGTCACGTGGTTGACCGGACATGTGTAGGTGTTGTGAAATGATATAGGCAGATGTCCACGTGAGATACGGGGAGTCTCAACTGGTGACCAGAAGAGAGTGGTCAGTCACGGAAGCGCCAGCGAGCAGCAGGGCGCTTTGATGGGGCAAGGTCTATAGCAGGTCTCGGGTTGAGTACCCCTCCGGCTGAGAAGCTGAAGTGCTAAGAGGAGCTTTGAAAATAACACGACGTGGTATAGTCAAGAAGAGAATTTATGGGTCGATATAGCAGTTAGTCTTCGCATCCTTGTCTCTATCTGTCATACTTACGTCAGCTACGACCTTTACAAAAAATGATTTTTTTATAACCAAGTGTTGAGGTTTCTTCCTTCATCACGGCTATATTACAGTTATAGACCTGATGGGAATTCAAGGATGGATCGGATGAAACACTATTTTTACAACAAAAACAACAAGAACAACAAGATGAGGTTCAGTTATCCAAACAATTTCTGGGATATAAGTAGTAATATTATTGAAATTTTTTTCAGCATATTCAACCTCTCCTCCTAAAAAAAATAAAAACAAAAAAAAAACCCTAAAGAAAACAAAAAATAAACTGACTTTAGAATTAAAGGTCATTTTTGAACCAATAGAAATATCTCAATATAATGGAACACTGTCAATCCTCGTGTAATACCATTTATTGGATATATCGGAGCTTTGGGAGGGATTCTTTTTTCTTTTTCTTTTTTTTGTATTTCCTTCACTTTGGGTTGATGGGTTTATTTTGCCTTAGATCTCTTTTGCGTATTGTGGACTGGCTGCAAGTTATGTATTTATTGGAGCGCCTATCGAGTAATGTACCACTTAACAAAGTTAATTGCATTTTTTTTTACAGTAATTGTCCAAGTGGGTAGATTTCTCCAAGACATTTGATTCCATACAAAGAGAAAAGATGGAGCTAATACAACTAGTATATAATCTCCCCAAAGAAACTGTTACAGCCATAATGATGCTCTATAAAAACGTGAAGGTAAAGATGTACTCACTGGATGGAGACACAGACTTCTTTGACGTTGTCGCTGGTGTTCAGCAAGGGAATACATTAGCCCCATATCCGTTCATAATCTGCCCAGTCTACGTACGTTGAATGTCACTAGATCTAATGAAACAAAATGGCTTTACACTAAGAAAGGGAAGAAGCAGATAATACTCCGCAAAAATTATTACTGATGAAGACTATATAACACTTCTTGCAAATATACCTTCACAAGTTGAATCTTTGCTCAGTCGGCTGGGGTTGTAGAATATACCGACTGAACCTCAAAAGTGCTAAACACTCAGCATTATAAGGTACGTATCAAGGGCAAAGTGGAGCAATCCAGGGAAAGGAGTAGTATCCTCCCCTACACCTCGGTGTAGTAGCTATTGAAAAGGGAGCCTTTGGGTTGCCAACTTTACTTCTTTATTTCTTTTGTTATTTTATTTTTATATGCCTGTCTTTATTTTGTATGTATATGTGTGTGTGTGTGTGTGTGTGTGTGTGAATGTATAAGTGCGTATATGGATGTATTTACAAACCTCTCCATACGATACGACACAAGGTCAATTTTTAGCGGGGTTTAACAGGTTCGAATTCAGAGTTCTATTTCTAGACTGGTTGCTATATCAAGATTAAAGAGTACAGGCTATCCTACTATTTTACCCACAACAGGAAGAAGAAGAATAGTTGAAGTCATACTTACCCCAAGTGTATTAGCGCTCTGTGAAAGGCAAACCGGTTCATGCCTTTCCCAAGGATATTAGAGATGAATATAGCGATTTTGAACGAAAGTGTCTGCAGCATATTAAGAGTGATCTTTCAAAAGCAAGACAAAATCTCAGTGTCCAACAGGCGTTGAAATGTTCTAAATGAGGACGTTTTCTTATGTTAAAAGCCGACTTGATAAATAAACTTAAATGCCATCAGTAGAAGTGAAACCAAACTGTTCACAAGGATGGGTTACCACAACGTTTACCAAGTTAAACCTGTCCTACGTGTAACTAGTGTAGTAGGTTGGTTGGTTGTTTTGTTTTACGGCATATCAACCCTTTTCGGGTCATTTAACGCCGAAATAAATTTCAAACAATTCAGTTTAGTATAAGTATATTTTTTTGTTTCCACAGAGTTAAATGTCAAGACAGTTCAGTTAAATAACAAAACTTCTATTTCAAATAATTCAGTTGAATATGAGTACATAGCTTTAATGTCAAAAGCAATTCTATTTCAAACAATTCAGTCTAGCATAAGTACACAGTTTAGTTCTATTTGACCCATAGATAGGATCCTATCAGGTGCTACAATCAGGGCCAGAGTTGACCTGGGAGCGATGGCAATGAAGGAGTACTCCGCGTTCCCCAAAGTTCCAGCATTACTAGAACCACATCATCAGATTGTTTAGTGTCATATCCAGGACACTCGTTTGGGGAGTCTTAACCCTCTGTAGAGATGCAGTCAGTATATTCTGCAGCCCCAGCCGACTGGACAAGAGGCGTATGTTCACATCCCTTTCGGTAGATGAGATATTGCTACTGAGGTATGTGAACTGAGTAAAACTAGTATTGCAAATCAGCTGGTGGTTTGACAGGACACTTTAAAATGCACGAAGATGATCCTCAACAGCTAATTTGGAAGGATAGAAGCTTCAAGAGTTATCTCTGAAAATGTCCATGCAGGTCGGATGCTGGGTTGAAAAGTCATCTTTGTGAACATGGTCGTGCAGAGATCAACGAAGAGATAGAGGGGAAACCCAGGGGCGCAATGGCTAAAGTGCTGGACTGCAGACACGATGTAAGAGAGTTCTATCTCCGGTGGCGCTATTACGTCCAATTTCGAGCTAATACCTTTGGGTATTATATACTCCAAACCATAGTTTAATTAGTATCACCGCTGTTCTTCAACAAGAATGGCTTTAACATTAAATGACCCATACAGGTTGATATGCCATTAAAACAAAGAAACCGAACTAAATAAAGCAATCCAACAAATAGGATTGGTTGTTTGGGTTTTTATGGCATATCAACCTTTGTAGGGTATTTGATGCCAGATCCATTTTTATTAAATTATTTCTATTTCAAACAGTTCAGTTTAGCATTAGTACGCTGTTTAACTGTAAGTACAGTTTAATTGTGAAAAACATTTCTATTTCGAGCTATTCAGTTTAGTCAAGCAGTTCTAATTCACCTAATTCAGTTTAGTATAAGTACAGATTTTGTTTACACACAGCTAAATGTCAAAACAGTTCTATATTAAACAAATCAGTTTTGTGCAAGTACAGTTTCAATGTCAAAAAACAGTTCCATTTCAAATAATTCAGTTTAGAGTAAGCACGCAGTTTAAATGTAAGTACGGTTTGTCAAAAACATTTCTATTTCAAACTATTCAGTTTAGTGAAACAATTCAGTTTAGCATAAATATGCCGTTAGTTCTATTTAACCCATAGATAGGCCGCTATCAGGTACTACCATGCCGGGCCAAAGTGGACCTGGGAGCAATGGCAATGAAAGGATGCTCCACATTCCTCAAATCCCCAGCATCACTGGAAACTTACCATCCAACTGTTTAGTGTCATATCAGGACACTCGTTGGGAGGTCTTACCACTCTGCAGAGATGCAGTCGGTATATTCTACAGCCTCACCCGACTGGGCAAAACATTTTGGAACAATCACCATTAATGTATATGTTGACTTGGATCATAAATAACTTCCAATTTCGTGATGTAATGGTTAAAAGCGATGAAATGCAGAATCGTAGTAAGCAAGTTCGTACTCCAGTCGCGCTATTACGTTCACTTTCGGGGAAAGGTATGAATCCCCTTATCCTCCCAGCAATGGGTTAAATAGTACCACTACTGTTCTTCTAGGAGAATGGCTTTGGCATTAAATAACCTACAAAGATTGATATGCTATTAAACAAAGAAAATCAGCTGAAGACGTTTGTGGAAATTTTCTTGAGCTTGAAACCAGCTGAATTTTACTTGAGAGGAATTAAAAAACTATCCGATGAATGGAAAGAGGTGATTCAAAATAATGGCGAATATAATTAATTAATTGTTCAATTATTCTTGAATGAATCATATTTGACTAAAACAGGAATTATTTATGACTCTAACCACAATGTATGGATGTCTGCATGTATGTGTGAGTATTATATATTGACCCTTAACCGAGCCGTCAATCAAGAGATGCACCTGTGTAAATAAGCGGAAGAAGAAGCAGAAGCAAGTGGGCGTTATGAAAGAATATAGACAGGTGCCGGCGGCAGTTGAGCTGGTTGGTGGCAGGAAGGCTAAAGTGGGGACCAGCTTGCAGTTTGCAGGTTGTGGTCCTCAGCGACCCCCAGCGAAGATGCGGAAGAAGTGCTAAGTGGGTTCTTGAAGATAAAAGCGTGCTATGGTCAAGAGAAGAAGTTGGGTCAATATAGCAGCCTGTCCCTGTCTCCACTCATCTCTCGTACACCACAGAAACATCAACCCTTTCGAGAATAAAGTGTGAGATATATATATATATTTTTTTATAAAGAAGTGTGTTCGTTCGTTCATTGAATTATGTAAATCGTGGATATACAACATGAGTAGGTGTAGTGTAATCTTTAATTAATCTAGATTTGCAAATAAGTAAAATAAGTTTTAGACTGTTTTTTCATAAATCCTTTTATATTATTTTACTCACTGGTAAGAAAAATTCTAAAAACCTGAATAAACAGGTCGTGGCTCTCATATCTAATGAAACCGGTCTATGTACATTGATATACATTAACACACATTAAACAAAACATTTTTTAGATTCTTATATATATATAAGAAAGAAATTCTTTAAGCATTTCTTGGTTTAATATATTCGGCTAATCAGTTGTTTTTCTGTTTGTAAAAAGGTGCGTCGAATCTTCCACAGTTTAATTATCTGTTTGCAATGACCAATTTAATCACGTTCTGCCCTATTTACAGAAAAGAAAAAATTGAACAGAGCCTATTACTAGATCCTTTCCAGATCTTGGTTAAGGAACAAACCTTGAACATACAACCACTATAAATAATCCGTCATCACTGAAATAATTTATGGTGTATTATCAGAGTTTAAATCAATTTTGAAATTTTATATATATATATATATACGCTCAGATAATGTAGACATAGAGTCTCCAATACTTCATAACTGCCAGTTTCTTGGCAATGTGATCCTTAGACCATATCTGACTCTGTGTCTACGCAATCCTAACTTAAATATATATGCTCTATTACCAATATTGAGTAATGTTTATTCATTAATATAGCAATATATATATATATATATATATATATATATATATATATATATTGTATACAATAGACCAAAAAGAAAGCAATTTGGTGATTCCATTATAAATTCATTTCGGTCACGCAGATAGAATTACGGTCTTTTCAGATGGGCAAAAATACTCAGTTATAAATTTGAATATAATGTAGAAACGCTCACATATAGATTATTTCCGGCAAAAAAAGGAATTCAAAAGAATTTTAAGATTTTTAAATTGAAAAAAAAAACAAACTTACGGTGGAAATATAACTCTATATTAAAAAATATATCATTTATGCATTCTTTTTTTTTTCTTTAAAAAAACATTACCAATATTTCACGGTATTACAGAATTTTAAAAACGATTAATATTATAAACTATATAAGTGTCTTGAAAAAATATCTTTGCTCTGAACGTGAGTTTCGGTAATTATTTAATCTGAAATTATTTATATATCCGATAGCCGTTAAAATTGAACACTTCGTAGATAATTCTACATTTTCCTTGAATTATGACCGTTTTGTCTAATCCTGAGACTACTTTCTTCGGATTATATATATATGTACACACACACACACACACACACATATATATATATATGTATCCTGCATAAAAGACTTCGGCCACTTTAAACAATTGTAAATTTCTACTAACTGCCAATTTATACGTGGAGGTGCCTGTGGTGTAATGGTTATCGTCGTAGGAACTAGACACGGCGACACGAGTTCAAAACCTGGATGAGACTGATTGCATTTCACATAGCACTGATACCCTTTGGAAAGGAATGAATCATATTATTCTCCCTCCAGATATGGATAAATTGTAGGGCAGACTATGTTCTTCAACTTTGGTGAGGCAACTAGTCTAGGAGAAGGAAAACTGAATTCAAACCTGTTAAACTCCGCTTAAAAACTGACCTTGTTTCACATTCTGCCCGAGCGGAGGGGTTGGTAAATATATATATATATATATATATATACATATTTACCAACCCCTATATATATATATATATATATATTAGTGGATGTTTCTCATTGTGGCTTTTACAGATAAAACATTGACCTTTTCGGAATCATTTCGATACCTAATCATTATATTTCTAGAAGGGGTTCTGATGAAGTTAAGATCCGATACCACACCCAAAAATGGCTGTGCAGCAGTTTTCGGACACCTCACATAAAGCAATACAGATACAGTCTTTTAAGACAGAAAAATGTCTATAATGAAAATTTATTTCGTAATGTTCATTTTAAGATGTTACTGTATAGAGTTAATATTTAATGTGGCTTCCATTAGCTTGAATAATTGCTTCTATTCGCCAGGGAAGAGATACGTACAAATCTTTTATCATCTTCAGAGGTATAAGATGCCATTCTAGGTAGCTGACCTCTCACAACTCTGCAAGATTGCGTGGATTTTTCTGACAAACTCTTCTTTTCGTTCTATGTACATTTGTTCGATGATATTTATGTCAGAGCTCTAAGCTGGCCAATCTTTAAATATAGTAATACCTTCATCAGTCAGACTCCGTAGTGTTGAACACGATCTATGGTATGGACCTCTGTCATGCTGAAAATTCTCACCTCTTTCTAAGTCTAGTATCAAATTGTCTCTCAGCAACTGGATGTATTTAAGACTATTCAAGATACCGTCAATTTTAACGAACTTTCTAGAGCCATCCTTTTTTATGAATCCCTGAAGCATCAGATTCTTACCCCGAATTTCCCTATTTCCGGTGTGTAACGTGGATCTTTTTTGCTTTGCTGGAGGCCTTCTGACAATTTTAGTTTCTTTGCTGCTAAACACCCTTTCAGTTCCTGTTCTCGTAATTGGACAAGTCTCACTCCTCCATCACTTGTCTTGGAGTATTCTTTGAGTGTGCTGATCAGTTACCACCGTACCATCCAGTGCCACAGCTTTCGAGGGCGACCACATCTTGGTTGATCCGAAACATTCCCATTGCTTCGAGAGGATTTCTGAGATGACTCTTATAATTCTGAGTTCCTCAGCTCATTGGATCGTAATCTTAACCATCTTTATTATCTTCACCGTCATTTCTTTGGAAATTTTCGCCATAATTTCAGATGTAAAAATTTTCACTATATTTAAAAAAAATCAATGCTGTTGCAGAGAAAATATTTGCATACTAGCAATGAAACATTTTTATATCTTAAAATACTGTATCTTGACTGGTTTATGTGATGAGGCCGAAAGCTTTTACAGTGCCCTTTTTGGGATGGTCTCGCATTTTCTCTTCTCGTTTAGAACTGCTACAACAAAATATAATGACTAGTTATTGAAATGATTCCAACAAGTCAAATGTTTCATTTGTAAAAAACGCAATACGAAACATCCACTTATAAGTAGTAGAAATTTACAATTGTTTAAAGAGTCTTTAGACTTTTGCGCGGTTTTGTATACATTAACTTCAGTAACAGCAATTCACTGCAGCATTTAATTCAACTTGCAATCATGCAAAAAAAAAAAAAAAAAATGACACTGATTAAATTAATTTTCAGCCTTTTGTATACAAATACCAAATCACCCAATAAAACCTGAATGGTTCTGTATAAAAATGAAGACCTTTCCAATATTATTCTTATTTATGTGTGGGTATTTAAGTTTTTATTTTCATCGTAGCCGTAACAAGAAAATTCGTTCTTCATTTCTCCTTTCATGTGCGCTTGCACAGGCGGCTAATTTTTAGCTAACAACTATCCTAACAACACCCCCAACGTTCGGCATATCTCGTGGTCCAATCTCAATTTCTAAACTCATGGTCGGACCCCACTTCTCTACCCCATTGTCAGAACTCAACTTCTCAACCCCATGGTCGGAACTCAACTGAATCTTTTTCAAAATCTTCAAAATTCTCAGCCCATCTCTTCTGGGCATAACGTCACCAACACTCCAGCCACATTTCCTATCTGGGGTTTATTATGACAATGGTGATTGTCATATTCTTTGCGCACGAGTGTAAACTGCACCAACTGACTACACACCTGAACACTTAACCCGAATAGTTCCAAGCCCAACCAAACTGAATGATAAAATATAACTAATGAAAAATGATTAAAATAAAAAAAATTATTCCTTAATTATATAACACATAGATGAGACCCAAACAGGTAATACCACTCCGGGTCAGAGTGGATCTGGGCGTAATGTTAGTTAAAGATTACTTCATATTTCCCAAAGCTCCAGGACTGGAAGTTCACTATCAGATAGAGTTTAGAGTCAGTACAGGACATTCGTTGTTGTAGATAGGTCTTACTCTTCTGCCGAGATGCCGTCGGCGTTTGCCCAGTAGGCTGGGGCTGTAGAATACACCGACTACTTTTCTGCAGATGAATAAGACCCCCCCTCCCACTAACGAGTGTCCAGGATATGACATTAAATAATCTGATGCTGAGGTTCCAGTTATGCTGGAGCTTTGTAGAATGTGAAGAACTCCTTCATTGCCATCGCTTCCTGGTCCACTCTGGCCCGGAGTGGTAGCACCTGATAAGATCCTATCTATGGGTCAAATATAACTAAACGGTGTACTTATGCTTGAAATAGGACTGTTTTGACATTTAAACTGCGTACTTATGCTAAACTGAATTGCTTGAACTGGAACTGGAACATTGAAACTGTATTTACGCTAAACTGAATTGATTGAAATAAAACTCTTTTGACATTTAACTGTGTGTAAACAAAAAGTATACTTATACTAAACTGAATTTTTTAATTAGAACTGTTTGACTAAACTGAATACCTTGAAATAGAAATGTTTTTGACAATCAAGCTGTGTACTTAAACTGAATTATTTGAAATAAAATTGTTTATTTGTATAAAAATGGATTTGGCAATAAATAACATACAAAGGTTTATATGCCATAAAACCCAAACAAACAAGCAAACGGTCGTCGTATTCTTCAGCCCAAGCTGACTAGACTTTGAAAAATTGGTCTGAAAAAGTCGTTCATAACAAGAGTACATACGATTGATGGATTTCTAAACGGTTATCGTTTGGTCTTAGTTTTAGGCTATCCTATAAATAATGACGTTTTTTTTTTAATCTGGTTTTCAATTAATGAGAATATGGGAATATCCCCCAGCTGACTGCTACAGTTTATCTTTATCGCTTTGTCTTTAAGGTTCGTTGTTATTTGGGCAGATTCTTCTTAGTCTAAGTTCTGGTGAGTTGGAAGGTTATCTTTGAGATGTTTGGGATGGGAAGATTTGTAATGGAGATTATTGTATTTATTTGCTGGTTATGTATGTTGTGTTGGAAGCATCGCTTGTGGATTAATGGCTATCGTGGTAATAAATGGACTCGGTGACTCGACTTCAAATCCTGGACAAATCTTTTTGCTAATACCTTTCAGAAAAAGCAGAATCCAACTCGTATCCTCCCAATGATGGGTAAATAGTAGGCTCGACTTGTCTTTTTAACTTTGGTATAGCAACCAGACACGGAGAAGTCAAAATTCAATCCTATTAAACTCCGTTTAAAAATTGACCTTGTGTCACATTCTGCTAGTGGCAGTTGGGTAAATACATATTTATGTGTGTAATGTTGTAGGTAGGTTTGTATTCTAGTTAATATATACTAGAGTATCTGATTGTATTGATGATTCGTGGTCAAATTTGATAACGTCGTTTTAAGTTTTAATTCATCAGATATGATAAGAAATTGAAGACTTACCATTTCTTTCTTGCATGTCGAATCAAGAGTTTAATCATGACTGGTAAAAGGATGGTAATTGAGTTTGTAATATCCTGAAAACTCGGGTAGTAGTGGAAAGGGTCCGGTTGACAGCAGGAAGCAGGGAGGATGGAAAACATTAGATTCTGTAGGGAGAAAAGAAAAGCCAGTTTTATATCGAAAGAAAAGATAGCTCTGATGATAATGTAAAAAGATATCGAAATATTCAAAAACCGATAAATAAGAGAACTTCTATGGAGAGCTGTTACACTGTCTTTGAGATTAGGGGGAAACAGCACGTTAGATTTAAGAATGACTCGTAAGTTAACAGAATTGAAACAACGGTCGACAGATCTTTTAATTTGTTCTAGAAGCTGCATGGAGGATTTTTGCCGTTCTATAGTAATCTAAGATATACCGGGCACCTCCCTAGTTCAAATTTTGGTTTTGTGGAGAATTGCATCCATATATATATATATATATATATATATATATATATATATATATATATATATATATATATATCCAACGTTAATGGTTCATATTTCGTCCTTTTTTTAATGGTATATCACCTCTTGAAAAAATATTTCTTCACGAACACTTATCTCTAGACGATGACTTAAGATCAAACAATCATACTGGTAGCACTCATTCCTTTGACTCTTTTTCACAATCCGTCCCTATCATCTATGACTCTCTACATGTTCTCTTGACGACATCCATTGTCTGCACAGAACTGATGAATATAAGTCTCTACTGGTTGGCTAACACTAGTAAGTCTATGCATGGAAACCCATTGAAGGATCTCACTTATGGGTTTGTCTCTGCTTCCCCAGCAGTGCCCAACATGTCTCGTGAGATGTTTTGTGAGACTGGAGGTTAGTGGCCGTACAAATACCATTTTGTGGGGTGCTTCTTCCATGATTCATCCAAAACAGCATGAAGCATACTTGTGTAGTTCCCATCTGGGTTTGGTACACGATGCTGGGAATACGAAATTGCCGAGTGATTCGGACCAACTGGAGGAAGAATAGCAAGGTGAAGAAAGAAATTGAAGCGCATTGTGGCCAGCGAAGAGGAAAATATCAGAAAAGCTGGCCAATAAGGGAATAAGAAAATACGAGGTGAATACGAGAAGATTCCTGACATTTTTCGTATGGGCACTTTCATTGATGGTACAAACATGAAACTCTAGTCCCCTTCAAAGTAATCTCCTGCGGCTGCAATGCACTTGTTGTACCGTTCCAACAACTCCTGGAAGGCCCCATGGAAGTCCTCTTGTGTGAGCGTGTCAATGAACTTCGTCACAGCCTCTTTCATCTCCTCAATTGTCTCATAACGACAGCCTCTGAGCTTAGGGAATAAGCAAAAGTCACATGGAGCAAGGTCTGGACTATAGGAAGGCTGAAGAACTGTCTTGATGCCCATCTTGATCAAATAGTCTGTGACAAGGATGGAGTTGTTGATTGGTGCACTGTCCTGCTAGAAATGCCACTGACCCGATTTGAAGAGAGCTGGCCTCTTCCCTATGAATCTCTTGCTGAACTCCCTTAAAACCTCAACATAGTAACCCTAACCTTAACCCTTTGGCCAATCAACTCTAGTGTATTGACTTCCTTACTCCTCCCACACCTCTAATAATCGCTCACAGACTCTCTGCCTTCCTTGAATCTCTTATGCCACTCAAAGACTGATGCTCGATTCATGCAAGATGGTCGAAAAGCTGTCTGAAGCATTCGATACGTTTCTGTGGTATTTTTTCCAAAGTGTTTAAAACAGAATTTTATTGCATATCGTTCTTCTAAAGTGTCCACACGTCCAGATTGCATTTTTGAAATTCACCAGCTGTGACAATCAAGCTTTAGTAGGGTGTATTCCAATTGCTGCTGTAGCTGTTCATTTGAACCTGGAATCATAAAAATTGGCCAGTCTTCTCATAAGATGTATAGCAATAACATAGTGAATTTTAAGAGTCTACGACAATTCTAAATGCCCATACGAAAAAAGTCTGGAAACTTTTCATAAGTACCTCGTATATATAGTTTAACTCTAAAAAAAAGCAAGAAGCAAACGATATCCTGTAAAAAGTATACCAGATGGGGACTATGCAGATGATCTAGTGCTTCTTGCAAACACACCTGCCCAAGCCGAATCACTCTAGCGTAGCAAAGAGCAAGTAGCAGGAAGCACTGGCTTCCACGTGAATGCAAATAAAATTGAGTATATGTGTTTTAAACAAGAACGGGCCATTTTCACTCGAAGTGGCAGGCCTTTAAGACTAGTTGAGAAGTTCGCATACCTCTACAACAATATCTCAGTGACGTTCTTCGATGGACCCCTACACATGGATGTACCAGTGTCGCCCGACCAGCCAGAACCTACTTATATCAGCTCTGTGTGGATACTGAATGTAATTTGAAGGACTTGCCGGGAGCGATCGATGGTAGGGAAGGATAAAGAGAGAGAAAGAGAGAGAGAGAGTTAGAGAGAGAGAGAGAGAGAGATAGAGTCAGGGAAATCCATGTTGTCAGTAATATTTTGGTAATATATAGATTTAATTTCTTGTAGTCATCGGCGTTTTTGAGTTGATATGTTTTCCCTAAAATTTAATTGTTGCCTTAAGGCTTTTAGACTTATAATTAAAATGTGTTTGAATAAGATTCGACCGACATTTTTTTTAAATGTTTGCCTTGATCAAAAATAAGATGATTAAAAATACAAACATATGTACACAGGCGAACTCACACACTCATATATAGTGTTATTGGATCTGCTCGTGGTGTAATTGTTATCGTCGTACGACACGAGTTCAAATCCTGGACGAGACTGATTGCATTTCACATAGCACTAATACCCTTGGGAAAGGTATGAATCCAGTTATTCTCCCTCCAGCTAAGGGTAAATAGTAGGGCAGACTAGGTTCTTCAGCCTTGGTGAGGCAACTAGTCTAGGAGAAGGAAAACTCTGAATTCAAACCTGTTAAACTCCGCTTAAAAATTGACCTTGTGTCATATCCTGCCCGAGCGGAGGGGTTGGGTAAATATATATAAAAATCAATTAACACTTTTAATATTTTTTAAAAATTTTTATTCGTAAAATTGTAATTAATTATACGAACATGAACTTACATACAAAAATCAATTATTGCTTTTGATAAACCAACTTTTTTTCACATGCCCTGGAGTTGAAATAAATTCAAACTCCCCTATCAAATTTCCCAATTAGAATTGTGGCATCTAATAGTTCGTTACCCTTCTCAACACCAGCTCATGGGTACAAAAATCGCACAAATTTCACATCTTTCTTGTCCACTTTAAAATTGTTGACGTTCTCTTGTTTTGAGGTTATATAGTGTATAAGATTTTGCAGTCAGGACATGTTGACTCCTGTGCAGACATTTAGCCTCGATATTATTAGTAAATGAAGGAAGAAACTCTTGCATAATCTTTTTTGATAGTTTAAAAGTTTATTTGCCACAACGATAGCCAACACACAAACACACACACACACACACACACACACACACACATATATATATATATATATATATATATATATATATATATATATCATCATCATCATGTCGCGCTGGTAGCACGGATATCCCTGACCCTCTCTCGCCACTCCTCCCTATCGTTCATCGCCTTAGGCAGGTCTTCAGGACAACATCCCGTATCCTCACATAGCTGCTGAATGTATGTTCGTGCTGGTCGTCTTGCTTTTGCACGGCCATGTGTGGGGGTCCATAAGAGTATATCTCTTATGAGTTCGTTCCTGCTTCTCCAGCAGTGTCCTGCATGTCTGGTTCGTCTATATATATGTATGTATGTATGTATGTAGAGAAAAATTGATAACAAGGTAATCCGAGTAGAAGGAGAGATTTATTGAGAAGTCGACACTATAGCGTTTCGGTTCTACTGAACCATCATCAGGATCCATGAGAGGTGATATTTACTTCCACACACACACACACACACACACACACACACACACACATATATATATATATGGAAGTAAATAATGGAGTGTAATCTGACAATATATAAAGAAAATTGATGGATATGACACTAAACAATCTAATGGTGAGGTTCCAGCAGTGCTGGAGCTTTGAGGAATGCGGAGTACCTCTTCATTATTATCGCTCCCAGGTCCACTCTGGCCCGGAGTGGTAGCATCTGATAGGGCCCTATCTATGGGGCCGCCCGCGTAATGCAAAGTTATTCCTACGAATTGAGAATTCCGGTATCCGATAGCGCAAAATATAAACAAACGAAAGCTAATACAAATGCGTAATAATTCCTGAGCTGACGTATGTCGGCTAAATGGCTAAGCGGTGAGATACCAAGTTTAGCGTAAAGTTAGGCGGATTTCGATTCCCGCTTGAAGCGTTCCACATGTCTAGCCACAACTGAAGAGTTGTGATACAATAAAACACTCTGTCTGTGGATGACAATATATATAGATATATATACATATATACGAGGTGCATACGATAGGTTTCCAGACTTTTTTCGTGTGAGTACTTTTATTGATAGTACACACATGAAACTCTAGTCCCCTTCGAAGTAATCTCCTCCGGCTGCAATGCACTTGTTGTACCGGTCCAACAACTTCTGCAAGGCCCCATGGAAGTCCTCTTGTGTGAGCGTGTCAATGACCTTCGTCACAGCTTCTTTTATCTCCTCAATTGTCTCATAACGACAGCCTTTGAGCTTAGGGAATAACCAAAAGTCACAGGGAGCAAGGTCTGGACTATAAGGACGGTGAGGAACTGTGTTGATGCCCATCTTGGTCAAATAGTCTGTGACAAGGATGGAGTTGTGGATTGGTGCACTGTCCTGCTGGAAATGCCCCTGACCCGATTTGAAGAGTGCTGGCCTCTTCCGACCGAATCTCTCCCTTAACTCCCTTAAAACCTCAACATATTAACCCTAACCCTACCCCTTTGGCCAATCAACTCTGGTGTATTGACTTCCTTACACCTGCCACACCTCACATCATCCCTCACAGATTCCCTGCCTTCCTTGAATCTCTTATACCACGCAAAAACTAATGCTCAATACATGCAAGATGCTTCAAAAACAGTCTGAAGCATCCCATACGTTTCTGTGGCATTTTTTCCAAGTTTAAAACAGAATCTTATTCCATATCGTTCTTCTAAAGTGTCAGATTTCATTTTTGAAATTCACCAGCTGTGACAATCAGGCTTTAGTAGGGTGCATTCCAATTCCTGTTGTAGCCGTTCATTTGAACCTGAAATCATAAAAATTGGTCAGTCATCTCATAAGATGCATAGCAATAACATACTGAATTATCAAGAGTCTACGACAATTTTAACTGCCCATGCAAAAAAGTCTGGAAACTTATCGTATGCACCTCGTATATATATATATATATATATATATATATACCGAAGCATGAATTTACGAAATAGTCTGGAGGCCTAAAAAAACATTGGCGAAAAATTCCGAAAATTAACGAAAAGAACAGATGAACATCTGAGGGAATTGAAAATAAACAGCATAATTAATTCGGTGGTACACCACCGGACATACAAGTGACCATAAGCCTGAATGAAGAAGTGTGTTCCTGATATAAAAGAAATATCGCGATGGTGTAATACAAGAATCTCCTTCTATTAATTTACAACCAGGTTTATTTTACTATATCCTCTCTCCTTATAAAAGTAATAGATACTAAAATATATTCTTAAAATAAAAACAGAAGAGCTAGAATGCTTCTCACTCTTGTCATGTGAAGATTTCATAAATTCATTCTGATGACGCTATCCTTATAGCTAAACATGTCAATCTGATTTTGTATACTCTCTTCCTTTCTTTTCCCCTATATATGCACATATGCCAGCACTAGGTCTCCATATTATATACATTAATAAAAGCATACCCCATACAAAAATTCACATTGTCAAAAAGAAAAAGTGTCAACAAAGTCAGCTGTTTTTGAACACTTTACTATAACAACATATGGGAAATATCATGTGCTGTCAATGCACTAAACAGAGAAAAAAGATTTGGTGCGATATAAGCAGTTTTTTTTGTGTGCTGATAAAAATGCACCAACAAGGGTATCAATTTTAAAAAGATATTTGAAATGATGAAATGCCTAGTGCTTTCTGTCGATTATAGGAAAGACACATTTAGGACAATTATCATTTTCTATATTAAAAGAATTAAAAAGGAGGGATAAATTAAAAATTGCAAAATAAAGAAAAAAATTAAAGGAATTTTGAAGGAATAAGATTTGTAGGAATGTGAGTGCCATTAAAGCCAAGTTTAGTATTTAACTAGGTAATGTTTTTAGGGGGCTTTACTGTGCAATTTAAAACGGTAATTTCAAACGGTAAGTTTAAACCGTAAGTCCGCAGCTTTCTAGTTCGGACACTGATTCGAAAAGATAATACAGACAATAAAGTTTTTTGAAAAGGAATTTTATACAAAAGAAGCAAGAAAGAAAGGAATAGAAAAGATAAAGTGTTGCAAATTTTAGTGCAACTTGCTGGAACTTATCTGAGAGAGTGTTCGGGGAAACAAAGTCCTTTGAATTTGAGTATTTTTTCTTTTGATTTTGGTTTTATCGAAATGTTTCAGAGTTCATTAAAATTCGAGTCTTCTTTAAGGTTATTTTAACCAGAATTTTCGGTTGAATTTTCTTTCAGTTGTTTAACTTGGTAGAATTTCGTTTAATTCTAATTTATTTCTTGGGAAGCTCAATTCAAGAAGCGAGTGACGAAACCCATCAACAAGCTTAAGTTTTTCGTGCCATCAGCTTGGTCCCCGAATTCGTACTGAGGGTCTGAATAGTAGTTCTCGACAAAAAGAGGAAGTAGCTTTTTGGTGCCGCACTGTCTGGGATTACTTCTCCCTTTTCCTCTCTGGCCGACGTGGTCGGCTTGATTTTTTTCTTAGAAATAAGTTTTTATAATATTGATATATAAGTTGGGCAGTTGGAAATTCCATTAGTTGAGGATTTAGGGGAATGATAAATTGGGGAGTCGGAGGTTCCATAAGTTCGGAATCGAAGTTTCCATTAGTTAAAGAGTTAGAGATATCATAAATTGTAGAGTCAAAGGTCTCTTATGTCTAGGAGTCGAATGTTCCATAAGTTGGTGAATCAGAATTTCAGTATATTGAAGAGTTGGAGGTGCCATAGATTGTGGATTCAAAATTTCGTAAGTTGAGGAGTCGAATGTTCCATAAGTTGAGCTGTCGAAGATTCCAAGAATTAGAGGTACAATGAATTGGAAAGTCTGAGGTCCCTAAAGTTTGAAAGTTGAAGGGGAATGATAAATTGGGGAGTCGGAGGTTCCATAAGTTCGGAATCGAAGTTTCCATTAGTTAAAGAGTTAGAGATATCATAAATTGTAGAGTCAAAGGTCTCTTATGTCTAGGAGTCGAATGTTCCATAAGTTGAGGAGTCGAATTTTCCATAAGTAGGGGAAACGGAGGTTCCTTAAGTTGGGCAGTTGGAAGTTCTATAAATTGGGGAGTTGGTGTTGGACGTTCCATAAATTAGGGACCCAGTGTTGGGAGTTTTTTTTATACCGACTCCACAACCTAAATTGTTGGTCTTTTTTCTGTGTTGATTTGCAAATGCTATTCTTCCTTAAGCAGTTTGGTATAATCATAAATGCATGGGTATAGAGCAGCATTAGCTTTGACTTAGATTTGTCGATCTCATTCTCCAGAGGGCGCTTCTCTTCCTTTACTCTTGTTTATATCAGAAAGTGTGACGCTCACGAATGATAGAGTGGTAGTTACCATATTTATGAACAAGCGTACTTATTTTATGATGATAAATAAAAAAAAAACTTTTTTCACTTTATAGCAGAATCAATTGTTTATTCTTACATTAAAAAAAAAAATATTTAGGTTAAGGTATTGTAAAAAAAAAAAATACATGACTTATTTTCGACAATATGTTTGCAAATGCGTGAATTTTATCTGCTCTTAGCGTGTTCGAAACACATTTGATTTTAATACCGACTTTATACGCAAGGCTATAAAAAGAGTCGCTCAGTTTTAAAAATTAGGATAGAAAAGAACTAAATAATTAATAACATTTGGTAATTTCTTTCCAGTTAAAAAATATATATATCTAGACGAACAGCAAAATAAGTATTATCATTTAGTGTAATCAGACTATTGTCTTCATCTTTATTGTTATATTCACAACGTTTCAGCCAATACGTCCTTCAGCTTTTTTTCAGGTGTTTCAGGTTCGAAGTTAAGTGTAGGCTCCCGAGTTCGACATGAAACAGGGTGTCATATATATATATATATATTCATATATGTCGAACTCGGGAGCCTACACGGAACTTTGAACCTGAAACACCTGAAAAAAGCTGAAGGACGCATTGGCTGTACCCCCGTAGGGTTGAGTTCTCTAGCGAGTGAAGTAATCGTGTTGCCATTAGCGTTTATTGCAAGTCTCTTCATATATGAATTGAGGTCTCGGTAACCGTTAAACGGATGTATGTAAACAATAGTAATTGTGATTCATAACCGTTTAAAATTTACTTCGCTCCTACTAGTTCCTTGTGGTTGAAGGGTTAGAAGCTTGGATTG
The DNA here is from genome assembly GCA_963585895.1 of Sepioteuthis lessoniana. Taxonomy (NCBI): domain Eukaryota; kingdom Metazoa; phylum Mollusca; class Cephalopoda; order Myopsida; family Loliginidae; genus Sepioteuthis; species Sepioteuthis lessoniana. The sequence continues at coordinate 12,200,253 of OY757929.1, forward strand.
GCGTTTGAGTCAACAGGGTTTCGATCCCGGCTACAGGAAGCTAGTATGTCTAGCCACACTGATGAGTTCTGATAGAATGAAACAGATATGTCTGTAGATGACTATATATATATAACACCCTGTTTTAAACCGGACATTGGCATAATGGTTTGAGTGTTCACCAATGTCCCCGGAGACCTGGGTTCAATCCCAGGTTGAGTCATACCAAAGACTCAAAAAATGGTACTTGATGTCTCCTTGCTTAACACTCAGCATTATAAGGTAAAAGAATAACGCCCTCCCCTATACCTTGGTGTAGTAGCTCTCGAAAAGGGAGACTTGGGGTCACCCTCGACTACGGTCGCCAACTTTACTTACTTATATATATATATATATATATATTTACCAACCCCTCCGCTCGAGCAGGACACAACACAAAGTCAATTTTTAAGCTGAGTTTAACAGGTTTGAATTCAGAGTTTTCCTTCTCCTAGACTAGTTGCCTCACTAAGGCTGAAGAATCTAGTCTGCCCTACTATTTACCCATAGCTGGAGGGAGAATAATTGAATTCATATCTTTCCCAAGGGTATTAATGCTGTGTGAAATACAATCAGTCTCGTCTAGGATTTGAACTCTTGTCGCCGTGTTCATTATATATATACATACACACACACACACACATATATATATATATATATATATATATATATATATATATATATATATAACCCCAGACCGGTTGACATATAAACAGTTTTTCGTTAATGGGTGTTTGGTTAAACAGAACAGACACAAAAAAATCTAAGAATTAAAAAGAATGTTCTTGTTTACAACCAAATCCATATCAAATGAATGTATAAATTATCGGAAAAATTCCGCGTTTACAGCGCTTTCGAGTCTGTCTCCATCTATTTTCAAGAATAGTGCAATTCGTTTAATATGATGTAAATAATGTTCTCCTTAATTTCATTGTAAGATTATTGCAAATCTTTCTATGCAGAATATTTACTTGAAGCTATAATTGTTCACTCAGGATTATTATTAGTTATTTGAAACTTTATAACTGTATGCAAACCAATGACTACCATTAAATAGAAATAATTACTTGAATGCCTATAATTATTAGTATTAGATAGGAATACTTGAAACCATACTCCTGTGAGTAAATTATTTGTCTTAGAGAGGAATACTTGATATCATATAACTATGTACGTTCTTGTATTTGCCCTAAATACAATGGAAATTTTGTGTTTTAAGACATAATATAAGATATATACAAGTAAATTGCTCTTCCCTGCTGGAACTCTAACTTAACAAATTCTGGAAGCAGGACCATACAGAACAGCTACTGTATGGCCACTTACCTCCAGTCACACACACGAATAAGACATGCCGGGCACTGCTGGGGAAGTAAGGATGAACTCATAAGCAACGTTCTCCAATGGACTACTACTTAAAGAAATACCGATATTGGTTGACTAGCAAAAACGTACATTCATTACCTTTGGGTTCCGTGTGGAAGACTTGCCAATAGGAATGGCGCAAGAGAGTTGAAGGAATCCCTGCTGTCAGTGCGCTTTGATGATGATCATGGTGATAATGATAGCGAACCGATGAAAATTTGAACAAATGGTTAAAATAGTATCACTATTGTTAAGGAGTAGATGATATCCCAGAGAAACAATGACTGAAGCAGACTGCGCTGATGATCTAGCGCTTCTTGCAAATACACCTGCGCAAATACACCCTGCTATATAACTTGGAGTAAGCAGTACGAGGCATTGGCCTCAATGTGAACGCAAAACCTTCTTAAAAAAAGGAGCTATCTTCGCTTTAAGTGAAATGACTTGTCTAGTTCACATACCTCGGTAGCAATATCTCATCTACCGAAAACAGTGTTAATATACGCATAGCAAAGGCATGGACTAATATTGACAGGTTATCGATCACGGGGAAATCTGATCTCGCCGATAAAACAGAACGGGATTTCTTCCAAGCTGAAGCTGTGTTAGTACTACTCTATGGATGCACCACTTGGACTCAAATTAAACTCATGGAGATGGGAACTACGCAAGAATGCTACGTGCTGTTTTGAACGAATTCTGAAAGCAGTAATCTACAAAACTGCAATTTTATGGCCACTTACCTCCAGTCACACACACGAATAAGACATGCTGGGCACTGCTGGAGAAGTAAATACGGACTCATAAGCGACCTTCTCTCATGGACTCTTTCTCATGGACGCTCTAATTTGGGCTGACCAGCAAAGTCTTACATAAAACCGCTCTGCGCGGACACTAGATGCAATCTTGAGGACCTTCCAAGAGCAATGGACAATAGGGGCGAATGAAGAGAGAGAGTGTCAGAGAACTCCTTGCTGTCAACACGATTTGATAATGGTGATGAATGTTCTGCAAGAATGGCTATGGCATTAGATAACCCGCGAAGTCTGATATGCCATTAAAGAAAGAAGCCAAAGTAAATCAATGTTACAGGTGCGTATTATTTATGAGAACGTATTATGTACAAATAATTGCAGTAAGTAAAAGGCATTTCTAAAGACACTTATGTAAGATGACACTTCTACAATTCGCTACCCGAGGTATTTTGACTTAACGTTAAAATCGACTTAACGGGTAGTTGGAATGACACCATCTTATATAACTTGAATGCAACCTGTACTTTCGGTTGATTGTTTAATCATCTGTCCTTGATTTAGCGGTAGTAAGTGTCAGCACTTACGTCTTACTAAAAGGCAAGACGTTTGAGTTGAAAAAGGACTGATGGATTTTTTTTCTTTGCCCCCAACATATAGAATAACTCCAGATTTTTTTTTCTTTATACAATAGCAACAGCCATGACCAACAAAAAAAAATCTTTTTCCTCATATCAATTGCGTTGAATGTGTACGATTGACCTTGTCTACATTTTTTTTTATGAATACTCTATTATCCTTTCAGCGTTAACATTATTATTACATTATTCAATACATGATAAAACTGTTATCATTATATTCCTTGCAAGTTTTCACAACAGAAGTAATTGGTTGTTTTCGACGGATTCCAAGTGACAGCAAGTTTCCTCCCCACTCTGGAACTTTTCTAAGTATTCGTTAACGATCTCAGCCGTTCTGTGGTCATGACAATCTCAATTCTTCCTTAGATTGCTAGTTTTCACATTCTCTTTTCTATGTTCTTCGGATCGTTCGAGTGCTCAGACTATGATTGGCATTACCGTCACTTTCATGTTCTGTTATTTGTAATGGCTAGCAAGCTCGATTTGCAAACCTTCAAGAGAGAGTTCAATTCTCTTTGGGTGCCCCTCATTCATGCGGCCTTGTGTCACATCTAAGCTAAAAATTATTATTATTATTATTATTATTATTATTATTATTATTATTCTCTTTGTGAGTTTCACACTTGTAGTAACTGGTGAACTTCACTGAAGTCCACGTGACTGAAAGACTCCTCAGACCTCCAGGACTTTTCGAAATATTCAGATCTCGGTACTTCCTCTGCTTTCCTTTTCTCTCTGTCTCTTTTTCAAGTTTTTGAAGACTGCTCCAAAGGTTCCAATTACCATTGGTATCACTTCCATGTTTCAGAGATTATTATTATTATTATTATTATTATTATTATTATTATTATTATTATTATACTCTTTGCAAGTTTTTCATATCTGAGTTAGCTGGCAATCTTTCACTTGAATCTGACAACTAATCTACTCAGGTCTCCAGATCTCTTCCGAATATTTTGGTCTATCTCAGCAATGATGTAGTCCGGACATTCTCGATTCTTCCTCTGACTTCCAAATCCTCCAGTTTTCTTCAAAGCCTTTTGGTACCTTTCCAAGTCTTTTGGGACAGTTCAAGCGGGCCAATTACAATTGGGTGGGAAACCAAACAGCATTTATTTTTTGTTTACTCGGGGCTTTTTCTCCAATCCCTCATCATGTTTTCTCCATTGTATATATGTCATTTCCCTTCATCAGGGTTTTAAGTAGGGTTCTCATTGAGCAAATGAGGCTTTTTGGTAATTGTTGCGCGTCTGGTGAATGAATTTATTGTATAAAATAATTGAATGATGATTGTGGGCGATGAGTGAGACTAGCTAGAGTTCCATAGAATAATACTGGCTTCGCCCACACCTCCCCCCCAAAAAAAATTTTTGGGTCTTGTGCTTACTATAAACGTGTTTCTTCTGTATATGGCTTATAGAAATAAACATCAACCTCATGTTCTTGTCAATGTTCAAGTATATATCTATCTCTTCGTGGTGTAATGGTTATCGTCGCAGGATGTGGACACGGCGACACGAGTTCAAATCCTGGACCTGACTGATTGCATTTCACATAGCACTAATACCCTTGGGAAAGGTATGAATCCAAATATTTTCCCTCCAGCTATGGGTAAATAGTAGGGCAGACTAGGTTCTTCAGCCTGAGTGAGACAACAAGTCTAGGAGAAGGAAAACTCTGAATTCAAACCTGTTAAACTCCGCTTAAAAATTGACCTTGTGTCATATCCTGCCCGAGCAGAGGGGTTGGTAAATATGATCTATCTCTTCGCTTTCTTTTATTTTCACTCTGTGGTCCGCCGCTACACCAAAAGCCACTTGACAACTTCTCTTTTTTTCTAATTAACCCAAGGTCTGGTCTTCTGCTTGGGATTAGGTGATCTGTTTATATCTCAAAATCCCAGAAAATTGTAAGTGTCTCATTCTTTAGGACAGGATCTGGTTTGTGCATATACCATTTGGTTTGGTTTCTTTGTTTAATGGCATATCAACTCTTTTTAGGTTATTTAATGCCAAAGCCATTCTCCTAGAAGAACAGTAGTGGTACTATTTAACCCATAGCTAGGAGGATAAGGGGGTTCATACCTTTCCCAAGGGTATTTGCCCGAAAGTGAACGTAATAACGCGACTGGAGTACGAACTCGCGTACTACGATTCCGCAGTCCATCGCTTTAACCATTACATCACGAAGACACCCCATATACCTTTTGGTAGTATGGTCAAATATTATTCTCTTGCACAATTCTCAGAGGATCTTTTTTACTACCCAGTCATGCTTACTCTTCTATTCATTTGGTGCCTGATGGAGTAGTCACAATGTCGAAGAGTTTTTGAAACTGGTTAAGGCTCTGATGAAGAGCCACGACAAAATGGGCTACAGGATCTTTCTGAAAGTTTATATCCTTGATGTCTATCTGGATAAAGAGCTTGACAGCGTAATTAGAAAAACAAGGTGAGCGCTTCCACCAATTAGCATCGGACTTTGAATGTTGCAAACAAAGAGCGTATAGCGAAGACTATTATTGTCAAAATATCTCGGTAAACTACGAAACATTTCTGTATAACTGTAGTACAAATACAAATAAATTTCAATGAAAATGTACAAATTTGTTTTTTACATAGAAAATTGGTTAATTTCTAAATTTCATTATTCAGAACACCAAAGCAAAGTTTAAAGAGAATAATATCTATTTTCTAAATTTTTATAACATAAGCAATTAAGAAATAAGGCACACTATTCAGGAACAAAATTTGTGTTACATAATGTTATATACAGGACAAAAATGTATTTACACCATCACTTTAAACAGGTAAACACTTCATCATCTCAGATATATTTGACACATAAATAGGACCCAACCACTCCAAAACCATTTAACTGTGCGCAAACAAATGAGCTCTGGTTTGTTTTAAAATATTGTCTATAAACTATTTGTTTACAAATTATATATATATATATGTGTGTGTGTGTGTGTGTGTGTGTGTATAAAGGATTAAATAACCTACAAGTGTTGATGTGCCATAAAACACAACTAACCAATCAACCTTATTCTCAGTTTAGTTTCTAAGGCCATGTAAGTTCGTGGAAATGAATAAAGAACGCAACCTTGCTTCTTCGTTCAAGTCGGAATCGACTCTTCCCATATCATTGAATAATTCCTCGTTCTCTGTAAATGCAAACGCTTCTCTCCTCAAAACCCAGCCACCAAATGAGAGAGTGAATCGAGTGACCCATTGTCTTATATTGGGATTCACAGAACATCCAATTCCACTTTTGCCTCTAGTGGGAGGTATCGTCAGTACAGCCCCAATCCCGTTGCCGTTTGGTGACCTTGGAAAGTCCTGATTAACTGTCATTTTCAGTACGGGATAAGAGATCATGCATATTTTATTTCACCTAGCATGCCGGACGAGATGTTGAACCTCATTAACTCGTCTCTCATCCGGTTGCTGTTTTTTTAAAAATAACTTCTCTATTCGCGCTTAGTTGACATTCGCTTATAATGTTACAGCAGTCCAAAATAGCGGTTAGAGTGTTCACCAATGGCCCAGGAGACCGAAATTCAATCCCAGGTCGAGTCATACCAAAGACTAAAAAATGGTACTTGATGCCTTCTTGCTTAACACTCAGCAATATAAGGTATGGATCAAGGGTTAAGTGGAGCAATCGAGGGAAAGGAGTAGCACCCTTCCCTACAGCTTGGTGTAGTAGCTATTGAAAAGGGGGCTTTTGGGTCACCCTCGACTATGGACTATGGACTAAACATATATTTATGCAATTTTATTTTTGCCTACAGAATTTCAATACAGTAGAGTTTATTTTTCTAAGTGTTTCATTTCAGTCCAGGTGGTGCGACTATACTATAGTACTGACACGGATAAAGCTTTCGAAGAAATCCTATTTTATCAAAGAGATTAGATTGATAACCTGTGACTAACAGTCAACGCCTTCCCTATAAGTAAGTTGAAATCGCTTTCAGTCGATGAGATATTGTTGTCGAGGTATGTGGATTAATCTACTTATTCTAGAGGCTTACCATTTATTGGGTAGATGTCTCCATCTTGTTTAAAACGCGTTTACGTCTAGGCCAATGCCTCTTGTTTTTTTTTGCTCCTGGCTAGGCAGCAAGGATTCAGCTTAGCAGGTGTATTTGCGAGAAGTATTAGATTATCTTGATAGTCTGCGTCTGTCATAGATTTTATAATTCCTCTGCTTCTTGACTTTATAATGTGAAATTATTTTCTTTTATTAGATCTATTTAGGTAGATTATGGGAACTACGGCGTGTCTGAAAATAGATGCAATCCATTAATATGATAATGATTTATTACCGAGACAAGCGCAATGGAACACGTTCTGTAAAAAAATGCATCCTTTAAGCTAGAGACATGGAGTGATGAACGTTAGGAACGGATGGCGAGAGAGACTCATGGGATTCCGTGCTATCAACACAACCTGAGGATGATGACGACCGTTTGGTAGTAGATAATACTTAATAAATATCATTCTTTTTTTTTAGAAATATAAGTAAAGTAAGTCGAGGTGACCCGAAGACTCCCTTTTCAATAGCTACTACACCGAGGTGTAGGGGAGGGCGCGACTTGGAATTGAACCTAGGTCTCCTGTACCATTGGCAAACAATTTTACCATTATACCGTGTATATCGGGGAAATTTTTGAGGAATGTATACTGTAGAAATTTCACATTAAATTTGTCAGATTTGTATTCGAAATACAATATACATGACAAAGGGAAATCGATGCTTGAGTGAGGATAGCGCATGATTCAGCCATTTCAGTTATAATATACTGTTATCTCATAGTACAGTACTGCTACATGACTAGTTCTATAACATAAAATCTCTCGTCTTATTCATATGGGGTGCTCGTAACGTAAGGTTAATTAAATAACTTAAGGAATCTTGGGCCTTAGCCCGCTCATGGATGAGGGGCTTGGTAAATACAGTGAAGTAAAGTTGTCTCCCTTTAGTCGATGGCAACCCGAAGGCTCCCTTTTCAGTAGCTACTACACCGAAGCGTAGGTGAGGGCAGCGCTTCTTTCCCTGGATTGCTCCACTTTACCCTTGATACGTACCTTAGAATGCTGAATGTTAAACAAGGAGGTATCAAGTACCGTTTTGAAAGTTTTTGGTATGACTCCACTTGGGATTGAACTCCGGTCTCCCGGACCCTGCGTACTCTCTGATACATTATGTGTATATAAGATGCACATTATTAAAATTATCTCGATGGACATAGACAGTACACTAAATCTTCAAGTTTTAATGGGTTTTTTTAATATCGAATAACAAGTTCTTGTTTGGAGGCGTGTTTTCTTTTTCTTTTCAGATTCTAGTCTATGTTTTCCAATGGTGTAAGTAAAACTCTTTATTGCAAAATGGAGTTTCGCTTTACGCACACGAAATAGGCCCTCTTTCTTCTCTTATTGAAGATTTGAATTCAGAAACTGAGAGAAAAAAAACGACTGTATATCCTAATAAAATTATTGTTTTTGAAGTTTTTGCAGTTTTTTCATGCCTCCTAGGGCATCTCCACTTTTTACTTTCTTCTCACATAAAGCATAAAAAAAAAGATTTTTTTCACAGAACATGTACACTATTAACACAATATTTATGTACAGAGCAATTTCTGTTAAGTAATTCATCTAATTCCTAAAAGTGCCCTCTTAATTTCTTTTTCATACGATTTTTTCTGAAATCATCTGATTTAATCTTAAACTCTTCCTCACTATTGACGCTTTTGATTTGATTAGGCCATTTATTCTAAAAACACATCACTCCATTAGCAAAAAGAAAAAAAATCAGTTGGTTAGTGGATTTAATTTTTGAAATTTGTCTTGACAATAAATTTCCGGTTTGAGGAGAAATATTAAAATATATCTTTAATAATTAAAAAAATTCTATTAATTTTCTCGAAAGTTTTAATTAGATCACTTTTAATTCCTCTTTCTAGTAGAGCACGTGACCTTAATTTCTCTAAACATCTTCCTAAAACTGTCATCTTTTACATCTTTTAAAATTTTTAAATTGTTCTCGGCAAAGTACGATGCCATCTATTTGTAAATTTAAAATATTCCGACTAATTTTTTTAACATCAATGTTCATCAACAGAAAAATCTTTTATTAGAGTGAAATTTGAACATAATACTAAGGAAACCTTTTGTTCGGGCGCGAACCATGAGAGCTTCGGGGCAAAGTACTTGAAAAATTAAGCCATACAAAAAAAAAAAAAATTAAAACTGCGCATGAATTTCAAAATTTTCAAATTTAAAAAATGGGTAAAACCCCCTACATAACTGAGCAAGCAATTGTCATCGGGCTCTGACCCTTGTTTTATAAACTTTAGATTTAAAACAAAATTTTTGGTTTGTTGGTTTTTTGATGCTACGTAGGAGACGGTAGGATAAATGGGCCGTTTAGGAGACATTTGGGTTAAATATTGCAAATTTCTGAAAAAATATGATAAACAAAAAATGATATACAATTGATTATGAGCCAGAATTTCCCCAGGAATGCATTTATGACCTCTAAATAGACCTGTGTTTGAAAGAGTTTGGTGTTAACAAGACTTTAGACATATACATAAAAGCGCGATAATCACACCTAAAACCAGACTTTGGGTTGATTGGTTGGTTAGTTGGTTGGTTGGTTTTATGGCATATCAACCTTTATAGGTTATTTGACGCCAAATCCATTTTTTTTACAATCATCGGTTTTATTTCAAACAATTCAGTTTAGCTTGAGTACACAGTTTAATTGTCAAAAACATTTCTATTTCAAGTTATTCAATTTAGTCGAACAGTTCTAATTCAGCCAATTCAGTTTAGTATAAGTATAGATTTTGCTTACTCACAGTTAAATGTCAAAACAGTTCTATATTAAACAATTCAGTTTTGTGTAAGCACAGTTTCAATATCCAAAACAGCTTCATTTCAAACAATTCAATTTAGCACAAGTCTATTCAACCCATAGATAGGGCGCTATCAGGTGCTACTACTCCGAGCCAGAGTGGACCTGGGAGCAATGGCAATTAAGGGGTGCTCCGAATTCCCCAAAGCCCTATCATTACTGGAACCTCACCATCAGGTTGTTTTGTGTCATATCCAGGACACTCGTACGGGTGGTCTTATCCCTCTGCAGAGGTGCAGTTAGCGTATTCTACAGCCCTCAGCCAACTGGGCAACAATAAATAGGTGCTTGAGTGGACTTGGGAGTAATGGCAATGAAAAGGTCCTTTGCACTTCCCAAAGCTCCAGCATTGCTAAAGGCTCACCATCATATTGTTTCGTGTCATAACAGGACACTCGACGGGGGGGGGGGGGTCTTACTCCTCTGCAGAGGTGCAGTCGGTATATTCTACAGCCCAAGCCGACTAGGTAACAGACTTTGGGGTAAGTAATAATAGCAAAAAGCAGTATCAAACCAAATGAAATGAATACTCACAATTTGACTTGGATTTTTATTCAAACAATTTAATTATATAACGATCATGTTCCTCATATTTATACGGGGAATTAACTTTGACAACAATATATTAGCAATTTAAAATTTTGATAGTAGACGTTTTTCAAAATTCCAAGGCAGAATTGAATAAAATTACTTTAAAGAGACAGCATATAGATTTGGTTTGAATTGGTCTTATGGCATAGCAACCATTGTAGGTTATTTAATGCCAAATCCTTTTTATACATATGTATTAAATATATATATGATTTCTAAACACATTTTGTAGATAACATTTTAAAACGAGACTGAGCTCATTCTATTGCACACAGTAAAATGGTTTCACTTATTTCTGTTCAATACAAATAATTCTATTTACAATTAATCATTTCTTTGTACACAGTTAAATGTTTTCAAGTATTGCTATTTAATACTAACAAGTCAATTAAGCATCAGTTATCTGTAAACACACAGCTAAATGATCAAACAGTTCTTTTTCTAACTATTCAATTTAATATAAGTAAACAAAGTTAAATGGTTCCGAGTATTGCTATGTATCACTAACAATTCAATTAAACATCAGTCATTTGCTTATACACAGTTAAATGATCAAACAGTTCTTTTTCTAACTATTCAATTTAATATAAGTAAACAAAGTTAAATGGTTCCGAGTATTGCTATGTATCACTAACAATTCAATTAAACAACCATTTGTTTACACGCAGTTAAATGACCAAACAGTTCTATTTTAAACGATTTAGTTAAGTATAAAGTCCTTTGTTTGCACACAGTTTAAACGTCAAACAGTTCTATTTGACCAATAAATAGGTTAGTTGGGTGTTTGGTTTTTATGGCATATCAACCTTTGTAGGTTTTTCTTAACGCTAAATCCATTTTTATGAAAATAGTTCTATTTCAAATAATTCAGCTCAGCATAAGTATGCAGTTTAAATGAGAAAAACATATCAATTTCAAGCTATTCATTTTAGTCAAACAGTTCTAATTCAGCTAATTCAGATTAGTAAAAGTACAGATTTTCTTTACCCACAGTTAAATGTCAAAACAGTTCTATAATAAACTATTCAGTTTAGTGTAAGTAGAGTTTCAATGTCAAAAAACAGTTCCATTTCAAATAATTAAGTTTAGCATAAGCACGCAGTTTAAATGTAAGTACGGTTTCAATTTAGCATAAACACGCAGTTTAAATGTAAGTACAGTTTAATTGTCAAAAATATTTCTATTTCAAGCTATTCAGTTTAGTCAAACAATTCAGTTTAGCATAAGTATGCCGTTAGTTCTATTCAACCATTAGATAGGGCGCTATCAGGTGATATTACTCCGGGCCAGAGTAGTTCTGGGAGCAATGGCAATGAAGAGGTGCTCTGCATTCCCGAAAGCCCCATCATTACTGGAACCTCACCACCAGGTTGTTTTGTGTCATAATCAGGACACTCGTACGGGGGTTTTATCCCTCCGCAGAGGTGCAGTTAGCGTATTCTACAACCCTCAGCCAACTGGGCAACAATAAATAGGTGCTTGAGTGGACTTGGGAGTGATGGCAATAAAAAGATCCTCCGCACTTCTCAAAGCTCCAGCATTGCTAAAGGCTCACCCTCATATTGTTTCATGTCATAACAGGACACTCGTTACGGTAGTCTGACCTCTCTGCAGAGATACAATCGGTGTATTCTAAAGCCCCTGCCAACTGGGCCTATAGCATGTAGGTTTTGCTTTTGAATATTTATATAGTACTATATTCTACCTGGGCATTTGAATTTTTCATGATATACAAAAGATATTTTAGGGCGATGTCCTCGTGGTGTAATGGTTAAAGAGCTGGACTGCGGAAGTTCCATTCCGAATAATTCAGTTTAGCATAAGCACGCAGTTTAAATGTAAGTACGGTTTCAGTTTAGCATAAGCACGCAGTTTAAATGTAAGTACGGTTTAATTGTCAAAAACATTTCTATTTCAAGCTATTCAGTTTAGTCAAACAACTAATTTGTTCACTTTCGGACAAATACCCTTGGGAAAGTTATGAACACGCCTAATCCTCCCAGCTATGGGTTAAAAAGTACTTCTTCTAGAAGGATGGATTTAGCATTAAATAACCTACAAAGGTTGATATGCCATTAAACAAGCAAAAGATATTTTAGTGTTTTTTTTAAACCTAAACGTTGGCAATCTAGCGGGATAAGAATATACTCAAAAATAGATCATTAAACCTTTCAGAGCATAAAATTTGAACAATTCTGAGGTCGCCGTAAAAAAAAAAAAAAATCACCTGAAGAAGGCCAGAGGTGAAATTTGGTCGAAACGTAGTGAAAGAAGAAACAACACAAAAAAAAAACCCTACCAAGATGAGGCCAAAAAGTCTGCAATAAATAAAAAAATCAATTCTCAGATTAAGAAGCCTCATCTCAAAATGATTCCAATTAAAGACAATTACAATTCTGGAAACGATCGAGGTATTTTGTCTTAAATTTGTATATACACGAACAGAGAAGTCATCTTAAAGATTGTGTCACAATTTCGAGGATAAATTTGCAAAAACAAATATAACCATTAATTCTTCCTCGCCAAATGAAAAAACTAAAAAAAAAAAAAACAAATTTGAAAAAATAGGTTCGCCGCAAAATTAAAAATTAAGAATATACACATGTCCTATTAAGCTTTAAAAAATGGCCAATGTCTGGACCAAGGCCCATTGTAATCAGGCTACAGTTAATTTGATTGTGTTTTAAAGTCTTTGGGGTTTGCATACTTTGATAAATATACAAAGAGATGTCAAGAGAAGACAAATAAATGAGAGTGAATACATACATACATACATACACACACACATATATATATATATATATATATATATATAGAGAGAGAGAGAGAGAGAAGTTGCATGAAAAGTACTCGATGCTGTGATAACCAAGCAAGTATAAACTTAAAAATATCAGAATTATTGACGCAATGAGATCTTTACTTAAGATCGGGAGACCTGGGTTTAATCCCAGGTTGCGTCATACCAAAGACTTTAGAAATGGTACTCGATACCTCTTTGCTTAACACTCAGCAATATAAGGTACGTATCAAGGGTAAAGTGGAACAAGCCAGGGAAAGGAGTAGAGCCCTCTCCTACACCTTGGTGTAGTAGCTATTGAAAAGGGAGCCTTCTGGTCGCCCTCAACTAAAGGGAGACAACCTTACCTTACTATGGGATACTCTCTTCACCATCTTGATTCACACATAAGAAAATAACAAGAAGACTCGAACGTCCTCTCTTAAAAATTTTGAAAAGGAATCATTTCGTTGTATTTAACCGGACATGTTTAGATAACGACTTCCTGCCTAAGTATACAATATACATATACATATACATATATATAATGTGTGTGAGTGTGTGTGTGTGGCTCACTGTGCAGGCCATGAAAAATTCACATGGATTAATTTTCATTTCAACCCATATCGGGTTATCTAATTCTGAGAGGTTAGGGAATCACGTTCATTGTATTTTCGTATTTACATTTTTGTGTTGCTCCTTCTTGATTTTTTTTAACACGGTCCTATCGAATATGAATAATTTTCAAACAGATCCATTTGACCCATATCATCATATCGCGCTGGTAGCATGGATATCCCTGACCCTCTCTCGCCACTCCTCCCTATCGTTCATCGCCCTAGGTTGGTCTTCAGGGCAACATCCCGTATCCTCACATAGCTGCTGAATGTATGTTCGTGCTGGTCGTCCTGCTTTTGCACGGCCATGTGTGGGGGTCCATAGGAGTACATCTCTTATGAGTTCGTCCCTGCTTCTCCAGTAGTGTCCTGCATGTCTAGTTCGTCTAACTTGAATAGTTTTCGTGTTAGGGGGCAGGTGGCCGTACAGTTGATGTCTTGTGGGGTGTTGCCGCCAGGACTTGTGACCCTAACAGGTAGGTAAAGGACATGACGAGGTACTCCACACACAGAAGATCTCTAGAACTTGAGCCTCACCATCGGATGTAGTATAGAGTCAAATCTAGGAAACCCCTTTATTGTGGAAGTGGGGGTTATCCCTTTACAAGAAATAAGAAAGTAAGTAAATTTGGCGACATTAGTCGAGGGCGATCCGAAAGCTCCCTTTTCAATAGCTACTACACCGAGGTGTAGGGGAGGTCGTTACTCCATTTCCTGGATTGATCGACTTTACCCTTGATCCTTACCTTATAATGCTGAGTGTTAAGCAAAGTAGCATCAAGTACCATTTTTTGAGTCTTTGGTATGACTCGACCTGGGATTGAACCCGGACCATTGGCGAACACTCTACTCACTAGGCCAATAGCCCGGTTTACAGGAAATACAATCAGTTAATTCTTTGTCTTTACTACATCGCGGAAAACTTTACGGGGAATGTTTCATCGACTGTAGTAAACGTATAAATATATTATTTATTAAATAATGAAGAGACTTTATTTTGGGAGCGTCCTTCGTATCTGACTAAAGTTACATGCATATTCTAGCTGTATGATTTAAAGTTACGACAAGAACACAGTACTTAGCATCATACCAGATAGAAGCAACATTTCCCTGACAGTCACTAAAAAGAAAAAAAGTCTTCGTTTAATATAAATGGTGCTAGAGTAGACATAACATACATCCTTAGACAGTCATAAAATGTTTTTGGAATTTAAAAAATAAACCGAAAATTACAACTAGAATCTAGGGCATGTGTCTCTTTATTATCAAACTCTAAATGAGGGCGTTGGTGCCATCAAAGAAAATAGAATTTCCTAGCTGAATTTGTATTCTAAACTGTTTCTCTACGTGCTAATGCCCTTGAGAAAGACATGTACCCATCTCTTCTTCCCCAAGTCCACCAGCTTTGGATAGATGGTTGAACAGACTGGGTTCTATGTAAGGCAACTAATTTAGGAGAAGAAGAATTTGATTTGAACTCCTGCCACTAATTCCGTTTCCTACGACGAAGCATGCATTCTTGATATAATTGTATACAAAGAAATGAACCAAGTTTCGGCATAAAGTAACCTATAAGGAGTTGATGTGGCGTTAAACCAATAAATCAAACGAAATCTATAAATATTTATGATTACAAACATTTACAAATAAATCAAATTTCTGCATTAAATAACCCATAAAGGATTGATATGGCGTTAAACGAACCAAACTGCATACGAGGGTTGGCAAAAAAGTTTATGGACTGACCAAGATACTTTCGTTTAATGTGACGAAATCAGGTTTATTTCTCAACATAGTCTTCCTTGCGGTCAATACACTTTTTCGATCAATCAGTATTGCAATACTCGGATCTTATTGGTTAAAAACGTCATCAACAGCAGATATGACGTCATCATATTAATTTTTCAACCAATGAACTTTTCAGCCGATCCTCGTATGTTCATTTGCTTATCTACGCGACAAAATCTGCTGTTTTTAGTATGAGACTCCCATGAATCAATGGTGTCCCGAGGAACACACACTCGAGACAAGGACCAGTTCTGTACCCTCCCCGAGCAACTGAGTAACCCACTTTATGAACAACATTGCCCACTCTCAAATCGAGATGAGATAGTAAAAGACATCCTCAAGAAAGCTCGTCTCATAAACCCTCGTTTAGGTAGGCGTTATTGATGGGGCATACCATGTTTGTTATCAACAACCGATTACGAAAGAAATAGCAAAGGAAACACTGGTTTATAAATTTACCCAACCTATCCACTACGGGCAGGGTGCGACGCAAGACCAATTTTTAAGAAAAGTAGTCCTAGTATGAATTCAGTTTTACTTCTCCAAACTGGTTACCTAACTTAGACTGATCCATTTACCCATAGCCAGACGAGAGAAGAACAGACGGGTTCATGCCTTTCTCAAAGGCATTAACACGGATCGGAAACAACTTCGTCCAGGATTTGAACTCGGATCACCAATTCCATTTTCAACGATGATAAACGTTACGCTAAGTGCGCCTCTTATCGTGTTGGTGTACGTTTATACATTTTTGCCATTTCGACGCCGACTACGCCGATGACATAGCGTTACTGGCGAGTACACCTAACCAAGCTGAAACACTACTGCATAGTTTGGAACGAGCCGCCACAGGCATTGGCCTTCATGTCAATGCACACAAAACTGAAAATATGTGTTATAACCAAACAGGCGACATTTCCACACTAGACGGAACCTCTCTGAAACTAGTTGACAAATTCGCCTACCCTGAAAGAAGCGTCTCATCAACCGAAAAAGACATCGACACACGACTAACGAAAGCATGGACAGCTATCGATAGGCTCTCGATCATATGGAAATCAGACTTGACCGATAAAATGAAACGTAGTTTCTTCCAGGCAGCGGTCGTATCGATACTGCTATATGGATGCACTACTTGGACGCTAACTAAACGGCTGAAGAAGAAGCTAAACGGCAATTACACAAGAATGTTGCGAGCAATATTGAACAAATCCTGGCGGCAACACCTCACTAGTCACCAACTATACGGCCACCTGCCTCCCATCACGAAAACTATACAAGTTAGACGAACCAGACACGCAGGACACTGCTGGAGAAGCAAGGACCAACTCATCAGTGATGTACTCCTATGGACCCCCGCATATGGCCAAGCAAAAGCAGGACGACCAGCTTGAACATACATACAGCAGCTATGTGAGGATACGGGATGTAGCCCTGAAGACCTGCCAGAAGCGATGAATGATAGGGAGAAGTGGCGAGAGAGGGTCAGGGATATCCGTGCTAGCGGCATGACATGATGATGATGATGATTAAACTTCAATTATACTCGCACGCAGGTCTTAGCTTGCTTATAGTAACAGCTATTCCCAAGTGGTCACCCGTCTAATTAAACAACTTAAGCGGCATGTCAACCCGACTAAGGTTATTTTAAGCCAAGAGGTTAGGGAATCGCAATCATTGTATTCGCGTTGCAATTTTTGTTTTGTAACTTTTTCTTTAAAGGGTTTTGTACACGGTCCAGTGGAATATAAATACTTTTCAAACTTATCTGTTTATCTGGGACCCTAATGGGTATTACCACTTGCTGATGTTAAAACGAACAGTGAGGACCTCTGATTTTACAAGTTAGAAAATAATGATTTTTTATCATGCCATTTTGTCACACGCAGTTTCCTCACTCATTAAATAGGCATAATATATTTTAATGTTCATGCTGATATATTCTTTTCTCTTCACCAGCTCACAAAGAACGAACAATTAAAAACAGAATAATTTCCTAGAAGCAATTTCACGTCCTCTCTCAATGATGAAAAACTGCACTAACTTACCTCTTCTTGTAAAAGAATTTCGGTCACCGATTTCAGGAATTCTCAAGACCTGAAGTTAATTCATTTATTTATTTATTTTTAATTCTTTTCATATTTTTTTTTATTAAGATTACCTTCTTGAGTCTTCACGCTTAGCTGACTAATTTCTAAAACATTAATCTAAAGCTTTTATAAGGGGTTGGTTGGTTGGCTGTTTTGTTTTATGACGTATCAACCCTTTTCGGGTCATTTAACGCCAAAATAAATCTCAAACAATTCAGTTTAGTATAAGTATAGTTTTTTTTTGTTTACACACTGTTAAATGTCAAAACAGTTCAGTTAAATGTCAAAACAGTTCAGTTAAATGTCAAAACAGTTCTATTTCAAACAATTCAGTTTAGCATAAGTACACAGTTTAGTTGGGGAATGTCCTCGTGGTATAATAGTTAAAGCAGTGGACTGCGAAATCGTAGTAAGCGAGTTCGTACTCCAGTCGCGTTATTACGTTCATTTTCAGGCGAATACCCTTGGGAAAGGTATGAACCCCCTTATCCTCCCAGCTATGGGTTAAATAGTACCAGAACTGTCCTTCTAAAAAAAGAATAGATTTGGCATTAAATAACCAACAAAGGTTGATATGCCATAAACCAAACCAAACATTTTAGTTTTATTTGACCCTTAGATAGGACCCTATCAGGTGCTATCACTTCGGGCCAGAGTGGACCTGGGAGTAATGGCAGTGAAGAGGTACTCTGCATTCCGCAAAGTCCCAGCATTACTGGAAGCATCAGATTATTTAATGTCATATCCTGAATACTCGTTAGTGGTGGTGGAAGGGTCTTACCCCTCTACAGAGATGCAATCGGTGCATTCTACAGCCCCAGCCGATTGGACCTTTATAAAGGAATATTTTTAATGCGTCTCTGCAAGTGATAAAGCAGCAAACACTTTTAGTTTGTCCATCTGGAAACGATTCGTCCGGAAAGAATTTCATTGTAAACAGTGTTCATAATATCTATTGAACGATTTAATATCGTATCATTGGAGCTAAAAATATGCTAAATCCTCTGTATAAATCGGGGGCCTGGGTATAACACTAAACTGCCTTTGGCACTGAGGCTCCAGTTCTCGAGATCTCATTGCCATTACTCCCAGGTTCACTTTGACCTGGAGTATTAGTCCTGGTTCCCATTTAAGAATCAAATATATCAGTCTAAAATGGTTTGTTTAATGGCATATCAACCTTCGTGGCTATTTAATGCCTAAGCCATCCTTGTAGAAGAAAAGTAGTGGTACTATCTAAACCATAGCTGGTGGGGGGATAAAGTTTGGTTTGGTTTGGTTTGGTTTGGTTTTATGATATATTAACCATTGTAGGTTATTTGATGCCAAATCCTCTTTATACATATATATTAAATATATATGATTTGGTTTGGTTGGGTTTTATTGCATATCAACCATTGTAGGTTATTTAATGCCAAATCCTCTTTATACATATATATTAAATATATATGATTTGGTTTGGTTGGGTTTTATGGCATATCAACTATTGTAGGTTATTTGATGCCAAATCCATTTTCTTACATATATACAGTTCTATTTTTAAAAAATTCAGTTTAGAATGAGTACACAATTTAAATGTCAAAAACACTTCTGTTTCAAACAATTCAGTTTAGCATAAGTACACAGTCCAAATGTCAAAAACAGTACATTTTTTGTATTGAATGTAACGTTTTTAAACAAGTCTGAGTTTTTTTTTGCACACAGTTAAATGGTTTCACTTAATTTCAAACGATTCAGCTTAGCTTATGTACAGTCTTTTGTTTACACACAACCATCGATTTAAAGAGGTTTTTGTTTACACATAGTTAAATGTAAAAGCAGTTCTATTTCAAACAAATCAGTGGAGCGTGTCAACAAAGTTAAATGGTTTAAGTATTGCTATGTGTCACTAAAAATCCAATTAAAACGTCAGTCCTTTGTTAAAACACTGTTAAATGATCAAGTAGGTTATTAATGTTAAATCCATTTTTAAACATAAAAACAGTTCTATTTCAAAAAATTCAGTTTAGTATAAAAATGTTTTTGTTTACATACAGTTAAATATCAAAACTTTTCTATTTCAAACAACTCAGTTAAGCGTAAGTACAGTTTCAATATTTAAAAAAAAGTTCTATTTCAAACAATTCAGTTTAGCATACAAAAACAGTTCCGTTTCAAAAATTTCAGTTTAGCATAATTACGCAGTTAAAAAAAAACTGTCCCATCTCAACCAATTCAGTTAAGCATAAGTATACAGTTTATTTCTATTTGACCCATATATCGGGTCCTAGAAGGTGATACCACTTCGGGCCAGAGTGGACCTGGGATTGATGGCAATAAAGGGATACTCATCATTCTCCAAAGCTCCAGCATTACTGGAACCTCACCATCAGATTGTTTAGTGTTTTATCCAGAACACACGTTCGGGGGTGGGGGAGTCTTACCTCTCTGCAAAGAAGTCGATGTATTCTACAGCCCCAGCTGACTGGGCAAGGGAGGATAAGGGAGTTCATATCTTTCTACGAAAGTGAACGTAATAGCGCGACCGAAGTTCGAACTCACTTTAAAAATGATCTGTATTTGATAAGACTATGTGCAAACAAAATACAACTACACAAAAATATGAACGTAATTCCCAAACATCTAGGTAAGGATTAATCTTAGAAATGTTGACAATTACCCAGCCAACCTATCATATTCGGAAAATGATAAAACAGCTTCCTTGCATAATTCAATCTCCATCATGATGACTATGATGATGATCATCATCATTAACGTATATCGACAGCATGGATTCCTGTAACTCTATCTCGTCATCCGTGCCTATCGGCCATTGCTCTTGGTAATCCCCCTAGACAGCATGCAGTATCTGCACAAAGGTGATGAATGTTAGATTTTGTTGATCAGCCAACATTGATGTGCGCATGTGTTGGCGTCCATCTGAGAACGTCGCTTATGAGTTCGTCCTTACTTCCTCTGCATCTTGTATGTGAAGGATTTAATGTAATGAAAAATGCCATTGTCCGTTTTTAGACAATCCTATTTACTCAGCCCCTCCGCTCGGGCAGGATATGACACAAGGTCAATCTTGAAGCAGAGTTTAACAGGTTTGGATTCAGAGTTTTCCTTCTCCTTGACTAGTTGCCTCACCATGGGTAAAGAACCTACTATTTACCCATAGCTGGAGGGAGAATATTTGGATTCATAGGGTATTAGTGCTATGTGAAATGCAATCAGTCTCGTCCAAGATTTGAACTCGAGTCGCCGTGTCCATTTCCTACGACGATAACCATTACACCACGGGCACCTCCAATCAGTTTATAATTTCATAATATTAATTTGATAAACTAACTAGATCGTCAAGTATCAATAATACTAATACTTTGTACACAACAATATGGTTTCAAGTATTTTTATCCAATACAAATAATTTATATGCATTTATGTGTTTTCAAAGTATTTCAAGCAATCATATGGTTTCAAAATTAGTACAGAAGGTGAATAAGACTAGGCACGACTGGGTCGGCAAGGTGATCCACTGGGAAATGTGCAAGAAATTTAAATTTGACCATACGAACAAATGGTATATGAACAACCTATCATCTGTCCTAGAAAATGACACACATAAACTCCAATGGGACTTTGACATACATACGGATCACCTTATCTCGGCCAGAAGACCAGACCTAATAATAATAAAATAAATAAATAAATAAAAGAGAATTTGAAAAATTGTCGACTTCACTGTCCCGGCTGACCACAGAATAAAACTGAAATAATGTGAAAAGAACGATAAGTACCTGGACCTTGCGAGAGAATTGAAAAACTATGGAACATGAAGGTGACAATTATACCAATTGTGATTGGTGCTTTTGGTACTGTAACTAAAAGACTGGAGGATTTGGAAGTTGGCGGACGAGTGGAAACCATCCAAACAACAGCATTATTGAGAACGGCCAGAACATTGAGAAGAATCCTGGAGACTTGAGGAAACTCGCTGTCACTCAAACTCCATTGAAAGACCATCAGCTAACGCTGATGTGAAAGACTCTAATGAGTAAATAATAATTATAATAATAATAGACAAGACACTACAAGTGAAGGTTATGTGCTGATAGAGACGAAACTGTTGATCACATTATAAGCATATGTAGCAAACTAGCACAAAAAAAGCACAAGAGTAGACACGAGTGGGTGGGAAAGGTGACCTACTGGGAATTGTGCAAGAAATTAAAATTTGACCATACTGCCAAATGGTATATGATTTGTAAGTGAATAGTTTATAGGTAATTCATTTTAAAAAAGCTAGAACAAATTTGTTTACGCAGTTAAATGTTTTTAGTATTGTTATTTAACACTAAAGGTTCAATTTTACACCAGTCATTTGTTTACACACAATTGAATTGTCAAACTGTTCTATTTGTCTCATAGACTGGAACCTTATTGGGTATTACCGTTCCAAATCAAAGTTGACCTGGGAGTAATGGAGACGAAGTGGTGGTCCATAGTCTCCAGGACTGAAGCCTCACCATTAGATGCAATTTAGTGTCATCTGCAGGACACTTGTTGGAGATAGTCTTACCTCACTGCAGAGATGCAGTTGACATTTGTACAGCTACAGACCACCGAGTCCTTATTATCATGAAGAATATGAGTCTGTAAGCGAAACTACATCACCACCGATAACATAATTCCCTAAGTTATTTACATCATATTCTCCATAATTTTATCTAAATGTCATCAAGAAAAAACCCACCGTGTCAGAATATGGCACAGGGCCGTTTTATGGTAGCGGCCGCGCACGAATCGAAACTCAAGCGCAGAAATTCTAGACCCCGTCGGCATTCCTCCTTGGGGGGCGCTTCAGACACCAAGCAATAAATTTAGTCCTACAAGCCGGCAAAGACCTGGTCAGACTAATATATAGTAATTTACAAAGCTCTTTGCTTCGATGTGGCCGAATGAATGGGGCGCCCAATGAGACTCGAACTCACTCGTGTAGGTTTGCTAGTCAAGCTTGCTAACCGTTACACCAGCAAAGGTGCCCGGTCAGAAAAATAGATATAGTAACTTACAAAGCTCTTTGCTCCGATGTTGGCACAAGGCTGAATGATTTGGGCACCCAATGAGACTCGAACTCACTCGTGTAGGTTTGCTAGTCTAGCTTGCTAACCGTTACACCACCAAAGGTGCCCTTTGTCGCTGTCTCCCACCAGACACAAGGTCAAAAGCCCGAAGGCCGATTAAAGTACACCACCGAAGGTGGTAATTTACCAAACTTTTGCTTAGATGTAGCACAAGGCCGCATGAATTGGGCACCCAATGAGAATCGAACTCACTCGTGTAGGTTTGCTAGTCTACCTTGCTAACCATTACACCACCGAAGGTGCCCGATATTTGTCGCTGCCTCCCACCAGACACGACTTGACACAAGGTCAAAAGCCCGAAGGCCGATTAAAGTGGCGTTAAAGGGGAGGGGAAGGTCGGGAACGAGCCGAGACTCGAACCCTGCTTGTCTGTGCTGCTCATCGGCTCACTTAGTGCAATGTGAGCCTGATGAGGCAAGCAGTTTCACGAACCCAAATGTGGGTCCGGGCACGTATGCCAGTTAACGGCTTAAACTAGACGCTTGGTCTAGTGCCGTGCATGGGGGACAAAGGTAGCCTGTCAGACCAATATATAACAGTTTGCAGGAGATGCGCGGCCATATAAACCAAATAGCTGTTGACAGTGTGAACAGGGATACTGATTTGCATATTGATCACAAAAATTTTATTTTATTAATTATTTACTTGGAATTATTGATTTCTGATTGTTTGGCTTTGTTTTGATAAATGTGATTAAAAAGTCCTGTCGACAAATCTTATAAGGAATCCATAAAAACAAAATAACAGTAAATTTTATTCTTCACTGTCTCATCATCGTCATCATGTCACGCCATCAGCACGGATATCCCTGACCCTTTCTCGCCACCCCTCCCTATCGTCCATTACTTCCGGCAGGTCTTCAGGACTACATCTCGTATCGACACAGAGCTGCTGGATGTAGGTTCGAGCTGGTCGTCCTGCCTTTGCTCGTGAAGGGGTCCACAGGAGTACGTCACTTATGAGGGGCCCGAAGTGTAATGGTTATCGTCGTAGGAAATGGACTCCTACCAGGAGTGATGGATGATCAAGAAGGGTGGTGAGAGACGGTCAGGGAGATCCGTGCTGGCAGCATGACATGATGATGATGAGATAGGAAAGGAAAAAATTACATCTCAGAATGATGTAGTTTCTTAGTTTTAATGGCATATCAACCTTTGTGGGTTATTTAATGGCAATGCTATCCTTTTAGAACATTACTAGTACAATTTAACTGGGGGTGGGGATAAGGGGGTTCACATTTTGCCCAAGGGGCATTAGTCTGAAAGTGCCCGTGGTGTAATGGTTATCGTCATAGGAAATGGACACGGCGACATGAGTTCAAATCCTGGACGAGACTGATTGCATTTCACATAGCACTAATACCCTTGGGAAAGGTATGAATCCAATTATTCTCCCTCCAGCTATGGGTAAATTGTAGGGCAGACTGTGTTCTTCAGCCTTGGTGAGGCAACTAGTCTAGAAGGAAAGCTCTGAATTCAAACCTGTTAAACTCCGCTTAAAAATTGACCTCGTGTCATATCCTACCCGAGCGGAGTGGTTGGTAAATATATATATATATGTATGAGTTTGTCCCTACTTCTCCAGTAGTGTTCCGCATACCTTGTTCGTCTAACTTTGATAGTTTTCATGATGGGCGTTTTAGTGGCCGTACAGCTACTGCTTTGTAGGGTGCTGCCTCCAGGACTTGTTCAATATTGCTCGCAGCATTTTTGTGTAGTTGCCGTCAATCTTTTTCTCCATACATTTAGTGAGCGTCCATGTAGAGTATCCATACACTAGTATCGACACGACCGCTGCTTGGAAAAAAACTGTATCATTTTATTGGTCAGGTCCGACTTTCATATGACTGATAGCCTATCGAAGCTGTCTATGCCTTTGCTAGTCGCGTGTTGATGCCTAAGAATTAAAAAAAAAATGTGTTTCATTTTATTGGTCAGGTCTGACTTCCATGTGACTGATAGCCTATCGAAACTGTCCATGCCTTTGCTAGTCGCGTGTTGATGTCTAAAAATGAAAAAAAACAAAAAAACTGTGTTTCATTTTATTGGTCAGGTCTGACTTCCATGCGACCGATAGCCTATCGAAACTGTTCATGCCTTTGCTAGTCGCGTGTTGATGTCTAAAAATGAAAAAAAACAAAAAAACTGTGTTTCATTTTATTGGTCAGGTCTGACTTCCATGCGACCGATAGCCTATCGAAACTGTCCACGCCTTTGCTAGTCGCGTGTTGATGTCTAAAAATGAAAAAAAAAACAAAAAAAAACTGTGTTTCATTTTATTGGTCAGGTCTGACTTCCATGCGACCGATAGCCTATCGAAACTGTCCACGCCTTTGCTAGTCGCGTGTTGATGTCTAAAAATGAAAAAAAAAACAACAAAAAAACTGTGTTTCATTTTATTGGTCAGGTCTGACTTCCATGCGACCGATAGCCTATCGAAACTGTCCATGCCTTTCCTAGGTAGGTGAACTTGTCTACTAGTTTCAGAGAGCTAGTAAAATAGTTAAATTAGGAAAATACATAATTTTAAAAAATTTTATTAAGAAGAATTATATTGTAAGTATTTATAAAATTACAAAAAATTAATATATAACTTCTCTATTTAAAAAATGAAAAAAAATGTAAGTCTATTTCCTTGCCCATGAGGTTATCATTACGCCAATGCATATCTCTAATTATCTTGGGAAGACATAGCCCTGGAGGTGACCGTGCCCACTATAAGAGTTCGGATGTAACTACCAGACACATCAGGTTAATCAGCCGGGCATTCACTATGACTGGTTAATTTTGCATCACTTCTGTCTGATGTGGACGAGTAGCTCAGTGGTAGAGATTTGGTTTTGCAATCTGTGGACACTAGTTCGATCTCTAGTGGGGCCAATCATGGTATACCCTGCTGATGAGACCTAATAAGGTCGAAACGGCTGTCAAGTGGTTTCGTGTGTCGAAGGCAGTGTTTGCCAGATTTTCTGATCATAGTAATTAAAAAAAAATTATAATAGGAAAATCAAGCTATAAAAACCGAGAGTGATGGGAAGAGCTAGCGTCCCACTGATTATGTCTCCTTTGTTTCAAATAGGTTTAACGTAATAATATTAAAAGCTTTTTTATTATAAAGATGTATTAAAAGGAATATTATGCATGATATTTATATAGAAATCAATAAAAAATGAGTGTAATCTTTTAATATGCGTTCTAATTTAATTTCGTAAATCTTTGTAATTCAATATATTTTATTGCATTAAAACTAACCGGCTCATTGGCCTAGTGGGTAGAGTGTTCGCAATTGGTCTGGAAGACCTGGTTTCAATCTTAAGTCACGTCATACCAAAAATTTTAAAAATGGTACTTGATACCTCCTTACTTAACACTCGGCAATATAAGGTAGGTATCAAGGGTAAAGTGGAGCAATCCAGGATAAGGACTAGCGCCCTTCCCTACATCTCGGTGTTGAAGCTATTGAAAAGGGAACCTTTTGGTCGCCCTCATCTAAGGTTGCCTACAACAACTTATACCCAGAGAGAGCATATTTTTGCTCGTGGGTATGATTCCATGAACAGCTTTTAAGAAATCTTGCTTGAAGGAAAATTGATCTAAAGAAGTGTGGCTTTGTAACTCAAAAGAGGGTGGTCACCGACGACTGCTAGTTAAATTGGTTGGTTGGTTGGATTTTATGGCATATCAACCTTTGTAGGTTTTTCAATGCCAAATTCATTTTTATACAAATAGCTTTATTTCAAACAATTCAGTTTAGCATAAGTACAGTTTCAATGTTAAAAACAGTTCTATTTGAAGCAGTTCAGTTTAGCATGAATACACAGTTTAGTTGTCAAAAATATTTCTATTTCAAGCTATTCAGTTTAATCAAACAGTTCTAATTCAAACAATTCCGTTTAGCATAAGTACAGTTTCAATGTTAAAAACAGTTCTATTTGAAGCAGTTCAGTTTAGCATAAATACACAGTTTAGTTGTCAAAAATATTTCTATTTCAAGCTATTCAGTTTAATCAAACAGTTCTAATTCAAACAATTCCGTTTAGCATAAGTACAGTTTCAATGTTAAAAACAGTTCTATTTGAAGCAGTTCAGTTTAACATAAATACACAGTTTAGTTGTCAAAAATATTTCTATTTCAAGCTATTCAGTTTAGTCAAACAGTTCTAATTCAAAAAATTCAGTTTAGTATAAGTATTGATTTTGTTTACACACAGTTAAATGTCAAAACAGTTCTATATTAAACAATTCAGTTTAGCATAAGTATAGTTCCATTTAAAAAAATTCAGTTTATCATAAGTACGCAGTTTAAATGTAAGTTCACAGTTTAATTCTTAAAAACGTTTCTATTTCAAGTTATTCAGCTTATTAAAACAGTTGTAATTCAAACAATTCATTTTAGCATAAGTATGCAGTTTAATTCTATGTAACCCATAGATAGGGCCCTATCAGGTGCTACCATTCCGGGCCCGAGTGGACCTGGGAGCAATGGCAATGAAGGGGTTCTCTGCATTCCTTAAAGCCCCAGTATCACTAGAACATCACCATCAGATTGTTTAGTGTCATATCTAGGACACTCTTTGAGGGGGCAGTCTTACTCCTCTGCAGAGAAATAGTCAGTGTATTCTACAGCCCCAGTCGACTGGGAAAGGCTGCTATGTCGGTGAGGCTCTTCGTCGGGTGACTTGTATGTAGTGCAAAATCATAACTTGTTTTAGCTCTAGGGTTTTCCGGTTCTTTTTTCGATTTGTTCAGTTACAGAGGCCGTGGAAGTAGAAAAATGAACAACAGGTACCGCGTGTGCAGTAAGCCAGTTCTACCAGGATTATGACTCTTTCTGCAACTTAGCTCCAGTTCCCATCAAATGTTTGTCTTTTCGCACCCCAGCCACTAAAAGAAGAAAAAGAGACCGAATCGCTAATTTCGTGATTTATATACTGTGGCTATCAGCTCCACCCTTGCCTCGGCGGGGTGACACTTAATGACCGGGTCCCTGAGTGCGAAATCAAGCGTGTCATCTTACAGAAAAATGTTGAATTCTGTTAACTGCCTTTTCGGCTGATTGCTTTCATTTGATAGGCTGTTACCATTTGCTAATAAGGCTACTGAACCCAATTTTAGAGAATAGT
Organism: Sepioteuthis lessoniana; assembly: GCA_963585895.1. Classification (NCBI taxonomy): domain Eukaryota; kingdom Metazoa; phylum Mollusca; class Cephalopoda; order Myopsida; family Loliginidae; genus Sepioteuthis; species Sepioteuthis lessoniana. The sequence goes on from OY757929.1 coordinate 12,228,066, forward strand.
TTTCTTGTGAGACTGATTTTTCTGAAGGAATGCATTAATGTCTTTGATGAAGGCAGGTAAAGGAAGGTATTTGTGGCAAGTAGAAACCAAAAAATTAGTTGACCAAAACTTATATATCTCTATCCCTAAGCCAAAAGAAAAAATGTCCTTTGAGACTGCCCTATATTGATAGTGTCTCAGTATAGTTGATGCTGTCCTTTGAGACTTTCTCAGTATAGTTGGTGATGTCCTTCTATTGATATCAGTTAGGACAAGTGATTCCCTTCATCTTAATTTTCTACTAAACGGTCAGCAGGGAGATAGGGTTCTCGTGGTGTAATGATTAAAGCGCTGGACTGCGAATTCGTAGTAAGCGAGTTCGAACTCCAGTCGCGCTATTACGTTCAATTTTGGGAAAAGTATGAACTCTCTTATCCTCCCAGCCATGGGTTAAATAGTGCCACTACTGTCCTAGAAGGATTGATTTGGCATTAAAGAACACAAGAAGGTTGGTATGCTACTCAAACCAATAAACCAAACTAAATTATCAACGGGACTTAGAATATACCGATTGTATCCTTTAGAGAGGAGTGAGATAACACCACAACTAGTATCCCCGTTATGACACTAAACTGAAAATGGTGGTGAGGATCCAGTTCCGAAGCAAGAAGAATTTAGATATTGTTTTAAAAAGAGAGTGCATGGTATTGAGAACGTTTTAAAACCATAAAAACGAATTAAAATCCTTAAAAAGGGGACCCTTTCTTTTGGCCACTTCTCTTCAGAGAATTCTCAGTGAAAATCGATTTTGTACTAGAGGATGTAAGCATGAGATTTTAATTAAAGGAAAAGAAATTGAAGAAATATACATTGAAAAAATTACTGTTAGCTTACCAGAGTTGGTACGGTTAATGATGTTTTCAATGGCAGAGTTGGGGCCTTTTATTAGGCACCTAGTTTCGACTAGGCTACCCTCGGGTGGGCGAGCTGCACTTTTGTCTCCTTTATCACCCATGTACGGCACTAGACCGAGCGTCTAGTTTAAGCCGTAAACTGGCATACGTGCCCGGACCCACATTTGGGTTCGTGAAACTGCTTGCCTCATCAGGCTCACATTGCACTAAGTGAGCTGATGAGTAGCACGGACCAGCAGGGTTCGAGTCTCGGCTCGTTCCCGACCTCCCCTCCCCTTCATCCCCACTTTAATCGGCCTTCGGGCTTTTGACCTTGTGTCAAGTCGTGTCTGGTGGGAGGCAGCGACAAATAAACGGTTAATGATGTTTTCTTCTGATGGTCCGAGAAGGTTATTAAAAAGCAGTGGAGTAATAGTATTGCTTTTGGATACATAATTCCTGTTGGTATTTTTTATAAGTAATTCTTCCAGAATGGATACCTACAGTTAATTTGTTGATGTCTCCGAGATGGTAAATATGATAGGACAGTATACGCATGCGCAGATCTGATTGGTTAATAAATGGCATCAATGGCAGAAGTTGAATTATAACTGCTCGGCGACGTAGTGTAGTCGGATATATGTGTTCGGATTCTCGAGGGATTTTGTTGCTTTATACTAATCTCTAAACATTGATTAGTGCGGTTTATATAGCAAACATCGCATTTACAAGTAAACCGGTAAATAAGATAACTTCTTTGGAGAGAGGTCACACTATCTTTGAGATTAGGGAGAAACAACACATTAGATTTAAGAACGACTGTTAATTTAACCGAACTGAAACAATTGTTGGTGGATGTTTTAATTTGTTCAACTGTTGTATGTAGGCGTTGTCGATCCACGGTAATTTTAGATATACCGGGCAGCTCTCTGGTCCAAATTTTGGTTTGGTGAAGAATTGCAAGCATTTATATTTAATGGTGTTGGTGATTACATCCCCAGGGTAACCATTTTTTAACAAAGTTTTCTTTATAAAATCGAATTCATCGGCAAAATTTGGTTTGGAGTCGATCACTAAGGCACGGTGGACTAAGGTTTTTATTTTGCGTCTTGGAGTATACGATCCAGTAAACGTAGGTTTTACAATAGATCGATGTCTGCAATCCAAAATTAGTACGCTCAATTAAGACGTCGAAAAAAGGTAAGCTATTGTTGTGCTCGAATTCACAAGTGAATATCAAAGCAGAATGTAGCTGGTTGACAGTATTGAAAAAATGTCTACTTTCCGACCTCGAGAAGAAAATCACGAAAGTGTCATCTACGTACAGTGGCACGTTGGTGATTTTGAATAGTTTTCCTCCCGAGAACCCAACAAAGATGTTTGCTTGTGCAGCTTCAAGGGGGCTTACCACATCGATTCTGTCAGTCTGCTGGTACATAGTGTGCCCGTGGTCTAATGGTTATCGTCGTAGGAAATGGACACGGCGACACGAGTTCAAATCCTGGAAGGGACTCATTGCATTTCACAAAGCACTAATACCCTTGGGAAAGGTATGAATTCAATATTTCTCCCTCCAGTTATGAGTAAATAGAAGGGAAGACTAGGTTCTTCAGCCTTGGTGAGGCAACTAGTCTAGGAAAAGGAAAACTCTGAATTCAAATCTGTTAAACTCCGCTTAAAAACTGACCTTGTGTCATATCCTGCCCGAGCGGAGGGGTTGGTAAATATGGTACATAGTGTTATTAAAACTAAGTGGCAATTAGTGGCAATAAGTATCTGTTTCAGAAAGATAGGTTCCGGGACAGAATGGATGTTCAAGTGGCTGCGGTATAGGGTATCGACGCAGATGGCGATCGTTTCGTTGAGTGGAACTTTGATATATTAGCTCACTATACCAAAAGAACAAAAGAATGCATTGTTGGGGGTCAATGGATGTATTATGAATCTGATGTGCAATGGTGAACGAGTCACTAATACAATATTGGGAATGCAGTTGTACAACTGACTCTTGTATATCAGCTAATAATTAGGCGTGGCTGTGTTCGGCAGAGCCGACCATTGATAGAATAGCTCTTATTTATTGTAAAATACAACACATTATAACATCACTATTTTACATTGAGTACTCTAAATATTAACCGGACATTGGTCTAATGGTTAGAGTGTTCGCCAATGGCTAGGGAGACCTGGGTTCAATCACTGGTCGAGTCATACCAAAGACTCAAAAATGGTACTTGATGCCTTCTTGCTTAACACTCAGCATTATAAGGTACGGATCAAGGGTAAAGTGTGGTAATCCTCGGAAAGGAGTTGTGCCTTACCCCACACTTTGGTTTAGTAGCTATCGAAAAGGGAGCCTTCGAGTCACCATGGACTACGGTCGCAAACTTTACTTACTATATATATATATATATGTATCAGCTTAAAGCATCTCACGTGTCTAGCCATACAGATGAGTTGTGATACAACAAAACATCTATCTGTGGATGACGATATATATATATATATATATATATATATATATATATATATATAAGTAGGTGAGCAGATATATACCAATAAATAGCTATGCTACCTGGTAAATATCAGCGTTGTCTAATTCATTATATCCATAATGTATATATATATATATATATATATATATATATATTCTATTTTAAGGATTTAATGAATGGGACAGCACTGATATTGACTAGGTAGCATAGCTATTTATAGCTATATATCTGTTCACCTATCCCTATATATATATATATATATATATATATATATATATATATATATATGATAGAACTATGTGGAAAGTTGGATAAACATTTATTTTCAACACACACACACACACACACACACACACACACACACACACACATATATATATATATATATATATATATATATATTTATATAGCTTCATTTTAATGTATGATACATGTTCCTGTGTCGATAATAATTCCTGTACTAAAAAAGCCATCACTTATTGACTTACCTTCGTATATATTTGCCCAGTTAGCTGGGGCTGTAGAATACACCGACTGCTTCTCTGCAGAGGGGAAAAAAACTCCCGACGAGTGTCTTACTTATGACATTAAACAATCTGATGGTGAGGCTTCAATATTGCTGGAGATTTGGAGAATGTGGTGTACCCCTTTATTGCCATCATTCCCAGGTCCACCCTGGCCCGGAGTGGTAGCACCTATTTTATGCTAAACTGTATTGCTTGAAATAGGACAGTTTTGACTTTTAAACTGCGCACTTATGCTGAACTGAATTGTTTGAATATAGAACTGTTTTTGACATTGAAACTGAGTTCATAAGAACTCAGTTTGAAATAGAACTATTTTGGCGTTTAACTAACTGTGTGAAAACAAAAATGTTTTCTTACTAAACTGAATTGTTTTAAGCTTTTCTTAAAATGACTTAATTCGGCGTTAAATGTCCCAAAAAGGGTTGATACGCCCCAAAACAAAATACCCAAACAACCATCCCTTGTATATATATATATATATATATATATATTTGATGACTACTACATCATCACAGATAATAGTCGTTTTTACTACCTAGATCACAATTCAAACATCCTAATTAAAAATAACTCATTCAAATTGTGAAATATATTCAAGATGATAAGGTAGTAAAATAGTTACATACGTTATTGTAAAATAGTAAGTACGTTATTGGATTATGGTGACATATGCTTGTACGACACTTGTGCCACTTTCTGGGTCTATATAGCTATACAGCCCAGTGACAAGCATTGAAAGATAACTGGATGGGCCAGTATAACAACTTTTTACGAAAAAAAAAGTGGTATAATATTTTTATATAATACTTCTTTCTACTACTACTAATGTACGATGGCAACGTTGGCAACGTTGGCATCCCTTTTGTGCTTTTAGTATCTGTTGTCGCTAATGACTACAATGTATATTATAAAATATGCATACCAAATGGTAAGCTAAAAGTTGTCTGATATCCTACAAATATCTCTTAAATATTTACTGTATCAATATAATCTTTAAAAGGAATGAATGTCTAGTATTTATTCAATAAATCCAATCCCTATTCATAAACAAATAGTTTATCAGAACTGTCCTCCGGTATAGAGAAGGGCTTCAAATACGTCGATTGAATTCTCTGCAGAGGGGTAAGACTTTCCTCCCAAAAAATGGTGACCTGGGTGTGACACTAAACTGCGTCCAATGGTGAGGCTTCAGTTCTGGACATCCGAGAAGTGTGTTGTACCTTTTCGTTGCAATCTTTCCTAAGTCCTTTTCTGTTGGAGTGTACCTTACACAAAGACGAAAGTACGAGGATCATTAAGTAAGTTTCCAGACTTTTTTCCTATGAGCACTTTTATTGATAGTACACACATGAAACTCTCGTCCTCTTCGAAGTAATCCCCTCCGACTGCTATGCACTTGTACCGTTCCAACAACTTCTGGAAGGCCCCATAGAAGTCCTATTGTATGAGCTTGTCAATGACCTTCGTCACGGCCCCTTTCATCTCCTCAATTGTCTCATAACGACAGCCTCTGAGCTTAGGGAATAACAAAAAGTCACAGGGAGAAAGGTCTGGATGATAGGGAGTGTGAGGAACTGTCTTGATGCCCATCTTGGTCAAATAGTCTGTGACAAGGATGGAGTTGTGGACTGGTGCATTGTCCTGTTGGAAATGCCAGTGACCCGATTTGAAGAGTGCTGGCCTCTTCCCTAGGAATCTCTTCCTGAACTCCCTTAAAACCTCAACATGGTAATCCTAAGCCTAACCCTACCCTTTTGGCCAATCAACTCTGGTGTTCTGACTTCCTTATTCCTTCCATACCTTTCATCATCCCTCACAGACTCCCTGCCTTCCTTGAATCTCTTATGCCACTCAAAAACTCATGCTCGATTCATGCAAGACGGTTGAAAAACAGTGTGAAGCATTCCATACGTTTCTCTGGCATTTTTACCAAGTTTAAAACAGAATTTTATTGCATATCGTTCATCTAAAGTGTCCTCACGTTCAGATTGCATTTTTGAAATTCCCCAGCTGTGACAATCAGACTTTAGTAGGGTGTATTCCAATTGCAGCTGTAGCTGTTCATTTCAACGTGAAATCCTAAAAATTGGTCAGTGATCTCATAAGATGTATAGCAATAACATAGTGAATTCTCAAGAGTCTACGACAATTTTAAATGCCTGTATAAAAAAAAGTCTGGAAACTTATTGAAGGCACCACGTATAAGCAGATTTCAGTCGTGATTAATAAAGAAAACTAGTTTATAAGCCATGATGAATTTTTATCGCAATGTCTTTTCCATGTGTTTATCTACTGTTTTATAATTTGATGTTCTTTTCAGTTATGCTGCCCTGTCAACTGGGGCTGTAGAATATATAACTCGGCAGAGAGGTAAGAGCATACAGTGGGCCCACCTGTTGGCCCAGGGTGGCGACCCGTAAGGCCTGAAGATGGAATCCTGGTTGCTGAAGCGTTTGCAAAACAAGTGCTAAGTGCTCATGAGAACTGCAATACATCACTTCGACTGGTCATGTCAAGCACTAGCATTAAGTCCCGACTGTATCGGGGGTCCTCGTGGTGTAATGATTAAAGCGGTGGACTGCGGAATCGGAGTAAGAGAGTTCGTACTCCAGTCGCGCTATTATGTTCATTTTCGGGCAAATACCCTTGGGAAAGGTATGAACTCCCTTATCCTCCCAGCTATCGTTTAAATAGTACCACTACTGTTTTTCTAGGAAAATGGCTTTGGCATTAAATAACCTACAAAGGTTGATAAGCCATTAAACAAACAAAATCCCAAACCGACCGTATCGATCAGGAGATATTCTTTTTTATTTGGTCATTGTTTTTATGTCACCTTAAACAGCTCCGCTTTTCACTCTTTTCTCACATCAGTTTTTAAAAAAATGAAAAAAATCTTTGCACAAAAAGATACACTATTGATACAATATATTTTTTACAGATCAAATTCTTTTAAGTAATTCAGTCGATAGTTTCCAAAAATGCCCTCTTAAATTCTTTTTCTTACCATTATTTTTAAAATCACCCAATTTAATCTTTTTTTTTTTTTTACACTATTACGGTTTTTGACTGATTTTACAATTTCTTCGAAAGGAAATATTACTCTATTCCCCACCCCCTCCCAAAAAAAGTTGGTTAGTCGACTTTTTGAAATCTGTCATGGATACCGGTATGTGAGACTGAAAAACTGTAGATAGATAGATAGATAGATAGATAGATAGAAACAGACTCGACTGAGATGGATAGATAGATAGACAGAGAGAGAGAGAGAGAGAGAGAGAGAGAGAAACAGACTCGATTGAGATAGATAGATACATAGATAGATAGATAGATAGATAGATATGAACAAAATTAGAAAGACAAGATAGATATTACGCCAGGACAAGGTGCCCAAGGAAAATTAAGCGTAGCTCAGATGTGGCATAAGGCTGAAAGTATGGAGCACCAAGTGAATATCGAATTAGTACTCTTTACTAATTTACAGTGAACTATTTTACCTCGATGACTTTACCGTGTGTACAAAGACATTAGGTTGATGGAAAATTAATGTTGCTTTTAAGATATACAACTTATAATCAACCGACTACGCCGGGTTCAAGGTCAGATATTTAATCAAAACCGGATTCAGCGTCGTTTATAGTCGATTGTAACAATTAGCCTCATAAAAAAAAGAAAAGAAAAGGAAATAAAACTAAAAAAAAGTTTAAAAAAGCAAACGGTGTCATGTTCACTAATACGCGTAATGTGAATTTTACAAAGGAAGTATTGCATAGACAATGAATAATGATTCTACTGTACACTCATGATTATACCGGCTCTGGTGCAAAGGGGGTAGGGTAAAATACGCTCACTATCCCCTGCAGAGAAGAAAGAAATCCCACCAAGAAAAACTATAGTGTTCTAGATATGAAAGTAAACAGCATCTAATGCGGGACCCTTATCACCCCAGCTCTGGGTTAAATCGGTACTTCCATTCTGGGTCAGAGTGGATCTAGGAGTAATGGCGATGAAGGGGCATTCCACGTTCCTCAAAGCTCCTGGGCTAGAGCCTCACCATCAGATACAGTTTAGTGTCATATTTATGATACTTATTGGGAGGGGAATCTTATTCCTTCGCAGAGATCCAGTCGGTGTATTCTACATCCCCTTGGCCGACTGGGCTGGTGTGTGTAAATGAGGGGTATACCCCTCATCGCCATTAATCCCAGATTCTGACTGACCCGGGGTGGAAGTACCGATTAAAGTCCAAATGAAACTGTTTAACCAATTAACTGTGTGCTAACAAATGACCTCTAGATTGTTTTAAAATGTTACTTACAAACAATCAGTTTGCAAATCAATTATCTCTAATATACGAGGATCATTAAATAAGTTTCCAGACTTTTTTCGTATGGGCACTTTTATTGATCGTACGCACATGAAATTCTAGTCCCCTTCGAAGTAATCTCCTCCGGCTGCAATGCACTTGTTGTACCGGTCCAACAGCTTCTGGAAGGCCCTATGGAAGTTCTCTTGTGTGAGCGTGTCAATGACCTTCGTCACAGCCTTTTTCATCTCCTTAATTGTCTCATAACGACAGCCTCTGAGCTTAGGGAATAACCAAAAGTCACAGGGAGAAAGGTCTGGATGATAGGGAGGGTGAGAAACTGTCTTGATGCCCATTTTGGTCAAATAGTCTGTGATGGAGTTGTGGACTGGTGCATTGTCCTAGTGGAAATGCCAGTGACCCGATTTGAAGAGTGCTGGCTTCTTCCGACCGAATCTCTTCCTGAACTCCCTTAAAACTCCAACATAAGCCTAACCCTACCCCTTTGGCCAATCAAGTCTATTGACTTCCTTACTCCTTCCACGCCTCTCATTATCCCTCACAGACTCCCTGTCCTCCTTGAATCTCTTATGCCACTCAAAAACTGATCCTCGATTCATACAAGACGGTCGAAAAACAGAGTGAAGCATTCCATACATTTCTGTGGCATTTTTACCGAGCTTAAAACAGAATTTTATTGCATATCGTTCTTCTAACCTGTTCGTACGTCCAGATTGCATTTTTGAAATTCACCAGCTGTGACAATCAGGCTTTAGTAGGGTGTATTCCAATTGCTGCTGCAGCTGTTCATTTGAAGCTGAAATCCTAAAAATTGGTCGGTGATCTCAAAAGATGTATAGCAATAACATAGTGAATTTTCAAGAATCTACGACTATTTTAAATGCTTGTACAAAAAAAAAATATCTGGTTTCAATGAATACTAATAATACGGTCGAAACGTTTGTAATCTAGCCCTTTCAGTCAAACTTCTGGCCACAAGGACCACAGACTATTTTCAGACCTCCAGGAAAGGGTGCTAAGAAGTAAGAAGCTATTGCGGTAAGATTGATATAAATTAGACAAGATTTGTTTTCTTTATTTACTTTTTCCTGCTTGCCCAGAATAAGATAGATATATATGAGGGTTGGCTGAAACGTTCATATGATTACGTCACATCTGTAGTTAAAAACTTTTTGACCAAGAAAAAGTTGTTGAATATTTCGGTACTTACTTTCTTCGCTATTCAAAAGATTGAGGTAAGCTCAAAATTAGATATAAAAAAAATCGAGAGTTTATCGATGGTTCTAATTGGTTAAAAAAATGTATTTTTAACAATCTTGGAGCGAAAAGATTTCTTAAATTATTTTGCCTTTTGATCCTTCAAAGTTTTTGTGGCAAATCAAATATTATCGTCTGCGAAGTATCGCAAAGAAATTTTAAAACTAGCGCGTAGATGCTGATTGGCCAGAAAATGTAAAAATACGGATACAAAAATTATAGCTTCTCGAGCATATTAACATTTTTTTAGTATGGAAATTAGTTGATTTTCCAAATATATATCAGCTTATTGGTCTCATGGGGAGAGTGTTCGCCAATAGCCTGGAAGACTGGGTTTCAATCCCAGGTCGAATCATACTAAAGACTCAAAAAATGGCACTTGATTCCTCCAGAGCTATTATATTGGTACAGATCAAAAGTAAAGTGTAGTACTTCAGGGAAAGGAGTAGCGCCCTCCCCTAGACCTCGATGTTGTAGTTCTTGGAAAGGGAACCTTTGGATCGCCCTTGACAACAGTCACCTACTTACTTTATAATGTAAATATGAAAACAAATAGGAGATAGATATGAAAAGACTGTATTGGATAACTATGAAAAAACAAAGGATATCTATCTATCTATCTCAGTTGAGTCTGTTTATATCTATCTATCTATCTATTTCAGTCGATACTGTTTATATCTATCTATCTATCTATCTATATATATATATATATATATATATATATGTATATATATATATATCAGTCGAGTCTCTTTCTTTCTTTCTTTCTTTCTATCTATCTATCTCAGTCGAGTCTGTTTATATCTATCTATCTATCTATCTATCTACAGTTTATCAGTCTCACTTACCGGCATCCATGGCAGATTTCAAAAAGTCTGTTTTCGTTTTTTGTTTTTATTTGGATTTTTTTTTGCCCAATAGAGTAATATATACTTTCCAACAAATTGCAAAATAAGATCAAAAACCGTGAAAGTGTAAAAAAAAAAAAATTAAATTGGATAATTTTAGAAATAATGGTAAGAAAAAGAATTTAAGAGGGCATTTTTCGAAACTATCGAATGAATTACTTAACAGAATTTGATTTGTATTGGATAACTATGAAAAAACAGAGGATATATATATATATATATATATATATAAAATGAAAAATCTAGCATGATATAATATAATAAAACAGACAGGTTTGGGCGTATAAAGAACAAAGCACAATTAAACATAATAGCTAATCTCGAACTATTTGAATGTGAGCTCGGGTAAATATTCATAAATGCTTTATTCATTATTCATCAAAATGAGCACATAACAGTATACTTTATCTCAGTCATAACCAGTTAATGAAAAGAGTTTTTTGTTAAATTATTTTCGCGAGTAGGTCTCTTCGCTAGGACCTCCAGGCCTTAGATTGAATTATTGGCTGAAGCCCGTTGTCATAGACTCTGGTTATTTATCATCCGTCCCACCACCGGTCAAATGTGGCACGAGGCCGTTTTAAAGTGGGTCCGGTCGCAGGGCAAAGCCTACACGCGTCCAGCATTGCCAAAAATACCTTCGGCCCCGTCGGCATTCTCCTTATTAGGGGTGCCTCAGGCGCCAGGCAATAACCCCCCCCCCACGAAGGTAAAAGCCTGGGGGATGGCCCCCTGAGGCCGGAGGAACTCTCCAGTGCCGAGGCACACTCGGCAGAACCACCCAGAGGTGAAACGGTATGCCGAATGCGACCCAACAACTGGAGAGATCCTATTTACCCAACCCCCTCCGCTCGGGCAGGATATGACACAAGGTCAATGTTTTTTAAGTGGAGTTTAACAGGTTTTAATTCAGAGTTTTCCTTCTCCTAGACTAGTTACATCACCAAGGCTGAAGAACCTAGTCTGCCCTACTATCTACCCATAGCTGGAGAGACAGATCGTAAAGTAAAACGACCTCTGTCAGGCCATTGTCAATATTAGATATACGAAGATTCATAAGAAAATACGTAGCCTTTAAAAAAGATATTTGTTATTTCCTAAGTTTTAGTCTTGTCGTCTGGTTAGCGGAGATTAGAATATGCCGACTCCATTCACTGGTGAGAAGATGGGTAATACGCCTCCCTTAAAGTGGTGTATGTGAGTGGGGAGTATGGAACCATTCCTTCATAACCATTACACCCAGGTTCACTCAGATCCGCGTTGGATTACCTGTTAAGGACCCATGTACGGGTCAAATAGATATTTTCTACTATTTTTATAGTACTGTAGAATACACCGACTGCATTTCTGCAGAGGGGTAAGAGTCTCCCAAACGAGTGTCCTGGATATGACACTAAACAATCTGATGATGAAGCTCCAGTAATGCTAGAGCTTTGAGCAATGCAGAACATTCCTTTATTGCTATCACTCCCAGGTCCACTCTAGTTCGGAGTGGTAGCACCTGCTTGGGTCCTGTCTATGGGTCAAATAGAACTCAACTGTGTACTTATGCTAAACTGAATTATTTGAAATAGAACTGTTTTTTACATTTAACTGTGTGTGAATAAATGACTGATGTTTAATTGAATTGTTCGCGATACATATCAATACTTGGAACCATTTAATTCTCAACAATGCTGTAGTTTGGATGGTCTCGACTCGTCCTCTTATTTTCAAATCCTCCAGTCCCTGTACCAATCCTTTGGTCACTGAACCGAGCGCACCAAATTGGTATTATTATTATTATTATTATTATTTACTCATTTGAGAGTTTTTCACACCAGCGTTACCTGATGGTTTTCGTCTGGAATCTGAGTAACAGCAAGTCATTTATATCTCCAGGACTCTTCTCAGTATTCTGGCCGATTTTAATAATGCTGTAGTCTGGAAAGTCCCTTATTGCTCTCTTATTTTCAAGTCTTCCAGTCCCTGTATCAATCCTTCAGAGATTGTCCCAAGAGTACAAACTACAATTTGTATCAAAATTACCTTCACATTCCATAGGTGTTAGTTCTCTAGCATGGTCTTGGTACTATTTACCCAACCCCTCCGCTCGGGCAGGATATGACACAAGGTCAATTTTTAAGCGGACTTTAACAGGTTTGAATTCAGAGTTTTCCTTCTCCTAGACAAGTTGCCTCACCAAGGCTGAAGAACCTAGTCTGTCCTACTATTTACCCATAGCTGGAGGGAGAATAATTGGATTCATACCTTTCCCAAGGGTATTAGTGTTATGTGAAATGCAATCAGTCTAATCCAGGATTTGAACTCGAGTCGCCGTGTTCATTTCCTACGATGATAACGACTACACTACGGGCACCTCCTAGCATGGTCTTGGTAATTATCTTTTTTTTCGCTTTCTTTTATTTTCACTCTGTGGTCCACTATTTGGTAGTTTTTCTTTTTTTTATTGTTGTCGACAATCACTCGGTCTGGTCGTCTGGCCGAGATTAGGTGATCCGTTTGTATCTCAAAATCCCAGGGAAGTTGATGCGTCTCATTCTCCAGAGCTATTATTATTATTATTATTATTATTATTATTATTATTTACTCATTAGAGTTTTTCACATCAGTGTAAGCCGATGGTCTGGAGTTTGAGTGACAACAAGTCCCCTCAAGTCTCCAGGACTCTTCTCAGTATTCTGGCCATTATTATTATTATTATTATTATTATTATTATTATTCAATTTTCATCTTTACTTTCGGTTTTTTACAGTTTTTTTTTACCGGGACTTTACGAAGACCTAGCTTGAGGAAGGTAGATTTTGCTGGTTTTTTTGTGATATTTTTCTGTCACCTTAAGGTTACTCTCCAAAAGATTTTGAGCCGTTCCGTTTGTATTTCAAATAAGCTGGGACTGTCAAGTAACGCGTTAATATGTTTATCTGTCTCTTTTGGGGGGGGGGCATATCTAGGGCTTCCATTATTACTGGTGCGGTGGTAGTTTTATGCGACCACATTTTTTTTTTTGATTTTTATTTCCAAGATTGTGTATACTTATAATTTTACTCCTTTATAGTTTTTCTCCCCAGCGTTAGCTGATGGTCTTTCACTGGAGTCTGAGTGGCAGCAAATCTCCTCAAGTCTCCAGGACTCTTCTCAGTATTCTGGCCAATTGCTGTAGTTTGGATAGTCTCCGCCCGTTCTCTTATTTCCAAGTCCTCAATCCCTTGGTGACGGTACCGAGCGCTCCAATGTAACTTTGTGCAGCCAATGATTGTTAGTAGATAGAAATATTTACCTATAATTGTCTATAAATTATTGATATTTTATAGGAATACCTGCGAACAAATAATTACTGACAAATAAAAAATGTGCCATTTAAAAACATGCCATTTTAAAAAAACTGAAATTTTTGGTATTGAACAGGGAAATTTTCTGCCATGTAATTATGTGCAAACAAATAACAATTATTAAATATAATTATTAAAGTTAGATCGGGAGATTTGAAACCATTTAACTATATACGAATTATCTGTATTTGGAAGAGATACAAAAAGCTATAATCGTTTATGAAGGATTAAGCGGGATACAGCTGGAGAAGTAAGGGCGGACGTATAAGCGACATTTTCCTTGGGCGCCTCGGGTAGTGTAATGGTTAGCAAGGTAGATTAGAAAACCTTCACGTATGATTCGAGTTCCTTTGGGTATCTCATTCAAATAGCCTAGTGCCACATCTAAGCAAAAAGCTTTATAAATCACCGTTCTCCTATCAATCCCTTCACACGAACATGCAAGTGTTCGCCGACCAACAAGAAATTATCTAGGGGGGGTGTCCTCGTGGTGTAATGGTTAAAGCGATTGACTGCGGAATCGTAGTACGCGAGTTCATACTCCAGTCGCGCTATTACGTTCACTTTCGGGCAAATACCCTTGGGAAAGGTATGAACCCCCTTATCCTCCCAGCTATGGGTTAAATAGTACCACTACTGTTCTTCTAGGAGAGTGGCTTTGGCATTAAATAACCTAAAAACAGTTGATATGCCATTAAAACAAAGAAACCAAACCTTAGGAAAGGTATGAACCCCCTTATCCTCCCAGCTATGGGTTAAATAGTCCCAAAACTGTTCTTCTAGGAGAATGGCTTTGGTATTAAATAACCTAAAAAGAGTTGATATGCCATTAAACAAAAGAAACCAAACCAAGAAATTATCTACAACAGCTCAGTACGAAGACAGGATTTAGTGGGTCTTGAAGACCTGCTGGAAGCAATGGAAGATATAGACAAATGGCAAGAGAGAGTCAGGGAAATCCGTGCTAACAGCGCGACACGATGATGATGATGATTATATCTGGTTACTAGAAAGCGTATTTGATAGGAATACTTGGTATCATATAACTGTGCAAACAAATTATTATATTAAAATGAAAAATAGCAACAGAAAAAAAAATTATTCTCACTTAAAACTACGCAACGGTTTGCAAAAAACCCCAAAAAAACTATTACCGAATAGAAATAAGTAAAGATGGCGACCGTAGTCGAGAGCAACTAGAGGGCTCCCTTTTCAATAGCTACTACACCGAGATGTAAGGGAGGGCGCTACCCCTTTCCCTGGATTGCTCCACTTACCCTTGATACGTACCTTATATTACTGAGTATTAAGCAAGAGGTATCAAGTACCATTTTTAAAGTCTTCGGTATGATGCGAACAGGGATTGAGAAACTATGTTATCATCAGCGTTATATAAGAATGCTTGAAATCGTACAACTATTTGTAAATTATTTTGATTTGATTAGCTTATATAACCTTGAATATTAGCTTATATAACCTTGAATATTAAGAAACAGCTACACATAAAAAATTAGGAAATCTAAACGTACAATGAAAGCAATTCCCCAGCCTCTAGGTATCAAGTAAACCAACACGTGTTGATATACCGTTAAGATCAAGTAATTAGTAGTCTGTGTTCGATACATATACACAAACGTGACTTAGATAGATAGATAGATAGATAGATAGATATGACTCAGTGCATTTAATCTATCTATCTATCTATCTATCTATCTATCTCAGGCAGGTTTGTTTCTATCTATCGATCTATCTATCTATCTATCTCATTTTGGCCTGTTCCTATCTATCTATCTATCTATCTATCTATCTCAGTTGGGTCTTCTTCTTCTCTCTCTCTCTCTCTCTCTCTCTGCGTGTGTGTTACTGTCAGCGTTCCATATCAATATCCACACGTGGTTCTCTTATAGACGACAATTAATTGTCATACACTCTCCATAAAATCATTGAAAGTGCCTATTTATCTAAGACAACACGCACTTTGTCGGATATTATTACTTCAACTTATTTGATTTGCAAATGCCACGATGCAGACACCAGTGAGTAAGATAAAAAGATATTTCAAGAATCCAACATTTCGTGGCAAACAATTATGGTCACGCTAATCCCCATATAACAATCGAAATATCCTTCGGGCTGTCTTTTTGTACCCCCAATTTTTTGAAAGTAAA
>OY757929.1:12251451-12300503 GCA_963585895.1 Sepioteuthis lessoniana
TCACCGATAAAGAAATAAAAACCTGCCAATTTCTAATAAGAATTAATTTTCTTAGATACGGTGAATTTATTATTTTAGTTGAACATCATACTATCTATCTATTCCAGTCTTTTCATATCTATCTATCTATCTATCTCAGTCTGTTCATATCTATCTATCTATCTATCTATCTATCTATCTCAGTCTGTTCATATCTATCTATCTATCTATCTATCTATCTATTCCAGTCTTTTCATATCTATCTATCTATCTATCTATCTATCTATTCCAGTCTTTTCATATCTATCTATCTATCTATCTATCTATCTATATATATATATATATATATATATATATATATATATATATATATATCTCAGTCTATTCATATCTATCTATCTATCTATCTATCTATCTATCTATTCGAGTCTTTTCATATCTATCTATCTATCTATCTATCTATCTCAGTCTGTTCATATCTATCTATCTATCTATCTATCTATCTCAGTCTGTTCATATCTATCTATCTATCTATCTATCTATGTATCTCTTCCAGTCTGTTCATATCTATCTATCTATCTATCTATCTAAAATAATTCAAAGTACTGAATGATATAATGTACTTGTTATTTTTTACTATAATTCTAACAATTATATCAAGTACATTACATTATTCAATTCTTTAAATTATCTTTTGATAGAGTGAGAGACAGAGACAGAGACAGAGAGGATCCCGTGGTGTAATGGCTATCGTCGTTGGAAATGGACACGGCGACACGAGTTCAAATCCTGGACGAGACTGATAGCATTTCACATAGCCCTAAGGTATGAATCCAATTATTCTCCCTCCAGCTATGGGTAAATAGTAGGACAGACTAAGTTCTTCAGCCTTGGTGAGGCAACTAGTCTAGGAGAAGGAAAACTCTGAATTCAAACCTGTTAAACTCCGCTTAAAAAATTGGCCTTGTGTCATATCCTGCTCGAGCGGAGGGGTTGGGATAGATAGATAGATAGATAGATAGATACTAGCAGACTGTGATAGATGTAATGTTTTGCAATACTCATATTCGCACGCACAGTTACACATACCCGCACACACACACACACACGTATATATATAATTACATTTACATATTGTAATCAGAAGTGTACCTCAACCAATTTTCAATAAAAAAAGTTAATTTTCTTAGAAACCCAAATTACAAGGAAGGATTTTATTATTTTAACGAAACATTATACCATTTAAACGGATACTATTAAGTATTATTTATTACCAAACTCTAGTGCGCTGAAACAAAGTACCCATATGTATACATACTAGCTCAAGACTAAGTAAGCTTCTTGTTTTGTTTAATTTTTTGGTTACAGAGCTGTCAAAATTTTATTCTATGGAAGGCCCATCATTCTCAACATCTCACTGCATCTAAAAAAAATGTTCAAATCATTTAGTGGACTGACAAAAAAAGGCTGGTATAAGTAAACGATTTATATTTAATTGTATTAAAAAGTGGCTGTATTTTTAAGGATATCTGATATATTGAATGGAACAAAAGTTGGCCAAGGAACGTTAAAACGTGAAACTAAAAGTTGCAGTATGTAGGTCTAAAATCACTGTTTAGAAATAAAAACCACATGTTCCTACTTAGTTTTATGCTTTTGTGATCAACCGACAATACATACCTGTGAATATATATATATATATATATATATATATCGAGAGAGAGAGAGAGAGAGAGAGAGACGAGCTTGCGGTATAAGGGTTACCGTCATAAGAAATGGACCCAGAGACCTAAGTTCAAATCCTGAACGAGGCTTTTACAGTTCACATAGTGCATAACTTGAGAAACGTATAAGTCCAAATATTTTGCCTCCAGCTATGGGGAAATAGTTGAATATACAGAGCTCTTTTATCTTGGTTTAGCAACTGGTCTAGGGAGATTACAAAACATGTTAAACTCCGCTTATAAATAGACCTTGTGTCGCCTCCAGATCGTACCGAGGGGTTTGAACACACACACACACGCACGCACACACATATATATATTTGATTGAACATAATAGACATTTTTTGTCTACATATTTTTTTGTTAATCCTTTCGAATTGCCGTATTGATCTTATGATATTCGGCGGGAATTGGTTGATAAATCTTCCATGATTTGTTATTTCCCAAGTACTTTCTGCCCAACTTTGCGCCATCATCAGGAGAGGATGTATTACAAAAGTGATGTAACATTTGTATGTACATTACTACTTTGTTAGAATGAGCGTTTGTACTGTTGTATTGTGTGGCGTTTACTTTTCGAATTTGTTTCTATAAATAGCGTCAGTAGCTAAAGACATTAAAGTACATTAGTACTGGTTTCAAAATTAATTCTATTAAGTTTGGGTTGTATGTTTCTAATATGTAGTGCTTCGAGAATCTGTAGTTTTTGCTTATTATTTTGATGTTCCAACATTGTTGTGTTTTCGGTAAGAATTTTCCGTAATTCTGTTGTTGGGCATGTATGTTTTTTTAAATGCTGTGCTATGGAACTTGTATCAGAAAGGTGCAATGTAAGTCTTCTCGAGAGGATAGTTGAGGTTAAACCAACATATATATTATTATTTTCAGAGATACAATCTCCTAAAGAACATTTAAATTGATATATAACGTTGTTTTTTTTTTTGCAAAACTCCAATCGAGGAAGAGGAACTATTTTTAATGACTAAGTTGGAGGTTTTAAATTTATCATAATATATGATAAGTTTTTTTTTTTTTTATTAGGATCAGTGGGGAGTATGTTTCTATGAATCAATGTTTTTGATATTTTTTCATCTGATATATAATTGTCGTGCATTTGGTTACGGTAAAATATATATATATATATATATATATATATATATATATATATACGCTCGCCTCCCGGGGGTTGAGTACTCTGACGAGGGAATTAACGGCTGCCACCCGCCTAATGTAAAGCTCTTCAAACGAATTGAGCACTCTGGTGGCCGATAACGCAAAAATGTAAACAAACGAAAGCTAAAACATAATGCGTTGTAATTCCTAAGCTGACGTAGGTCATCTACTGGCTGGATGACAATATATATATATATATATATATATATATATATATTAAATCGCGAGTCGGGACTATCCTACTATAATTTCGCCTAAACCGGCTCCTCAGGGTATCTAGCACCGACGAGGAGCCGGTTTAGGCGAAATTGTACTAGGATAGTCCCGACTCGCGATTTAATTTCTGTAATTAGCTCTACTTAGTATTGAGCATTATTTGTAATTGCAGCTTGCAGCATTTTACGGTTGATTTTTGTTCTTTTGACCAACTGACTGCGTACCTCGTGATTTTTCCCAACTGGTGTGACGGAGTTGGCCTTTTTTTTTTCCTGAAATTTTTTTTTCTTTTTCCCCCTGGCAGTGATCCGAGATATTGTTATCTCTAAATTCTGGCGTTTTTTTTTTCTTTTTCCTGGTAACCGTGAATGCTGGTAGATAGTAAGTTAGTAAATGTATATATATATATATATATATAGCGGGGTCTGTACTCGACTAACATAACTGAGTGAGTTTTATGCTTAGTTGGTACCCCATACTTTTAGTGCCGTAGCTAACTATATATAAGTGTGTGTGTGCGTGTGTGTGCGTGTGTTTGGGCAATATTTATTCATTAATGCACATTTCATTAAACAATGTTCTGATTGAAACTAATATCAACAACAATAGCTTCACTACCTCTACTTACAAAAAAAAAAACTACTAATAACAACTACTGCACCCTCAACTTTAATATATAACAAAAACAATTATTAATAATCTAATATTCCTTCCAAAACTAATATCTTCCACCAAAACAATATTTTATAAAGATTTAAAAGATATAAAACCAACTCTCATCCTTAATGTTGATTAACAAATTAAACGTACAATTAAAAATGTCGACCAACAAAATAAACGCTGCAACACTCCAACCAATTAACAAACATTTATCAAACTTTTTTTACCGTAACCAAATGCATTACAATTATAGATTAGATGAAAATATCTTTAAAAAACGTTGATTAAAAGAAATATACTC
Source organism: Sepioteuthis lessoniana (assembly GCA_963585895.1). Taxonomy (NCBI): domain Eukaryota; kingdom Metazoa; phylum Mollusca; class Cephalopoda; order Myopsida; family Loliginidae; genus Sepioteuthis; species Sepioteuthis lessoniana. The sequence continues at coordinate 12,255,505 of OY757929.1, forward strand.
CCCACTGATCTTAATAAAAAAAATAAAACTTATCCTATACTATAATGAATTTAAAACCTCCGACTTAGTCATTAATAAAAATTCCACTCCCTCGATTGGAGTTTTGCAAAAACCTAGCATTGTATATCAATTTAAATATATTTTAGGAGATTGTAACTTTGAGAATAACAGTATATACGTTGGCTTAATCTCAACTACCCTATCGAGATGGCTCACTTTGTCTGATACGAGTTCAATAGCACGGCACCTGAATAAATATTCCTATCCAAAAACTGAGTTTCGGAAAATTCTTACCGAAAAAAAAAACAATATTTGAACAACAAAACAAAAATCAAAAATTACAGATTCTTAAGGTGCTCCATATCAGAATGAAACAACCTAAACTCAATAGAATCAATTTCGAATCCAGTGCTAATCAACAGAAGCGAAGCACTAATTATTAATAAATGTTTCATTGATTTTATTAATAGTTTTATGAATTGAATTATTAATTCAATTTAATCACTATATACTGATCCTCTTATATAGGGAGAGACAGAAATACCTCTCATATTATAACTGTCACTTATGCGGTGGAAATGAACATAGGCAAGTGGCAATGGTAGCTCCATCTAGCTAATGTCTTATCATTTTTTGTTTTATCAAACAGTTCCAAAACAGACAGACTCTTTCGTTGTATCACAATTCTTTAGTGTGGCTAGATATGCGCGATTCCCGAAGCAAGGATCGAAAACCAGCTGACTCATGCGCCAACCGAAGATTCTACCACACAGCCACGAGGAAACTAGGGTAAGTAAAGGAATTTTAAACGCTTCTATAATGCTTTTTTTTGTTTACGTATATCCGCTTAACGGCTACCGAGAGCTCAATTCATTCTAAGAGTCTTGCCTTACCTAAGGAGTGGGAGTATCCAATTTGAGTGCTCAATGTCAACGGCTATCGACGTATAATTAATTTGGGATTAAAGATACATCAAAACTTAACGTGCAGAGCCAAAAAATTCTTTTTATATAAAAGAATAGATAAATAAAATAAGAAAAATTTTTGTAATATCGGATGGTGGTCATCCGATCAGAAATAAATTTATAATGACAGCAAATGACATGCAAGAGATTGTACAACAGACGGTGTGGAAATTTTTGAGGTTCGAACACTTCGAAGTCTTCAAGGCGGCTTTCTTGTTCAAAAATGCTTAACCCAGAAACATTTTTTTTAATCCAGAACAGCATCATTCCGAAGTCACATGAAATGAGCATAAAAAGCTCTCTATGTTGCAATTATAAATTCAGCAGTCTTAAATAACATTTCAAAAACAAATTCATGGCATTCACTGGTCCAAGCCATGATCGTAACTAATTGTACATTAAAAAAAAATAGGTTAGACTTTCGTTAGATCGAGCTACCATTTGACTAAGTTTATTTTTGCTACACAGGTGACAATTTAAAATGTTGGAGGTTTTTTATTCGCGCCCTGTATTTTATAATTTTTCATTTTGTGAACTAGTTAACGTATAAGTTTGGTTGGGTTTGGTTTTATGGCATATAAACCACTGGAGGTTATTTAATGCCGAATTCATTTTTATACACATAAACAGTCCTATTTCGAAAAATTCAGGTTTGCATAAGTACGCAGTTTAACTGTGAAAAACAGTTCTATTTCAAACAATACAGTTTAGCATAAGTATATAAACTACTGGAGGTTGTTTAATGTCGAATTCATTTTTATACACATGAACAGTCCTATCTAGAAAAAGTCAGTTTAAATGTCAAAAACAGTTATGGTTCAAACAATTCAGATTAGCATAAGTACACAGTTTCAGTGTCAAAACAGTTCTATTTCAAACAATTCAGTTAAGCATAAGTACACAGTTTAGTCCTACTTGGCCCATAGATAGGACCCTATCAGGTTCTACTACTCCGAACCAGACCTGAGAGCGATGGCAATGAAGGTGTACTCAGCATTCCCCAAGTTACGGCAAAACAGTTCTATTTCAACCAATTCAGTTTAGCATAAGTATGCAGTTTAAATGTCAAAGCAGTTCTATTTCAAATAGTTCAATTTAGCATAAGAACACAGTTTCAGTGTTACAACAGTTCTATTTCAAACAATTCAGTTCAGCATAAGTATACAGTTTAGTTCTATTAGACTCATAGATAGGACCTATCAAGTGCTACCATTCCGGACCAGAGTGGACCTGAGAGCGATAGCAATGAAGGGGTACTCTGCATTCCCCAAAGCTCCAGCATCATTGAAGCCTGACCATCAGATTGTTTAGTTTCATATCTGAGACACTCGTTGGGGGGAGTCTTACCCCTCTGCAAAGATCCGTCAGTGTATTTTGCAGCTCCCACCCACCAGCCGATTGGGCCATGACGTATAGTACAATGTATGAAAACATCTATTGAGATTTTTGTATACGCCCGTGTCCTTTCGCTTAAATTGTCAGTACTACTGTATGATTCCACCGCTTGGACTCTTATGGAACTCTTTGAGAAAAAGCTGGATAGAAATTACTCAAGAATGTTTTTTTGCTGTTTTGAACAAATCCTGGAAGCAGTGCATTAAAAATAGTAGTTGTACGGCCACTTACTGCTTATCTCGCAAACTGTACAGTCAGGATGAGCAAGACATGATGTTTCTCTGCAGCAAAAGCAAGAACCAATTCATCTATGATATTTTCCAATGGATTTCCACTTGTGGACACACTAGTGTTGAACGACCTGCATAAAGTTATATTCCATTGGTGTAATGGTTATTGTCGTAGGAAATGGACAGGGCGTCACGAGTTCAAATCCTGGACGAGACTGATTACATTTCACATAGCACTAATACTCTTGGGAAAGGTATGAATCCAATTATTCTCCCTCTAGCTAAGGGTAAATAGTAGGGCAGGCTAGGTTCTTCAGCCTTGGTGAGGCAACTAGTCTAGGAGAAAGAAAACTCTGAATTGAAACCTGTTAAACTCCGCTCAAAAATTGACCTTGTGTCATATCCTGCCCGAGCGGAGGGGTTGGGTAAATATGATAAAGTTATATTCAACTCTATGCAGACACTGGGTGTCATCAAGAGGATATATAAAGTGCAATGGGTGGTAGGGACGGATGATGAGGTAGAAATAAGTGAAACCGTGCTGTTGCCAGGCCTTGTTGATGATAGCGATGGTTTCACTATAAAATGCCATAATCAATACAACTGGAGGTGCCCGTGGTGTAGTCGTTATCGTCTTAGGAAATGGACACGACGATACGAGTTCAAATCCTGGACGAGACTGATTGCATTTCACATAGCACTAATACCCTTGGGAAAGGTATGAATCCAATTATTCTCCCTCCAGCTATGGGTAAATAGTAGGACAGACTAGGTTCTTCAGCCTTGGTGAGGCAACTAGTCTAGGAGAAGGAAAACTCTGAATTCAAACCTGTTAAACTCCGCTTAAAAATTGACCTTGTGTCATATCCTGCCCGAGCGGAGGGGTTGGTAAATATGATAATCAATACAACTGTTATGAACTGGCGTTAGAATAGTATAAAGAAAGTTTTCTCGATAAGATCAGTACAATACTTATCGCATTCTAGTTTCATTTTATCTTTTTTTTTTTTTAATGAGCAATGTTTGTAATGATAGGTCATGTGACATCTAGATTAATCTCGTAGAAAAGACAGTGCCGAGAGCTTTTCAGCATCCCTTTTAACGGAAAAACATCTTTTACGCTAGTCTCCCTAAATACTAACTTATTTTTTTCCATAAGCATAAACGATGCATACTTCGGAATTGGTTTAAGACCGATCACTATTGGCGACCCTCGGGACTTAATAGATGGTCCCCCTACTAGTAATGTTCTTTCAACGGGTTTGACAAAACCACAAGTAATGCTCCCTGTGCGAATTGTTCTCACGACAGTGGTTATGATATACAAGATAGGATTGCTGATTAAAAGACTGCGAGATAATCCATAACGCACACACACACACACGCACACACACACACACACACACACACACATATATATATATATATATATATATATGAAGATCTTGAGGTAGGTACAGAATATGAATATTGTTTTTAAAAGCGTATGCATGAGAAAGTATTTTGAAAACGATTGAACAATTTTAAAATCCTGAACTTTACTTATATATATATATATATATATATATATATAAGAGGTTTATGGTTCTTATTAGCTCACTAGGTGCGATAATGGATGACCAAATGTTGCAGTATTGTTAAATAGAGCTCAATATCGTTGATCAAGCATTTACACACACACACACACACACACACACACATATATATATATATATATATATATATATATTACATGGTACAGTCCGTGACCCTGGGTTTCATTTATTTTGCAATCGTCGGACAGAGTGAAGATTTAAAACAAAACGATTAATATGGTTAATATTTCGTTCGACAAGCGGAAATACGTGTAAATATTTATAGATGCATGCCAGTACATACGCAAACACAAACACACACACACACACACACACACACATATATATATATATATGTGTGTGTGTGTGTGTGTGTGCCCGCGAGCAACAGGACATACACAAACATACTAACATTCAATAACACAAACTTGGGCACATATACACACAAATAACCCCCACGAACGAAATATTAACCATATTAATCGTTTTGTTTTAAATCTTCACTCTGTCGGACGATTGCAAAATAAATGAAACCCTGGCATACATCTATAAATATTTACACGTATTTCCGCTTCCTGTTGGTAGACGAAGGAATAGAGTGTAAAAAGGTAAAAGTGGGCGAGGGAGAGGAAACGAATTGTTGCAATTAGAATTTCTTTTTCTTTAACTTTATGGTAGCTAAAGGTTTATTTTGATTTGAATAAGAAATGTCTGTTTTTTTGTGGGGAATTTTGTTGAGTGATGATGATGATGATGATGATGATGATGATTAAAATTTAAATCATCATCACGATATTTTTTATGAGGTATGGTATTTATGCGCAGGTGATAAAAATAATGATAGGTTTTGAATACTGTTGGGGTGTCTCCCCTACAGGTGGACTCGCCCTCATCTGACACATACCGGCTACGCTCTCTTTTGTACAGTCCCGGCGAGCCGTCACCAAGAACGGATGATTGTGTTAAGCCGAGGAGAGGTTTCTTCCAGCTATCGTTTATGTATGTACTATTTTCCTTCAATATATTTTTTATCACGCATTTCCGATTCGTGTTATCATTTCAACCTCCCCTTGACGATAACATATACCTTTTGCAATAATGATAATAAATGTAACAGTCATGGTGATATTATTTACCCAACCCTTCCGCTCGGGCAGGATATGACACAAGGTCAATTTTTAAGCGGAGTTTAACAGGTTTGAATTCAGAGTTTGCCTTCTCTTAGACTAGTTGCCTCACCAAGGCTGAAGAACTTAGTCTGTCCTTCTATTTACCCATAGCTGGAGGGAGAATAATTGGATTCATACCTTGCCGCCGTGTCCATTTCCTACGACGGGACACGGCGGTAACAGTTATGGTGATAATGGTCTTTGATAATACATATGGATGCTCATAATGCTATAATGTGAAAAAATAGTGCTTATAATTATTGACCATACTAAGATATGAGTTACATTTACTGGTAATACTTGTGGGTGTTCATAATGTGATAATGCGAGGAAAATGGTACTTATAGTCGGTGGTTCTGTTGTATAATTAGTGTGGTGTTTGTAATGGCTGAGGGATGGTGTGGCATTAAGAAAGGTGTGGGTGAAATAGGTGGGGTATGGTGAAAGTGTTGCGTTCTGGTTTGTGAACAAACCACGATATGTGGGGAAATAGAGTTATATTCTCAGGAAAAAGTATATACAATAGAGAGACTGTTAGTAGACAAGAACATAGGATTAGTGAATACAGAATAAGGATATAGTCCAACGATAGTATTGGCTTCCGTTATACAAAGCGGCTCTTCACCTTCTAGTCTGCCCTTCATTAGTAGCTACTGCTATATATGGCGGATGGACTAGTTCATTGTGTGGAAAAAGGTGGGTGATACCCAACAGAAAGGACAAGGAGGAAGTTCTAGAGAGTGATGTGAACATGTGGCAGAAATAAATGTAAATATGAAGATAATAGTGGTGCTTAAAAATGAGAAGGAGAAGGGATTTAGTTTATGTTTTGGTTAAGTGTTTGGGTTGAATTGGGATTGGAGATGTTTGTTTTCGTGTCGACATTTGGAGATTATCTCGGATTTGTAGTTAAAGTGTTTAAGTATATATATATATATATATTATCCAACGCCAAGTCAGCCGATGGTGGGAACGATTGTATTTTCGGATTTTCTATCTACAATATCCATATATTTCAAAATCCAAAACAGAACTCATTGTGAAATAATAATAAACTAAATTACAGAGCAAATAATTCCATGTAAAAGAAAAACCTTTAAAAATTACTCATATTTTTGTAATAATATTTATTTCAGCAGACCCTATATTTATTACAAAACATATGAATAACTTTTAAAGGTTTTTAAAGATCTTTCTTTTATATATATATTTAGGTATTATTCGGTCCAGTTAAACCAGAGTTGGGAGTAATTCCTTCAGGACAAGAAAATCCTTCAGGAGCTGAACATTTAAATTTTCCTGGTCTATTTTGAAAAAATCAAATACTCCAAATAGTTTTGACGGTAGATGTAATTTGTGCTTAGAAGAGTAAATACATATCTTAATACATAAATGGCCTGATAAGTTATTAAATAAGAGAAGTGAATTAATAGCTAGATGTAGACATAAGACTAAATTTAACCTATAGATTAAAAATATTTTAAATAATACCTTAAAAATTCCCTAGCCAACGTGGTACGCTTATTGCCCTAATGGTCTGAGACTAATTCTAACGTAAAGTTGGACGGGTTTCGATCCTGGTTTTGAGCGTCCTACGTGTCTAGCCACACTGAAGAGTTCTGATAGAACGAAACAGTCTGTCTGTGGATGACAATATATATATATATATATATATATATATATATATATATATATATATATATATATGCCAATATCCGGTTTGCCCATGGCTCGAGAGATCTGGGTTTAATCCCAGGTCGAGTCATACCAAAGACTCAAAAAATTACGGTTGTCAACGAACTACTATATATATATATATATATATATACTTTATATATATATAAAAATTACTTCGGTGCCATTATAAATTTATTTCTTATCGGATGACCATCATCCGATGTTACAAAAATTTTTCTTCTTTTTTTTTTTATATAAAAAGAATATTTGAGTTTTGATGTATTTTTAATCCCAAATTAATTATATGTCGAGAGCCGTTGACATTGAGCGCTCAAATTGGATACTTCTACCACTTGGATTTTCTCCTCGGATTATATATATATATATATATATAATCCCCTTCCCCAATGGGGTTGAGCTCTCTAGCGAAGGAAATAGCGGTTGCCACTCACGTAAGGCAAGGCTATTCGAATGAATTGAGCTCTCAGTAGCCGTTAAGCGGATATACGTAAACAAAAAATATTACTGAAGCGTTTAAAATTCCTTTGTTTACGTTAGTTTCCTCGTGGTTGTGTGGTAGAATCTTTGGTTGGCGTATGAGTTAGCTGATTTTCGATCCCTGTTTCGGGAATTGCGCGTATCTAGTCACACTAAAGAATTGTGATACAACGAAACAGTCTTCTGTGGACGACTATAAATATTTTAACGGTAACAAATGAATTAATATGTAATGAAATTGCACATAATCCTCTCTTGTTTAAGTAGCTCCAAAAGATTTTCTTTGTTCCGTGGAAATACGAGTTTTTCTAGTTTCTTTTATCTGATCAGATTATTCTTATTAATATTTTCCGTCAACTTTTTAAAATCTTATTTATTTTATTTTGTTCATGGGAAGCTAACAGGTATTACCACTTCACTTTTGAGTGGACCTGGAAGTAATTGCAAAGAGGGGGTAACACTTCACTCCCTAGAGTTTCAGAAGTGGGGGCTTCACCACCGGATGCATTTTAGGGTCACATCCAGGACAACTCTACGTTTGATATGTATAATTGTATACCTAATCGAAACTATCCAAGGTTTTGATTAAACGTGTCTAAAATAAGCAAAATTTCCCACTAGACCATTGGTTCGCAGCTGATTTTGGGCCATGCCCCACTTCGGTATTTCAAAAATTCTTATACCCCACCACCGTAATATCTAATTCCTACATATTCAAAATTTGACTGCAGTTCACGTGAAGGAAGCTGAAAGAGCCATTAGCTTGGTCTCTAAACAAGCCCCCACCATAAGGGCACGCATCCTACGTTGGTAAAATTACTACACTAGACGGAGCGATCACCTTTTTGCGAGGAAGAGTCTTACGTTAGTTTCTCGCTATATTGTTGGAAATAAAAGAGAAGAACGAAGATGCCGTAAGGTTTTCAAGAAGGTTTAATGGCAGCCAGAATAAAGGGTACCTTTATGCTGCAAGTCTCGTAGGAAGGAAGGAAATAGTTATTGAGTTGAGAAGGAATTATAGCAGCTAAATGCCTGAGCGATTTGTGCGTCGCTACAGTCGAGGCAATGCTAAATGTGTGAGCAGAATATGCGTCGCCATAGACATAGCAAAAGTCGTGTTTGCTGGTTAAGGACAGGAATAATGTAGTCACCCATAAATGTGTCATCCTGTTTGTTTAGGGAGAGAGGCATGAAATGTCTCCAGAAAAGGTTGCCCAGGAATGAGGTAGCTAGATGTCCGAGCAAATTTTATGCGTCGCTGTAGACATAGCTAACGTTAGAGCTGACATAAAGGTGTTCCTGTAAGTGGCGGATTAAATGCATCTAATTCATGTTCAACTGGGAACCCTTGGTCTAAGAGGGTAGACTCAAAAGGTCTATAAATTAGACGGCTTTCCTCGTGGTGTTGTGATTCTGCGGCTATGAAGGAAGCGGACAGAAAGTAGGCCGTCCTGCTCTAAAGGTTCCGAGGAAGAGGTAGTTTGGTGGGCTTTCACCATTTTTATGTTGTCCGGGAAAATGGTCCGGACTAAATAGGATAAGTCATCCTCATTGGGTAAAAATATGCGACGACCATAACGGTCAAATTAATTTACTCGCCAAACAAAAATACGAAGTTTTTTCTGCTACAACCTACTGTATATAATAATCTAGTGATAGTTGATATTTTAGATGTCATCTTGCAACTATTTCTTTGTTTTAACGATAGGGATGTGCCGGGCTGTAGGAGCCGAATTACTTTGATTAAAAAAGGAAAAACAATTTTATTACATCTTTTCTTTATCAATCCGCAGAATTTTTTAAAACTGTTCGTTAGATATTTTACAGGTTTGTTACAAGAAGCAGAAAAGATGTCAATCGATGTTATTTACAACATCTTTCATAGTTTTAACCCTTGCGCAGAAGAAATTTTTCCTTCTTTCGGCGAGCTCTCTGGATCGTATTTTCTAAAAAAAAGAAAAAAAGCCTCGTAGACGCGCGATTAAAAATATCAATATTTCTCTCGGAGTATCTTTATTTAGAAAGGCAGACTTTATATCACGGAGACCACATAGGAAAGGTTGGTTTCACGATTTTGAGATTAACGCTACCGAGACAACTTCCCAGGGGAAAATTCCAATAATAAGATGACAGGGATAATAATTTACATAATAATGCACTAAGGCAAGAAGCAGACGATATCCCGTACAAACACGGACGCGGACTACACTATTGACATAGAGCTTCTGGCAAATGCACCTGCCAAGGCCAAATCCCTGCTACATAGCCTGGAGAAGGCATCAGGCGGCATAGGCCTACATATCAATGCGGACAAAACTGAGTACATGTGCTTTAATAAAACTCAAAGAGGAGACATCTCCACCCTAACCGGGCGGCATAGGCCTACATATCAATGCGGACAAAACTGAGTACATGTGCTTTAATAAAACTCAAAGAGGAGACATCTCCACCCTAACCGGTCGCTCCTTGAAACTAGTCGACAAATTCAACTACCTCGGAAGCAGTGTCTCATCAACAGAAAATGACATTAATACGTGACTAGAAAAGGCATGGTCGGCTATCGATTGGTTATCGGTCATATGAATGTCGGAACTATCCGATAAAAAAAACGTATTTTTTTCCAAGCATCAGTCATATCCATACTAATATATGGATGCACCAAATGGACGCTTGTTAAGTGCATGGGAAAAAAAGCTTGGCGCCAATTGCAAAAGAATGCTACGTCCCAAACTGAAGAAATCCCGGAAGCAACACCCCACAAAATAGCAGCTATACGGTCACTACCTCCCATCTCTAAAACTATTCAAATTAGACGAACAAGACATGCCGGACACCACTGGAGAAGTAAGGGCAAGCTTATAAGCTTATAAGTTCTTCCATGGACTCCTTCACACGAACGAGCAGGTGCTGGACGTCCAGCTAGAACATATCTACAATAGCTCTGTATCGACACAGGATGTAGTCTAGAGGACCTCGTAAATGCGATGGACGATCGAGACGAATGGAAAGGGAGAGTCAGGGAAATCCGTGCTCACAGTTCGACAAGATGATGAAGCTTTTTTACTTAGATTTAGCACCAGACACTATGAAAGAAGCACTAAATGTGACTCGAAATCACTCATGAAGGTTTGCTAGGCTTGCTTGTTAACCATTACACCACCCAAGGCGCCTATCTTGACAATGATAGTAAACAGGTGTACACATTAAACTCATAATCACAAAGGAACTCCCATAAAAATGTTAACATCATTTCAAACACCTTGTCTGTGCGTGCGTGTGGGTGTGTGACTATAGACGCATACGGCAGTTAAAGGATTGTCAACTTGAGATGTTTGCTTATTATTTGAAAACGACTGCGGGAACTTCCTGTCGAAGCAAAGCTACACATCTGATAATGTAATTAAAAATATATAATTTTAATTTTCTTAGTGGTTTATTTGATTGTTATTATTATTATCTCATTAATTAATGTACTGGAATAGAGAGGTTTGGGTGCGAGTTAGTGGTTACTATCGGTGATAAATGAATTCCTCGAACCGAGTTCAAATCCTGGCTGACCCTATACATCTCGTCTTTCCTCTCATCCAAGCTATGGGCCACTTAGGTAGATGGGGTTCTTTAGCCTTGATAAGGCAACTGGTCTGGGAGAAGGAAAGACTGGATTCAGAAGCCTTTGAATGCTGTTGGGAAGAATCTGTGGCACACTAGCTCACAATTCTGTTATCCTATTAATTTTGGATGTCCGGGTAGTACTTCTTCGTTACCATCACTCCCAGGTCCACTTGGACTGTGAGTATTAGTACTTCTTAGGGTCTCATTTATGGATCAAATATTCTTAAAATCCTGTTCTAACCTGCGGAAAATTGATGTAAAGAGAACTTTTCCCCCTGGTATAACCCGCTCGGTCGGCCTTGCTAAAAATATGTTGTGTGTATCCTCTGCTGAAGAGTAAGCGAACCCCCAAAAGTGGGTGTCCTAGGGTAGAATACAAAACAGTATCTGATTGTGAAGCTCCTGTCTTGGAGCTCTAGGGAATGTGAAGTCACGAATTCATTGGCATTACTCCCAGTTCCACTCTGATTTGGAGAGGTAATACCTGTTAGGGTCTCATCTATAAGTTAAATAGAAATTTAGAAATTATACATTTAATAGTACTCAGAATAACATTTTCAGGGTAGTTATTTGCTAGGAAAATATCTTTCTAAGTCAATATTCAGTTGCCCAGTGGCTTGGGCTGTAGAATATACAGACTGTATCTCTACAGAGGCGTAACCCCCTCCCCAACTAGAGTCCTAGATATGACTCTAAACAATTTGATGGTGAGGTTCCAGCAATGCTGGGTCAAATAGAACTAAACTGCTTATTTATGCTAAATTGAATTGCTTGAAATAGAACTGTTTCGACATTTAGACTGCGTGCTTATGCTTAACTGAATTGCTTGTAATAGAACTGTTTTAACATTTAAATTACGTACTAATGCTAAACTGAATTGCTTGAAATGGAACTATTTTTGTATTCTAAACTGAATTGTTTGAAATAGAACTGTTTTTGAGATTGAAACTGCACTTACGCTAAACTGAATTGTTTGAATTAGAACTGTACGACTAACTGAATAGCTTGAAATAGAAATGTTTTTGACAATTAAACTGTGTACTTATGCTAAGCTGAATTTTTTAAAAACAGAACTGATTATTTGTATAAATACGGATTTGGCATTAAATAACCTACAAAGGTTGATCTGCCATAAAACCCAAACAAACAAACACACAAACAAACAAACAAAGCCTGTTTAAGCTCCAAGCATATCCTTATTGCATGGCGGGAAGGGTTAAGACTTTTGATAATGTTAATCCTTCTAGATGCGGGAGCAACAAAAAAAAAACTGTTTATTACAAAAATAATGTTTATTAAAAACAACTATCAAAAACCTTTTCACTCTGTCTCGTGCCACATCTTAGCAAAAACACTTAGTAAATTACTATAAATTTCTTAATCCCAAGTCTTTTTTAATGCAAATTTATCAGGGTAGAAATTATAAAAATATTAACAGTGTGTTTTGTTTTAAAAAAATAAAAAGATAAAACAAATTCAAGTATGATCGAATCTGTAAGATTGGAAATAAGTGATTATTTCAAAAAAAATGAATTTCAAAACTCATGTTCACAAATATTTGCATACTACTATGTTTGAAGGGATATGAATTAAAAAAAAAAAAAAAAAAAAAAAAAAAAAAAACAGGAAGATGAACTTTGTGATGTGAAATCCGGAAGAGATGAGTTGGTGGTGGAGGTAAAGGATGCTGAGTGGTGGAGGTGAAAAGAGAAGATGGCGGGAGGGAGTAAGAGCTAAGTTTTGTCGGCGAATTGTGCTGAATAGTGGAAGTGATTAGTGAAATTCGAGGCCAAATTAGAAAGAAAGAAAGAAAGAAAGAAAGAAAGAGTTGTGGAAGAAAGAAAATAGAAAAAAAAGGTTCAATAGAAATGAAAAAGCGAGAAAAGATAAGAAGTCGGCTTAAGCGTGAAGATTAAAAGATTAAGTAAACGAACGGGATAATCAAAAATAAATTGATGCCATATTGGAAAATAAGTTGGGACAGCGTGAAGAAGAAGAAGAAGAAGAAGAAGAAGAAGAAGAAGAAGGGAAAAAGATATAGAAGAAGAAGAAGAAGGGTAGGTGGAGGAAGAAGAAGAAGATATTATTGATAATAAGAAGAAAAGAAGATAATAATAATAATAATAATAATAATAATAATAATAATAATAATAATAATAATGTCGACTTTGCTGTTCCGGCGGACCACAGAATAAATCTGAAGGAAAGTGAAAAGAAAGATAAGTACCTCGACCTTGCTAGAGAATTGAAAAAACTGTGGAACATGAAAGTAACGATTGTACCAGTTGTGATTAGTGCGTTAGGCACAATAACTAAAGGATTATTAAAAGGCCCGGAGGACTTGGAAGCAGGCGGACGGCTAGAGACTATCCAAACGACAGCATTGCTAAGAATCCTGAGACGAGTCCTGAAGACTTGAGGAGACTTGCTGTCACTCAAACTCCAGTGTAAAACCATCAGTTAACGCTGATGTGAAAAACTCTAAAAGAGTATATAATAATAATGATAATAATTATAAATTTAACTATACAACCAAATGGTACACGCACAAACCAGAACCCATCCTGGTGAATGAAACACATAAGATTCCCTGGGATTTTGAGATGCAAGCGGATTACCGAATCACGGCCAGACAACCAGACCTAGTGATAAATAACAGAACAAGAGAGAAAAATTACCGTGGAGTGGATTTTGCCGTATCGGCACACAACAGGGAGAAAATCAAAGAAAGTGAAAAGAAGGATAAGTACTTAGACCTTGCTTGAGAACTAAAAAGCTGTGAAACATCAAAGTGACACTCATACCAATTGTAATTGTACATTTGGAACGATCTTCATGGGCTTGGAAAGAGGTTAGAAGGGTTGGAAGTAGGACGAGCAGAGACCATCCAGACTATAGCCTTTTTGAGATCGGCCAGAATACTGAGAAGAGTCCTGGAGACCTGAGGAAACTTGCTGTCACCAGACTCAAATGAAAAAGCATCATCCAATGCTGGTGTGGAAAACTCGCCAGGAGTATAACAATAATAATAATAAAAAGTAAGTAAAGTTGGCGACCGTAGTCGAGGGTGACCCGAAGGCTCCCTTTTCAATAGCTACTACACCGATGTGTAGAAGAGGGCGCTACTCGATTCCCTGGATTGCTCCACTTTACCCTTGATACGTACCATATATTGCTGAGTGTTAGGCAAGGAGGTATCAAGTACCATTTTTAAAGTCTTTGGTATGACGCAACCTGGGATTGAACCCAAGTCTCCCGGGCCGTTGGCGAACACTCTACCCTCTAGACCAATGAGCCGGTTTTTTTAAGAATAAGTTACCAAAAAAAAAACAAAAAACGAAAAAGAATTGTAAACTCTAATGCGCACAGTGAGAATATACAGTCAAGAAATAGGGATTGAATTTGGTACGGAAAAAAGCGCCATGCTAATAAGAAAAAGCGGTAACCAACACGATTCAAGGAATGGAACTTCCAAATCAAGAAGAAATTAGAACTCTCGCTGAAAAGGAAACCTACAAATACTAGGGAATATTGGAAGCTGATATCATCAAAAAAGTGGAAATGAAAGAAAAAAATCAAAAAAGAGTATCTCAGGAGAACGAGAAAGCTCATCGAAACAAAATCATAGAGCAGGAACCTTATCAAAGGGATAAATATCAGCACTGTCCCTCCTTGTAAGATACTCGAGACGATTCTTGAAGTGGACCAGAGAAGAACTTAAGCAAATGGACTAGAGAAAATGAAAACTAATGACCATGCATAAGGCATTACATCCCCGAGATGAGGTTGACAGACTATATGTGTCAAGAAAAGAAAGAGGAAGAGGATTTGCCAGCGTTGAAGACAGCGTTGACGCATCGATACAACGACTCGAAGAATATATAGAAAAGCGGAGGGGAAGACTGATTAAAGCCACCAGAAATATTGACAACACGAGGATCAATAGAACGGAAATAATCAGAAAACAAAAATGGGAAGAAAAAAAAGTCTATGGACGTTTTAAGCGACATCTGACGCAAGAAAACGTGGACGTGGTTAAGAAATGGAAACCTTAAAAGAGAAACTGAATATCTTCAAATACCAGCGCAAAATAAGGACTAATCATAACAAAGCAAAAATAGATAAGACGCAACAAAACAGCAAATGTAGATTATGTGGTGATTGAGACGAAACGATCAAACACATAATAAGCGAATGCAGTAAATTAGCACAGAAAAAGTACAAGAGTAGACACGACTGGGTGGGAAAGGTGATCCACTGGAAAATGTGCAAGAGATTTTAATTTTACCCAACGAGCAAATGGTATATGCACAACCCAGAATCTGTCCTGGAGAATCAGACGCACAAACTTCTCTGGGATTTTGAGATACAAACGGATCACCAGATCTCGGCCAGACGACTC
Source organism: Sepioteuthis lessoniana (assembly GCA_963585895.1). NCBI lineage: Eukaryota > Metazoa > Mollusca > Cephalopoda > Myopsida > Loliginidae > Sepioteuthis > Sepioteuthis lessoniana. The sequence continues at coordinate 12,271,027 of OY757929.1, forward strand.
GACCAAAAAAAAAAAAAAAAAAAAGAAAATACAAAAGGAAAAAAAAAGAGAACTTGCAGAATTGTGAACTTTCTTTTCTCTGCTGACCAGAGTATGATTGAAGGCAAGCGAAATGAAGGATAATTCCCTGGACCTTACTAAGGAATTGAAAAAACTGAGGAACTTAAAAATGACAGTTATACCAATTGTAATCGATGCTCTTGGTACAGTCTCCAAAGGATTGGTACAAGGACTGGAGAACTTGGAAATTAGAGTACGAGTGGAGACCATCCAAACTACTCCATTATTGAGATCGGCCAGAATACAGAGAAGAGTCCTGGAGAGTTGAGGAGATTTGCTGTCACTTAAACTCCTGTGAAAGACCAACAGCTAACGCTGATGTGAAAAACTCTCAGGGAGTAAAATAATAATAACAATAAGACTAGACACGGCTGGGAAAAAGAGTAAAAGACTAAATACGACTGGGTGGGGAAGGTGATAAACTGGGAATTGTGCAAGAAGTTTAAATTTGGCCATACGAACAAATAGTATATCCACAATCCAGAATCCGTTCTAGAAAAAGAGACGCACAAATTTTTCTGGGATTTTGAGATACAAACAGATCACCTAATCTCGGCCAGACGACAAAAAAAAAAAAAAAAAAAAAAAAAAAAGACAAGAAAAAGAGAACCTGTCGAATAGTGGACTTTGCCGTTCCGACTGACCACAGGATAAAACAGAAAGAAAGTGAGAATAAATCAGTACCTTGACCGTGCTAGAGAACTGAAAAAAGTATTGAATATGAAAGTGACGGTGATACAAGTATTAATTTGTGCACCTGGTACAGTTACCAAAAGCTTTTTTACAAGGACTTGAGGAGTTGGAAATAAGAGGACGAATGGAGACCATCCAAACTACTGCATTGCTGAGATCGGCCAAAATACTGAGAAGAGTCCTGGAGACTTGAGGAGATTTGCTATCTCTCAGCTTCCAGTGAAAAACCATCAGCTTACATTGGAGTAAAAAAACTCTAAAAAGAGAAAATAATAATAATAATTACAACAATTATAATACCGGCTGACCACAGAATAAAACTGAAAGACAGTGAAAAGGAGGATAAGTACCTCGACCTTGCTTGGGAATTAAAGAAACTATGAAACATGAAAGTGACAACTATACCGATTGTGATTGGTGCTTTTCGGACAATAACTAAAGGACTATTAAAAGGACTGTAGGACTTGGAATTTTGAGGACGAGCGGAGACCATCCAAACTACAGCATTGTTGAGAACGGTCAGAATACTGAGAAGAACCCTGGAGACTTTAGGAGACTTGCTGTCACTAAAACTCCACTGAAAGACCATCAGTGAACGGTGATATGAAACACTCTAAAGGAGTAAATAATTCATTTGGGCTAATTGTATCAAGGCGGAAATTGATAGTATGCAACAGAATAGTAAATATATTTTGCGTGTTGGATATTAGAGTAGGTATGATTGGGTATGAAAGGTGATCCACTGGTAATTGTGCAAGAGATTGAAATTTGACCTGATTTCCAAATATGCACAAACCAGAATCTGGATTTTGCTGTTCCAGTGATCTTTAAAGGGAAAATGAAAGAAAGTAAAGAGATAGACCAATGATTGATTCTTGCTAGAGGGCTGAAACAGCAATTGAACATGAAAGTGATGGTGATACCTATTGTAGTCAGAACACTTGGAACAGTCTTCAAAGGCTTGAAAAGTAGACCTGAGAAATTGGAAATCAAGGGAAGAATCGAAACATACAGAGCATAGAATTGTTAAGATGAGCTAGAATACTTGGAAGAATCTCGAAGACCTGACTAGAATAACAGTCACCCAGACTGGAGTAAAATACCACCAGTTAAAACGAGGGAAAAACAAACAAACAAACAAAACAAAACAAAAAACACTTAAGAAGAAAAAGAAAAAAAGATTGGATGGTTGGTTTGCTTTGCTTTTATGCCATCTCAACCATTGTTGGTTATTTAATGCCAAATCATCTTTATACATATATTTTGAATATATAGGATTTGGTTTGGTTGGGTTTTATGGCATATCAACCATTGTTGCTTATTTAATGCCAAATCCTCTTTATACATATATATTAAATATATATGATTTGGTTTAGTCGGGTTTTATGGCATATCAACGATTTTATGTTATTTAATGCCAAATCCTCTTTATATATTAAATATATATGATTTGGTTTGGTTGGGTTTTATGGCATATCAGCCATTGTGGGTTATTTAATGTCAAATTCTCTTTATACATATATATTGCATATATAGGATTTGGTTTGGTTGGGTTTTATGGAATACCAACCATTGTAGGTCATTTAATGCCAAATCATATTTATACATATATATTAAATATATAGGATTTGGTTTGGTTAGGTCTAACTATTTTAGATTATTTAATGCCAAACCCTCTTTATACACGTATATTGAGTATATATGATTTGGTTTGGTTGGGTTTTATGGCATGTCCACCATTATAGGTTATTTAATGCCAAACCCTTTTTATTCACATATATTATATATATATATATATATATATATATATATATAATTTATAAACACATTTTGTAGATTACATTCTTTAACGAGCCTAAGTTCTTTTTGTACTCAATTAAATGGTTTTAAGTTTTGCAATATAACAATCACAATTTAACACCAGTTATTTGTTTGTACAGACAATTTGTTCTATTTGACCCAACGATAGGACCCTATCAGGTACAACCACTCCGGGTCAGAGTGGACTTTGGAGCAATGTTAATAAAGAAATACTCCACATTCCCTAAATCTCCTAGGCTGAATTCGCGCCATCAGATTGTTTAATATCATATCTAGAACACTTGTTGGAGGTTCTTACCCCTCTGCAGAGGTACAGTCGGTGTATTCTATAACCTCAGCCGACTGGGCTGGAAGAAGAAGAAGAAGAAGAAGAAGAAGAAGAAGAAGAAGAAGAAGAAGAAGAAAGTGTTTAGGAATGATAACTATTTTGATTGATAGATTTTAATGGCATTTCAATGCGTCTGGTTATCTTATGCCGAGGTTTGAGGAAATTGCGTACGTTGTACGTTCATATGTACATTTTTTCAGTAGTTTCTCGAAATCGGTTATATGATATCTGATATTTCTAATATAAGTAATTATTAAATATGTCTTGATGAGACCCTAACTGGTACAACCACGCCGGGTCAGAGTGGATTTAGGAGTAATGGCGATGAAGGGGTACTCTATAAAACCCAGACTTCCAGAATTGAAGCTTCATCACTAGATGCAGTTTAGAGTCATTCTAATGGGGTCTTACCCCACTGTAGGGGATACAATCAGGCTCTAATAAATTCCATGGACTGGGCAAGGAACATGTTGGTAGACAAGGAATAATTCTGAGAAGAATAGCGAAAAGACTGGAAGAAGAAGAAGAAGAAGAAGAAGAAGAAGAAGAAGAAGAAGAAGAAGAAGAAGAAGAAGAAAAGGAGGAGAACTTAGAAGAAAAAAAGGAAAAAAAGATAAAAAAGAAGAAGAAGAAGAAGAAGAAGAAGAAGAAGAAGAAGAAGAAGAAGAAGTTCTAAAAGAATCGAGAAAGATGAGACAAAATGGAAAAAGCCAGGATTGGTGATTCACAAAGATACTATAAAAGTAAATTTAAAAGAAGAAATGGAGAAAAAAAAAAGTGCCAACATTTTTGCCTTGAAAGCAAATTTAGCCGCGATTGAAGCATCCAATCTGAAATAAAACTAAAACAGTTATCAGATCTGAGTGCAAAACCCGCTGTGAAAAAGGAAAAAAACTCAAGTGGGGAGATACCAATAAAAAAAAAAGCAATATACCAGAAAGAAAGAAGAAAAGAAAAAAATGGAAGAAGGATATTTTGAAAAATGGATCAAATCTTGGATCTAGAAACGAAAGAAAAAAAGGAGCGATTGAAAAAAAAGTTGTAAATATTATAAGATAACAAAAATAAAATATAAACATTGATTTTAACGTCATGCCATTCGATCTGGGGTTATTTTATGCAATGGCGTGCATTGTAAGTTTATATTTACAACTTTTGTCTAGTTGTTTTATAAGAGTTTTTTCCACACGGTTATATGATATCAAGTATTCTTATCTAATACAAATAATTTATACTGTGTTCTATTGTTTCAAAAATTCCCATCTAAGACTAACAATTTCAAGGTTTTATCTGGTTTCTTTGTTTAATGACAAATCAACCTTCGTCATTTAAATAATGCCAAAACCACCCTTGTAGAACAGTAATGGTACTATCTAATCCCTATTTGGAAGATTGAGTGGATTCACTCCTTTCTCAAGGGCGTTAGTCTGAAAGTAAATGCAATGGTGCAACTAGAGTTCGAACTCACTTATTACGAGGTCGCAACCAAGTTCATTTGCCACTACACAACGGGGTCTCCACTCATTTTAATAGGTAATCATTTCTATCAAACAATAGTCATTTATTTGCACACAATTATATGGTTTCAAGAAACTATTTATAATAATCATTAGAAAACGATTATAACTTCAAACAACTATTCTGAAAACAAATTATTCACAGTTATATGGTACTAAGTATTCTAATTAAATATAAATACGAGGATCATTAGATAAGTTTCCAGACTTTTTTCCTATGGGCACTTTTATTGATAGTACACGCATGAAACTCTAGTCCCCTTCGAAGTAATCTCCTCCGGCTGCAATGCACTTGTTGGACCGTTCCAACAACTTCTGGAAGGCCCCATAGAAGTCCTATTGTGTGAGCGTGTCAATGACCTTCGTCACAGCGTCTTTCATCTCCTCAATTATCTCATAACGACAGCCTCTGAGCGTAGGGAATAACCAAAAGTCACAGGGAGCAATGTCTGGACTATAGGGAGGCTGAGGAACTGTCTTGATCCCCATCTCGGTCAAATAGTCTGTGACAAGGATGGAGTTGTGGACTGGTGCATTGTCCTGCGGGAAATGCCACTGACCTGATTTGAAGAGTGCTGGTCTCTTCCCTAGGAATCTCTACCTGAACTCCCTTAAAACCTCAACATAGTAACCCTAACCCTAACCCTTTGGCCAATCAACTCTGGTGTATTGACTTCCTTACTCCTCCCACACCTCTCATCATCCCTCACAGACTCCCTGTCCTCCTTGAATCTCTTATGCCACTCAAAAACTCATGCCCGATGGTCCTAAAGCAGTCTGAAGCATTCCATACGTTTCTGTGGCATTTTTTCCAAGTTTAAAATAGAATCTTATTGCATACCGTTCATCTAAAGTGTCCTCACGTTCAGATTGCATTTTTGAAATTCACTAGCTGTGATAATCAGGCTTTAGTAGGGTGTATTCTAATTCCTGTCGTAGCTGTTCATTTGAAGCTGAAATCATAAAACTTGGTCAGTGATCTCATAAGATGTATAGCAATAACATACTGAATTTTCAAGTGTCTATGACAATTTTAAATGCCTGTACAAAATATCTGGAAATTTATTGAAATACCACGTGATTTTTAAACAAATCTATTGCATTAAAGACGAGATCCTTACAGGTACTATCACTCCGAGTCTCTGGATCTGGCTGTGATAAGAATCAAGGAGTATTGTAGCGTTACCCCCTTAACTATCAGCCTGACTCTATGGCAACCTCACCGTGAAAAAGAAGTCTCCTACAAAACGCTTCCGTTGGTTTTACAGATACGAAATTCATTTATGTTCGACGGTCTATAGTAGTCCGCCCAAAACAGAGATAGACAGGAAAAAAATGTATGGGCAAGATGACAGTGAACAGGGAAGAGACGAAAGAGAGACGACAGACGACTTCGTAATTTTTCTGCTCGGCGGCTGTTTTGGTGCTCTTGGGTGCCTACGTGATTCATCGTCTGCTTCGTGTCTCCTCTCCGAGTTTTCGAATCCGTTCTTATAACACATCTCTAAAATTATTAATTACGTATTCCTAAAATGACACGTCACTACTAAGTCCCAAATATCAGCTGATTCTATACAATTGTTTATCTTTTGATATTTACATATCAGCTGATTCTAAACAACTGTCCATCTTCGAATTTGCCAGCAAACGCTTATTATTGTATGCTTGACAAAACCCAAGTAAAACAAACGCCCTCTCCAACTTTGATCTTGACAACAAATGAAATTTTGTAACTCGACTTTAAATTCTCAGTTTAACTTTAAAAAAAGAATTAACTTTAAAAATAATTAATTGAAATCCTTATTAAATGCAAATGATTTTTGAACATCTTTTTGAGCCATAGATGGGATCTTTACAGCTACTTTCACTCTCTATCAGTGGATCTGGCAGTAATTACAATTAAGGAGTATTCCACACTCTTCAGATCTACAGAACTGGATCTTCATCACCAGATAAAGTTTAATATCATACTTAGGACATTAATCCCGGAGGTAAATTTATCCCTTTGCAGAGGATTATACCTTTGCAGTCAACATATTCTAAACCTCACGATATATATATATATCAGTAAAGTAAAGTTAGCAACCTCAGTCGAAGGTGACCCGAAGGCTCCCTTTTCAATAGCTACTACACTGAGGTGTAGGGGAGAGCGCTACTCCATTCCCAGGATTGCTCTACTTTACCCTTGATCCCTATCTTATAGTGCTGAGTGTTAAGCAAGGCGGCATCAAGTACCATTGGCGAACACTCTGTTAATTTGGCCAATGGGCCGTTATATATAAAGAATACTCATAAATACGAAATAATATATTTTTGTTATAATAAAATTCTCCCACGATTCAGAGTAAAAGAAAATAATAATGATCTAACATTTTTAAAATGTTTGGAGTAATGTATAATTAAGGTAACTAGGCCTGAATTGTTAAATTTTTTATAATATTTATTTTGGAAGATGAACGGTCCCCAAAGGCTCGGATAGAGGATTGGAAGGGTTGGAAATCGGAAGAATAGCCAATAAGACAACGGCTTAGTTAAGATAAGCCAGAATACTGAGAAAAGTCCTGGAGACCTGAGGAGACTAGCTGTCACTCTGATTCCTGTGAGAAAGCATCAGCTAACGTTTGCGTGAAAAACTTGCAAGGAGCATAAATAATAATTTCACTCGAGATGGAAACCTCAAAAGAAAAACTGAATCTCTTCATAGCAGCATCAAATAATGCCGTAAAAAAACAAAAATATGCACACGCAAAGCAAGAGTTTGTTTTGGTGCGAGATAGGAAATAATTAATCACATGAATGAATGTTGCACACAAGCATAAAAGGAATACAAGAACAGATAAGACTGGGTGGGAAAGGTGATCCACAGGGAATTGTGCAAGAAACTAAAATTTCACCATACTAATGAAAGTATATATACAAACCAAAATCTGTCCTTGAAAATGAAACGTACTTAATTTTCCGGTACTTTTAAGATACAAACGAATCCCCCAATTCCGACCAAAAACTCTGACCTAGTTTAAATTAACAAAAAGAAAAGTGCCTAGCATATAATGGATTTTGCAGAGCCAGCAGACCATGGAGTGAAAGAGAAAGAAGATGAAAAGGAGGGCAGATACATGGACCTTGCTAGAGAACTGAAAAAATTGTGAAACACGAGGGTGACAGTGATACCAATTGCAGTTGGAGCACTAGGAACAGTACACAGGAACCTGGAGACTAGGCTAGATGAACTGGGGATTAGAGGAAGAATTGAAGCCATCCAAACTACAGCACTACTAAAATCGGCTAAGATATTTAGAAGAGTCCTGAGGACCGGAGGAAACTTGCTGTCATTTAGACTCCAGTGAAAAACCACCAGTTAGAGTTGTGAAAACCTCGCTAGGAGTACAATAGTAATGATAATGTGAAAGTAAAATAAATTGAATAACTAGATGAATACGTAGACCTTACCAAACATAAAATATCCCCAGACGTGTTGAGATGCCGTTAAAATCAATAAATTAATCAGTCGTATTTATGTCTGTCGATATGAAAATATCTATCCATCTATTTTTCTATCTATCTATCTATCTATCTATCTATCTTCTCTGGTATTGATATTTTGGCAAAAAATATGTCAAGTCTTAGAGGGCCCCCTCTCAAGGCAGCACCTGTCCCCTCGTCTAAAAGAGATAAGGTCTAATTTATTGTCTGATGCTTGATTGATGCACCCCCTAAAGCTGTAATGACGAATGGGGTGCACAGCTTTTGCTATTACACGCCCGACAGGGTTACTTCCACTAAGGGTCCTTGTGTCTACGGAGCTGGAAGTAAAATATATCTGTCTATGAATTTTTTTTTTATATACCGAGAAACTAGAAAGGGTTACTGGCGTTCAGGATGTATTGAAAACATCTGAGTGATTCTGTAAACCCTCACTTAATAACCAGATGATCAGGTGAGAAAAAAGGCTGCTAGAGTTTTGGGGGCCCCACCAGTAGGGTCAGAATGAGAATATAATACATTGTTGGAAAGAATGAATGCAATGAAAGCAATGATAATTGCGATAAAGCTGTGGTGGCTGAGGTGTTAGATATGGAGGGTTTTTAATGGGGAATAAGGGGTGTTAAGTTGCTGTTTTGGTCATTTTGATTGGAATAAGGAGAACAAAGCTTACTCTTGAATTGAATTTCCAACACTTTCAGTACGCCTTGCGACTTTTCATACCAGCGCTAGCTGGTGGTCTTCCACAGGAGTCTACATGGCAGCAAGTCTCCCCAGATCTCCAGGACTCTTCTCAGTATTCTGGTCGTTCTTAACAGTGCAGTTGTTTGGATGGTGTCTGCGCGTCCTCCGATTTCCAACCCTTCCAATACGCCTTGCGACTGATTGTCTTTCACAGGAGTCTCAGTGACTGCAAGTATTATTATTATTATTATTATTAGAGTTTTTCACTTCAGCGTTAGCTGATGGTTTTTCACTGGAGCTGAGTGACAGCAAGTCTCCTCAAGTCTCCAGGACTCATCTCGGCTGTTCTCAGCAATGCTGTCATTTGGATACTCTCTATCTGTCCGCCAACTTCCATGTCCTCTAGGCACTTTAATGATTATTATTATCATTTGAAACTATACATCTATGTGCAAATTATTCATACTACGTGAGAATACTTGATAAATAGAATTTCTGATGTTAAATAGCCATGATTTAAACCATTTAACTGTGAACAAATAAATGACTAATATTCAATAGAATTATTTACGTAAAATAGGAATACTTAAAACCATTTAAGTGTGTGTAAACAAATGGTTAATAGTGAATAGAATTATCAGAATTAGATAGAAATACTTGGAACCATTTAAATGTGTGCCAGGAAATTAGTATTACATAGAATTATTAGCGTTAGATAGGAATACTTAAAACCATTTAACTGTGTCCAAACGGGTGAGCACAAATAACTCGTTCAAAAATAAAGTTACTAACAAACTACTTGTATACAAATTATATATATATATATATATATATATGTGTGTATGGGGGGGGGATTTAACGTCAAATCCAATATATATATATATATATATAGAGAGAGAGAGAGAGAGAGGATTTGACATTAAATAACCCACAAGGGTTTGTGACGGGGAAATTGATTAAAATCCCTAAACGGGACTTTATTTTCGCACGTGTGAAGACGGGGCAGGTTGGCACTTGATCCCCTACAGAAATAAGTCCTGTTCAGAGTTCTTTTCTCAGGCAGATAAGAACTGGCATATTACGTGAGGGAATAATTTAGGGCCAGACTGGCCACCGCTGGCAAAGGGGTCCAAAATTTCACACTATCACACACCCACCTGGCCGCTAAACTTCTTCCCCTTAGATAATAGAAGAATACGGGCCGATAGGTCTTAGTTGTAATAATATTAATATTGCTACAGTCGGCAACTCCGGTTTCCCGTGTGATACTTTAGGAATTAATAGGACAGTTCTCAGCAAGATAATATAAGGCGAATAGAAGCTGAAAGGAAAGCATGAAATAATAACATAGACCACATGGTAAAATGAAAATACATAGGTTCTTTACTACGGTTATATATATATACATATACGTTCAGTAAAATGTCAAACATATAGTAGGATAGTCCATGAATATAAATGTCTTTTCCTGGCTTTTATCCTTTTCCAAATTGAGAGAGACAGTGGTAACAAAATTTGGGTGTAACGGAAAAATGTCCCAAAGTTACTTATCTTATTTTTTTGACGGGGTTCCACTGGAGAATTTCTCTTCTTTCACGGGCTAATAGACTTTGTACTGTTTTTAATGCTGGCTTGAAGGATTTTGGAGTCCCTCGTGTCTCAGTCTTTTTGTCTTTAGCCCGGAGTAAAATGGCTATCGTCCGTCTGCCACCAGACTTGCTCAAAAACTACCTTTTTTTGTATTTACTTCCGTTGAGGGAAAGGGAACCCCACTTCCGTTTGGGGTCCCCCGCCAATCATTTGGCTTCATTTTCTCTTTCCCCTTCCCATGTCCGGCGACCCAAGGTCACTTAGGTGCGAACATCTGTGTGACCCACATTCATTTCTAACGGTCACTTTTTGACTGCTAGATAATTTTAGTTCAACGGGGGGAGAGTATCATTCCCACCTCCTCGTCTCCGTGAGCCATCACGTGACAGGTTGATATGGCATAAAAAACAACCAACCAGCTAACCAACCAAATTTATCAATCATTTTTCTATAATAGAATGAATATGAACAAATTGCAATAAGTATATACGAAAGTTCTAATTATTGCATCTCTTATATATATAGCCCAGTCAGCTGGGGCTGTAGGGTACACCGACTGCATCTCTACAGAGGGATAAGAACCCGATGTTGAGTGTCCTGGTTATGACATTAGATTATCAGTTGGTGAGGATCCAGTATTGCCGAAGCTTTGGGGAATGCAGAGTACCCCTTCATTGGTATCGCTCCCTGGTCCATTCTGACTCGGAGTGGTACCACCTGAAAGGGTTCTACCGATGGGTCAAATAGAACTGTTTGACCATTTAACAGTGAGCAAACAAACGACATGATAAATTGAATTGTTTGAAATAGAACTGTTTGATAATTTAACAGTTTATAAACTAATGACTGATGTTTAATTGAATTGTAAGTGATACATAGCAATACTTGGAATCATTTAACTTGGTTGATAAATTGAATTGTTAGAAATAAAACTGTTGGAACATTTAACTGAATGTATCTGCAAAATGTGTTTAAAAATCATAAATTTAATATATATGTAAAAAAATGGATTTGGTATTAAATAACAAACAATGGCTGATATACCATGAACCAAACCAAGTCATTTATTAAATATAATGTATATTTATGCAGTAAATTCTCTACTTGGCATATTCTATTGAAAATAACTTGGTGTTTGGCTTTTTATTCGTTTTTTCTAATTGGCAAATTTGGTTGAAAAACTGTCCCAAGTCTCTGCCCGCGTAAGTCCGAATTCGGATACTTTCAACCATCGTCGTCTGTTTTTTCAGCAACACACACACACACACACACACAGAGAAATATATATATATATATATATATATACATAAATGAGATTATAGATATATTTATATATATACATGTGTGTGTGTGTGTGTGTGTGTGTAATCTCTTAAACACATGGTCGGGATAATAACGTGTCGAAAGGTGAAGACCTTTTCCTTCTTTCCGGTATAGTACCTCACCCTTTAACCGATATTCAAAAGAACATCAAGGCCGCTCGAACTCTCTATGACAGTCTGCCTTCCTCTTGCCTATTAGGAAGAGAAAGAGACAAAGAACTAAAGAAAGAAAAAGAAAAGAAAGAGAGAGAGAGAAAGTGAGCGTGTGTGTGAGATAGAGGGAGAAAGAAAGAAAGAGAGAGAGAGAGAGAAAGAGAGAGTGGGAGGGCAAGAGAACAGGTTGACCTGGCATCTTTATATGAAGGATATATTCCGACTAATAAATTTTATGCGCGTTTGTCTTACATTGCTTCTCTCCTCTGTCCCACTTCGAAACGACAGCTATGATATTTAGTTCTTCTCTGTTTTCGTCAGTTACGCCTATGGTTTTTGATGTTAAAGAGGGTTCGGGTTGGCACAGTTAAAGTTGGAGAAGCCGGGGACGGGCTGAAAGAACCGCTTGGGTCCCAGGATAAAAATAAAGAAGACCAGAAAAAAAAAAAAAAAAAAAAAGGAAATAAAAAAATGACAAACACGTTTATGAAAATTATACAAACATAAAAATAAAAGAAAAACACAAATAAAACAGATAAATAAATGTTGAGCCCTTGTAAACCCAGAAGCAGAAGAAAGTAATAGTAATCTTCGGAACACTTGGAGCGTTTTCTGTTGCGAGAGATAGTAAATTCGAAAGGAATTGGCAGGGAAAATTGTAGTTCACATATATATATATATATATATATATATATATATATATATATTGGGGTGAGTTGGTGTGGGTGTGTGCATATATGTATGTATCTGTGTACGTGTGTATATATTTATGAGTGTGTGTGTTTTTATATATGTTGGTGAGTTATCGTGACGTAGTGGCTAACGTACTGGAAAGCGATATCGTAGTAAGCAAGTTCGAATTCCAGTCGGGCTATTACGTTCACCTTCAGACTGACAACCCTGGAAAAGCTATGAAACCTCTTATCATCACAGCAGTAGGTCAAATAGTACCACTACTGTTCTTCTACAAGGATGGATTTGGCATTATATCCCCCACGAAGGTTGATATGCCATTAAACAGAGAAACCTAACTAACTAACTAACTAACTATATATATATATATATACGAGGTGCATACGATAAGTTTCCATACTTTTTTCGTATGGGCACACACACACACACACACACACACACACACACACACACATATATATATATATATATATATATATAGATAGATAGATAGATAGATATACGTAGTGTATTCAATAAGTTTACAGACTTTTTGTGTATAGGCATTTAAAACTGTCGTAGACTCTTGGAAATTCAGTGTGTTATTGCTATACATCTTATGAGATGACTGACCAATTTTTATGATTTCAGGTTCAAATTAATAGCTACGGTAGCAATTGGAATACACCCTACTAAAGCCTGATTGTCACAGCGAGGGAATTTCAAAAATGCAATCTGACGCTTTAGAATAACGATATGCGATAAAATTCTGTTTTAAACTTGGAAAAAATGCCTCAGAAATGTATGGAATGTTTCAGACTGCTTTTCGGCCATCTTGCGTGAATCGAGCATCAGTTTTTGAGTGGCATAAGAGATTCAAAGAAGGCAGGGAGTCTGTGAGGGATGATGAGAGGTGTGGGAGGAGTAAGGAAGTCAATAGAGTAGATTGGTCAAAGGGTTAGGGTTTGGGTTAGGCTTAGGGTTACTATGTTGAGGTTTTAAGGGAGTTCAGGAAGAGATTCTTGGGGAAGAGGCCAGCACTCTTCAAATCAGGTCAGTGGCATTTCCATCAGGACAATGCACCAGTCCACAACTCCATCCTTGTCACAGACTATTTGACCGAGATGGGCATCAACACAGTTCCTCGCCGTCCCTATAGTCCAGACCTGGATCCCTGTGACTTTTGGTTATTCCCTAAGCTCAGAGGCTTTCGTTATGAGACCATTGAGGAGATGAAAGAGGCTGTGACGAAGGTCATTGACACGCTAACACAAGAGGACTTCGATGGGGCCTTCCAGAAGTTGTTGGACCGGTACAACATGTACATGGCAGCCGGAGGAGATTTCTTCAAAGGAGACTAGAGTTTCATGTGTGTACTATCAATAAAAGTGCCCATACGAAAAAAGTCTGGAAACTTATCGTATGCCTCTCGTATATATATATATATATATATATGGCCCAGTTGAGAACGTAATGCAATGTGTGGAGTATGCTTGATGAGCCAAGAGTAAATTACACTCTGGGGCACGGCCCCTTTAGACGTTAGGCCCATTTGGGAGCAAGTGGCTTATGGCCAACTTTGTATATATATATGTATATATATATATATAAAGATGGTTGTGTTATGTTTTGACCTTCGACCCGGCCCCAAAAAATGCTATTCCATAGTTATGCACCGGAAGGAAATGACACATTCCAATGGCCAGTAATCGAAAGAGATCGCGTGGGTGGATTAAGGCTTATAATATGGGACAAGGTGAAGGTCCCACTTTACCAATACAGGCTGATGCACCGGAAGAGAGTGACCTCTGAACTGCATGACAGTTATTTCCGCTTGATGACGATTAAACATTCGATTTCAAAGATCCAGTGGGCGATCGTGTGGGCGTTGAATTATTATTTAACTCAGTTGAGTTCGAGCCCAAGAAGCAGTTGCTTGGAGGGTTCCAGACAGCTAGAGACCAGATGTGGTAAGGAAAGCCACACCCGACCGAGGGGGCCCTCGGAAACCCCGATGGAGTGGACCCCAGCATTAGGAGAACAAGAAAGACACAACGTGACGGTCATAACAGTTGAGTCAAGATGTTACAGTTTATGTTCGGTCTGCAGCTCCCTCTCACATGAAACCCTTTGGAACCCTTGCAATAAAGTGAAAGGTAAAATATTGTTAAATAAGTTTTCCTGCGTCGTTTATTCCTGCGTCTGTCTTTGTCACTGCGTCTTAATTATGGTGTCGTTGTGGTGCTGCATGAATATGTATATGTGTATATAAGCATATTTATTATGTGAGTATATAACAGTTGTTATAGGTACAAAGAAAGAATATTTATATATATATATAAAGGTATTCTTTAATCCAGTAAATCCGGAGTAGGGAACAATTCCGTCAGGTCAAATAAATTATTCAAATTTCGAATATTTAAATATTCCTGGTAAAGAGCTCAATGTGAATAATTTCCCAGAGCTATTGATATTATTTCAAGAAAAAAAAAAAAAACGATATTCGGTCACATTAAGATAATAGATTTATTGTTAAAAATTATTTTTGAATCTTTGATTCATATCAATGTTCTTAAAAGGACGGAAATAATGTGACCGAATATTGTTTTTTTCTTGAAATAATATTATATATATATATATATATATATATGTTGGGTTTTGTCAAAGGCATATCAACCTTCGTAGGTTATTTAATGCTAAACCGATCCCCGTAGAACAACAGTAGAAGCAGTATTTAACCCATAGTGGGAAGAATAAAAGGGTTAATGCCTTTCCGAATGGTATTAGCCCGAAAGAGAGTGGAGTTTGATATCGTTTTCTACAATGCCGCAGTCCGTCACGTTGCCACTACCCAACGTGGATACCCCTCACTTTTTCATCTTATATATATATATTTATATATAAATGTGTTTCGTCAGTCGGATATCTTACCTCAGAGCTATCGTCATTCTCATCGTTAGAGAAATAATTTTTTTACGTATATATATATATTTACATGTACACTATCGGCTACCGGCACCCCAGGTGGTGTAATGGTTAGCAAACCTTCACGAGTGATTTCGATTCACATCGGGTGCCCCATTGATGCGGCCACGTGTCACATCAAAGTAAAAAGTTTAGTAAATTGCTATCGGCTACCGGAGTACTTAATTCACGAGAACAGCTTTTTATTTATGTAGCAGCCGGCAATTGAGTGTTCAACCCACTGGGGTGGGGAGCATATATATTGTTATCCACAAACAGACCGTTTCGTTGTATTATTATCTTCAGCGTGGCTAGACAAGCGAGATGCTTCTAGTTGGGATCGAAACCCAGCTGACTTTACGTTACCCCTGAGGTATCGTCACAGCGTAAGCGAAGGAATTTTTTATGTATGTATATTTTTACATACACGCTATAAGCAACTCAGTTCATGAGAAAACCTTTGCATTTATGCGTATGTCTGCCGGCAATTCTCCACTCGAATGCTCAACCCACTAGGGGTGGGATATATATATATATATATATATATATATGTATATATATATATATTGTTGAAAAAGAATATTCCTGTTCGTCTTAACTATTTTGTTCATCACACACACACATATGTAGATATATAAAAATTGGCGACCATCGTTGTGGGCCACCCTAAGGATTCCTTTTCTATAGCCACTGGGGGGGTCTATGTGGTTTAATGGTTAAAGTGATGGACCTCAGAATCGTAATAAGCGAGTTCGAACCCCAGTCGCACTATACGTTCACTTTCGGACAAATACCTTCGGGAAAGGCATGAACACCCTTATCATCCCAGCTATGGGTAAAATAGTACTACTACTGTATTTATTGGAGAATGACTTGGCATTAAATAACTTACAAAGGTTGACATGCCATTAACCAAATAAACCAAACAATAGCTACTACACCGAGGTATAGAGAAGGTTTCTTCCTCTTTTCCCTTTAAGTAACAAGCTATGAAGTACCATTATTTGAGTCTTTGGTATGACTCGACCCGGGATCGAACCCTGGTCTCCCGGGCCATTGGCTAACACTCTACCCACGAGGTTAATAGTAACTATGATTCAAATTTGATAATGCGGATTTGGATTTATTTGGCTTTTATTCGAGTCGGATTTGACACACAGTCATTTTTGTGATGCCCATGTCCGAATTTGTGGTAATTTACTAAGCTTTTTGCTTAGATGTGGCACAAGGCCATATGAAAGGGGCACCCAATGAGACTCGAACTCACTCGTGTAGGTTTGCTAGTCAAGCTTGCTAACCATTACACCACCCGAGGCGCCTCCCATGTCCGAATTTGTGGCTCAGATGCTTGGTTCTCTTTGCATTCCCTTTTAAGGGTGCCTCGGGCAATATATCCAGATTTACTAAGCAGGTATTGCTTAGGAGTTGGTGTCAATCAACTCAGCCAGCTTTGAGAAGGAGTAGCGCCCTCCTCTACAATTCGATGTAGTAGCTATTGAAAAGGGAGCCTTCTGGTCGCCCTCGACTACGGTCGCCAACATTATATTTCAATACAAAGAAATCACAATATGAAGGGTGGGATTTTTTTTTATAGAATCATCATTGCACGTCAGGCTGGGGAGGTTTAGAATACAACGACTACATCCCCTTCAGAGGGGAAAACTCCACACCCAAAATCTCAAACTGATTGGGACTCTTCACTTCTGGAGCTTTGGAGAATATATCTTTTTTGTTTGTTTGGGTTTATGGCATATCAAACTTTGTAGGGTATTTAATGCCTAATCCATTTTTATACAAATAAATAACTCTTTTTCAAGCAATTCAAACTGTTCTATTTCAAACAGTTCTATTTCAAACAGTTCAGTTTAGCGTAAGTACAGTTTCAATGACAATAACAGTTCTATTTCAAGCAATTCAGTTTTGCATAAGTACACAGTTTAGATCTATTTGACCAATAGATAGGACCCTATCCAGTTCTACCACTCCGAGTCAGAATGAACTTGGGAGCGATGGCAAGGAAGGGGTACTATGCATTCCCCAAAGTTCCAACATTACTGGAACCAGACCATGAGATTGTTTAGAGTCATATCAGGACACTCGTTGTGTAGGGGGTCTTATCTCTCTGTAGAAGAACAGTCGGTGTATTCTACAGCCCCAGCTGACTGGGCAAAGAAAATATGGAGTCACTCGTTCGTTTCCATTGCCCTCAATCCCACTCTGAACCCAAGGAGGATTACGTGCTAGCGTCACGTCTTTAGGTCCAAAGGATTAACAGGAGAATTATTTCTATTCGGTAGGAATACTTGAGACAATGTAGAAAATATTTGTATTTAGAATATTTACATGAAGTTATAATTGTTTATAAAGAATTATCATTTGTGGGGATTGAAAAGAGAAATAATAACAGGAAAAAATAAGATAAATAAAGTGCAAAAGTAAGTTTCCCACGAGGCTTCAGACAGAAATCAAAATCGGCGTATGTCTAAAAAAAAAAAAAAATTAAAAGGGGGATTCCAGGGGCTAAAAAGAAACTCTTTCACATTAAGCTTTTATTTCCTTGGCTGAGACAGACGGACCTTTTTCTCTCGGCTGCTAATGAGCGCACGTGCTGGTTTAGTTCCGAGGTCTAGCAGCGATTCGCGTCTCTTGTTAGTAGCAGCGAGACTGACAATAGACCCATAAACTTACCGAAGATATACCTTGTCTATTATATACTTTAACGCCTTGTCTGGGGGAACACGTCTATTTCTACTGGTCCAGGAAAACATTATCACCACTGGAATAGTCGTAAACCCCAAAATAAAATTTGAGTCTAAAGGTATCCTTGTGTTTTTCCTTCTGTCTTTGATTCTTTTTATAACTTCGTCACACAATAGATAATAACAAATGAATAGGGTGTGGGGGTTGTATGTATTTTGGTTATTTCAGTAGATGTGCATCCGTATTTTACGGGTATTGCTCCCAACATTATTTCCTCCACAAATACAGCACAAAACTTTACAATCGCGTAAAAGAAATGGAATAGAACACAACGAACATTAAACAATAAACAATTTAATATGCATAAAACAGAATATGAAAACAAATAAAATACATCATGTGTAAATGGCCTTATGGAAAATAAAGTTTGGCAAGAAGAAAATAAATTTGTTTAAAGGTGTGTGTATGTTCATGTTAACGGAGTCCGTAAATAAGTCGTTCTTACTTACATTAAGTTCATATAGGGTTTTATGATTGTGGCGACAGCGTGTTGCGTTGATGAAAGAAAGTTTGTCGGTTTTTTCTTTTGAACGTGATTCGTGGCCATCTGTAGCGAGGTCATGAACTTGGGCTGTAGAAGAAAAGGAATTTGCCGGACAGAGTATCGGCTACTACTTTACTGACTTAATGGCTAGGCTTGGTCTTATTGAATGGCTCCCTAACTCAGTGTTATTTATACCGTAATAGTGGATCAAAGAATAGTTCTAAAATTTTGGTGCGTAGACATTTATTGACCAATCAGATTTGTATTTTACTATTTTATTTTCGAGCCTAAATATTCTCTGTTAGATGACTTCCGATCCTATTTTTCTAGAATGTTCTATTCTATGTTTTTAGCTGATTGGTTGAAAAATATAAAAATGTAACTTAAATGCTAATGCAGTTTTGATCCTAAATTTCTAGAATGTTCTTAAGTATGTTTTTATTGCTTATTTTAAGACTAGAAAAAATGTGTATCCCATAAGGGTAAGAAGAAAAGGGATTCAGACACAAACCCCAGAATCCCTTTGCAATACCAATCACAATTAACCCCAACCACGATGAAACCTTTCCTGTGCCTCATATATTAATTGTTTGGTGTCTTTATTTAATGGCATATCAACCTTTGAGGCGTTTTTTTTTCAATGCCAAAGCCATCCTTGTAGAAAAATTAACAGTGATACTATTTAAACGATGCCTGGGTAAATAAGGGGGTTTATATCTTTCTCAAGGGTATAAGTCCAAAATTGAACGTAATAGCCAGACTAGAGTTCGAACTCACTTACTTTAGAGCTGCAGCCCAGCACATTATCCCCGACGCCATATTATTATTAGTGTCATTATCGTTATTAGTCAATTGAAACCATGGAATTACGTGAAATATTACAAGCCTTATAAAAGTCTTCAACTTGATTATTGAACAGGAATAGTTTCTTGAAATCATATAATTGTCTATATTATTAAGATTAAGAGAGGTGCCCGTGGTTATCGTCCTAGGAAATGAACACGGCAACACGAGTTCAAATCCTGGACGAGACTAATTGCATTTCACATAGCACTAATACCCTTGGGAAAGGTATGAATCCAATTATTCTCCCTCCAGCTATGGATAAATAGTAGGACAGACTGGTTCTTCAGCCTTGGTGAGGCAACTAGTCTAGGAGAAGGAAAACTCTGAATTCAAACCTGTTAAACTCTGCTTAAAACTTGACCTTGTGTCATATCCTGCCCGAGCGGAGGGGTTGGTAAATATGATTATTAAGATTAAGAGTAGTTCCTAGAAGCTATATTTGCTTATAAATGATTTTATTGTAGTGAGGCAATAAATAATTGTCTCCCTTGGAATGGGCGTGTCCGTTTGATGGCTCAGTCTAACTCTTTTTGCTTCTCTTTAATGAACAATAGAGACGTCCCTTGCCTGGCCATTGCACAGAAAAGCCAGTATAGCTATAAGTAATTTGCTATCCATTTACATCGAGTGACCTTTCATATTTGGTTTGTTCATAGAACAATATGTGTAGATTTATCTGTTTGGAGATGTTTATGTATTCATTTCAATACTAATAATATGTGTAATATGTATTTATAAAATGTTTCTGTATTCGCCTATGGCCCTGGCGACCGGGGTTCAATCCCAGGTCGAGTCATTCCAAAGACTTAAAAATGGTATTTGATACCTCCTTGCTTTACACTCAGCATTATAAGGTACGTATCAAGGGTAAAGCAGAACAATCTAGGGAAAGGAGTAGCGCCCTTTCCTGCACGTTGGTGCATTAGCTATTGAAAAGGGAGCCTTTAGGTCGCTCTCGACTACAGTCGCCAACTTAAAGAAAAGAATATGATAATGCTCATATTGGTCATTTTCGATTGGAGACACGGCTAAATATTTTTCCTACCCCAAGGACAACAATAGTATCGTTAATTACCCCAAATTAAGTAATTTCTTTAAAAAGAGGACCGCAATAAATAACTCATCCTATGTTGACATACCAACCAAACAACCAACCAACCAACCGATCACTGCATGCATTTGATTTAAAAAATGTGAAGGAACTTATATCTTTAAAAAGAATGTATATAAGTCAATGAATAATCAAGTATTGACTGCCTCATTAATAGCCCAACTTATTTTCAAAGTTGGCCTAAAACATCACTACTAACGAAATTTAAGATCTTGTAGCGCTAAGTTTTCAAAAGTGGATCAATTCGCCACTACTTGTCGCCAAATTTGACGACCCTAGTTAAAACAATAAAAACCGAAGAGAGAGAGAGAGAGAGAGAGAGAGAGAGAGAGAGAGTCCTTTCCTCTCATTTGCTCTCTCTTCCATTTCACAGAGAGAGAGAGAGAGAGAGTGATGAATTAAGTAAAAAAACTTGAGTCAAGGTTGCACGGCTCGTTAAAATACGAATACAAAAATAAATAAAGTAAAAATGTCCAAGGAAAACTCTTTATTATTATTATTATTATTATTAATTTTATTATTATTATTATTTGAACTATTTATTTAAGCACCGTTGCATACCACAGCTGCAAAAACGATTGTATATCAAAAAGCACATGTCTCTTTGTTGGTTTTTTGCTCCGTGGTCATGATTAAAATTAACAGACATCACATTAACAAATCCTTGCGGTGATCAGAACATACGACAGGGATATAAAGAAGCAAATAATAATAATAATAATATATTCATGCTGCTAAAAAAAGAAACAATAGCCGTACAATGACTCAAGGAGCCCACATGGTTTCGGGGCCAAAAGCATCATTACTAAATATCCAGAACACCTCACCAGTACCTTACAATACCGCCAGACTTTATTAGCTTTCCGTCACATCGTGAGAATGCCAGATGAAGAGGCAAACACTTCATATCGACCTTTGTTGTCTTCATAACTTTTTACTAATGAAGCGTTGATTCAATGATGTAAAATTTGAATAAACTGATTATATGATTGATTGATTGACTTTAACAGCATATCAATCCGTCAGGGTCATTTCATGCCTTGAGGTAAGAGAATCGTGTTCATTGTACATTCAAATTCACTGTTTTTATATAATTGTTTCTTAAAATTTTTTTTGCACACTGTCTTATACAATAAGAATATTTTTTAAACAGATCAGTTTGACTTATTGATGGGACCCTACAAGTTAGAGTGGTCCTGAGAGTAATGGCAATGAAGGAGTACTCCACAATTCCTTGAGCACTAGAACTAAAGCCTCACCATCAGATGTACTTTACTATTATAAATAGAATACACCTTTTTCTTGGGGTTGGGAATCTTACCCTTCTACAAGGGATACAGTTTGCGTATTCAAAGCAACTGGTTGACCGATTGTATGACTGGTTATGTGACACGTCAATCCACTGAACGGGAATGAGGTTAGAATTTCCGTGAAATTCACGTGCATATTCAGCGTCATCATCATCAATTCGTGCTGACTGCACGGATTTCTCTGACTCTTTTTCTCCATCCGTCCTTACCATCCATCGCTCTAGGCTGGTCTTCCAAACTACGTCCAGTGTCCCCACAGAGCTGATGTAAATAAGTTCTTACTATTCGGCCAACACAAGCACGTCTAAAGAAGGACGTCACTTACGAGTTCGTCCTTGCTTCTCCAGCAGTGTCCCGCTGAGATGAGAGGTATGTGGCCGTACAGCTGTTGTTTTGTTGTTGTTACCAGGATTTGTTTAAAATAGCTGGTAGCATTGCACAAAATTTCAATATGGAATTAATTCAAAGTTGTTTATTTGAATTGTATGATGGCATGATAGCGTGAAATTCATACGAAAGTCGAGGTGACGCTCCATATAGTGAAATTTCAAACGACTATTTTTAAATGGGTGATCCATATCGTTAAATTAAGGAATCCTGTTTTCTGTGATTGACTCCTGAGTTTGGTTGACCAGTCGGCTGGGGCTGTAGAATACACCGATTGTATCTCTGCAGAGGGGTAAGACCCCTCAACGAGTGTCCTGCATATGATACTAAACAATCTGTTGGTGAGGTTCCAGTGATGCTGGGGCTTTGTGGAATGTGGAGTACCCCTTCGTTGCCATTGCTCCCAAGTCCACTCTGGCCCGGCGTGGTAGCACCTGACAGGGCCCTATCTATGGGTTAAATAGAACTAACGGCATACTTATGCTAAACTGAATTGTTTGACTAAACTAAATAACTTGAAATAGAAATGTTTTTTGACAATTAAATGGAGTACTTACATTTAAACTGCGTGCTTATGCTAAACTGAATTACTTGAAATAGAACTGTTATTTGACATTGAAACTCTACTTACGCTAAACTGAATTATTTAATATAGAACTGTTTTGACATTTAACTGTGGGTAAACAAAATCTGTATTTATACTAAACTGAATTGGCTGAATTAGAACTGCTTGAATAAAATGAATAGCTTGAAATAGAAATGGATTTAGCGTTAAATAACTAACAAAGATTGATAAAACCTAACCAACCAACCAACAAACTGAGTTTGGATATGTAGCAGAAAGAATTTTTGCTTTGGCCGTTGGAGTTCGAATTTATAAATTTCACTCAATGAGATTGACTGATGCCATTCGTTCCGGGTCACCTCCCCGGGGCAACATAATAAAACTTCCAAATTGAAAACTATCAATATCTTCGTCAACTCATCTGTTTTTCCTTTTAATATAACAAGAGGCAACAGAACTCTACAACCTCAACTGTCATTTTAGTATAAATGGTAACAATATCTTTTGCCTTTTTGTTATAGATCTATCGAATAGATTAACTATCGAAGATTAAAATCTATTATCAACATTCCTGCTGCTTGTATATTGTGCGCAATAACTGCAATTCTTAATGCGTAATACGCACTCGTATATAACACGCTTCCCTCAATTTAGGCTACGAAATTCTGAAAAAAATATCTTGTATATAATACGCACTTACTTTTTAGAATTTGTAGCAGCAAAATTTAACATTTGTTCGTATCGACTAAAAATTTATACTGTTTCGTTGTGTTAAAACATAAAATTTACCAAGTATTTAGAACAAACACACAGACATGTTCACAGATAAATGCAACAAGCTTGTAATAAAAAGAAAGAAAATTTATTTCATGTTGGTTTGGATCCTAGGTATAACTTAGTTTCTGAAAAGTTCTGAAAATTTGTGATGAAAAGTTAATTGTTTTTGTGTATAATACGCACCCCAAACTTTGATGGCCTAGTCAGGTGGGGCTGCAGAATACATCGGCTGCATCTCTGCTGAGAGCTGAGATCCCCCAGTGAGTCTCCTAGATATGACAGTTAACAATCTGATGGTGAGTCTCCAATAATGCTGGAGCTTTGGGGAATGCAGAGTACCCTTTCATTGCCATCACTCCCAGGTCTACTTTGGCCAGGAGTGGTAGCATCTGATAGGGTCCTATCTATGGGTCAAATAGAACTAAACTGTGTACTTATGCTCAACTGGATTTTTTGAAATAGAACTGTTTTTGACATTTAAACTGTGTGCTTATACTAAACTGAATTGTTTGAAATAGAACTGTTTATATGTATAAAAATGGATTTGATATGCCCTGAAGCCAAAGTGCTTTAGCTAACAGCTCTTCCACGCGTTCTCACTTTTTCTAAAATACTGAAACAGAATTGGATTTGTAAATTACTTTCATGGAAAGGTTGGCGTTATCCATTCAGTACATAGTTGAGGTGGGAGTCTATAAAATACAATTGACTGCAACTCTGAGGAGTAGGTAAGGCACCCATTTGATGGTGGTTTGGGGAATGTGGATTACCCCTACCATTACTCCTAGATCCACTGTAACTCGAATTGGAAGTACCTGTCAGGATACAATTATTAGTGTTAGATAGGAACACTTGAAACCATTCAACACCATGCAATCATAAGATTTATATTGAATAGAATTATTAGTGTTTGCATAACTTGAAACAATTTTACTGAGTGCAAACAAATGATTAATATTAAATAGAATTGTTAATGTTAGACAGGAATACTTGAAACCATTTGTGTGCAAACAAATAATTAATATTAAATTGAATTATTAGTATTTGCTATACTTAAAACTATTCAACAGTGTCCAAAGAAATTGACTGATGCTAAATTGAATTATTAATATTACCTGAAACCATTTAACAGTGTGCAAACAAATAAGCTCTGGGTCGTTTTAAAACTATTCATTTACAAATCGTATATCTATCTATCAATCTATCTATCTTTCTATCAACAGGATATGGTATCAAATAACTCACAAAGGTTAATATGCCATTAGTTTCAGATCCTGAAGGGGTAGTATGTGTTGAGGTACCAGTAAAATTAATCTATTTGAGATAATGTCGAAACCCTTTATTTGTTTTATGGCATATCAACCTTCGTGGGTTTTTTAATGCCAAAGCCATCCTACTCGAAAAACAGCTGTGATACTATTTAACCCATAGCTGGGAGAATAAGGGGGTTCATACCTTTCCCAAGGGTAGTTCGAACTCGCTCACTACGATTCCGATGTCCGGCGCTTTAACCATTACACCACGAGGACACCCCCTAATGTTGAAAGTGATTTTAAACTGCATTTGCTCTAGAAATATTGCTTGCCCAGTCGGCTGGGGATGAAGAATACATCAACTGCTTCTCTGCAGAGGGGTTATGACCACTCCCCAACGAGTGTCCTGTTATGACACTAAACAATCTGATGGTCAGGTTCCAGTAAAGCTGGAGCTTTGTGGAACGCGGATAACCCCTTATTGTCATCACTCACAGGTCCACTCTGACTCAGAGTGGTATCACCTGATAAGGTCCTATCTATGGTTCAAATAGAACTAAAATGCATACTTATGCTAAACTGAATTACTTGAAATAGAACCGTTTTGATATTCAAACTGTGTACATATTGTGACGGGGAAATAAACTAAAATCCCTAAACGGGACTTTATTTTCGCACGTGTGAAGACGGGGCAGGTTGGCACTTGATCCCCTACAGAAATAAGTCCTGTTCAGAGTTCTTTTCTCAGGCAGATAAGAACTGGCATATTACGTGAGGGAATAATTTAGGGCCAGACTGGCCACCGCTGGCAAAGGGGTCCAAAATTTCACACTATCACACACCCACCAGGCCGCTAAACTTCTTTCCCTTAGATAATAGAAGAATACGGGCCTATAGGTCTTAGTTGTAATAATATTAATATTGCTACAGTCGGCAACTCCGGTTTCCCGTGTGATACTTTAGGAATTAATAGGACAGTTCTAAGCAAGATAATGTAAGGCGAATAGAAGCTGAAAGGAAAGCATGGAATAATAACATAGACCACATGGTAAAATGAAAATACATAAGTTCTTTACTACGGTTATATATATATATACGTTCAAAGTGTCAAACACATATAATAGGATAGTCCATGAATATAAATGTCTTTTCCTGGCTTTTATCCTTTTTCCAAATTGAGAGAGAGAGAGTGGTAACAAAATTTGGGTGTAACGGAAAAATGTCCCAAAGTTACTTATCTTATTTTTTTGACGGGGTTCCACTGGAGAATTTTTCTTCTTTCACGGGCTAATAGACTTTGTACTGTTTTTAATGCTGGCTTGAAGGATTTTGGAGTTCTTCGTGTCTCAGTCTTTTTGTCTTTAGCCCGGAGTAAAATGGCTATCGTCCGTCTGCCACGAGCGTTGCCCAAAAACTTCCTTTTTTTGTATTTACTTCCGTTGAGGGGAAGGGAACCCCACTTCCGTTTGGGGTCCCCCCACCAATCATTTGGCTTCATTTTCTCCTTCCCCTTCCGATGTCCGGCGACCCAAGGTCACTTAAGTGCGAACATCTGTGTGACCCACATTCATTTCAAACGGTCACTTTTTGACTGCTAGATAATTTTAGTTCAACGGGGGAAGAGTATCATTCCCACCTCCTCGTCTCTGTGAGCCATCACGTGACAATATGATAAACTGAATTGCTCGAAATAGGACTTTTTACATTTAACTGTACGTAAACCAGAACTATACCTATGCAAAACAGAATCGTTTGAAATAGAACGGTTTTTGGTATAGAAACTGCATACTCGTACTAAAGTGGATTGTTTGAAATAGAACTGTTTTTAAATAGAACTTAACTGTATACTAATGCTAAACGGATTTTTTTGAAAGAGAACTGTTTTGACATCTGTTTGTAAAGAAAAACTATACCTTTAATAAACTGAATTGTTTGAAATTTAATTCGACGTTAAATGAACCGAAAAGAGTTAATACGCCGTAAAACCAAACCAACCAACCAACCAACCAACCATTAATATTGCAGCTAAGTATGAAGTGCTTACTTGTTTAAAATGATTGTGAAGGTACAATTTTTGTATCGTACATAATTGGAGACTATAGTTAAATTTATTTTGTTTGATAAGATAAGCAACGAAAATCAATATGTAGTAAAACTAATCAAACAGACCTTTTTTGCGTTTCGGGGGAGAGATTCCGTGACCAAACAGCTGAGATTATAGACAGCCACCTTAAATGAACAAATTTGAACTGCACCCTCACTATAACTTTCCTTAGATGTAACACAAAGCCGTATGAATGAGGCGTCTACTAAGATTCGAACTTTATCGTGTTGGTTTGCTAGTCTAGCTTGCCAACCATTACACCACCTGAAGCGCCCTATTACGTTACCTTTCGAACAAATACTTTTGGGAAAGGTAAGAAACTCCTTATCCTTCCAGCTACTGGTTAAATAGTACGAATACAGTTCTTAAATAACCCACGAAGTTTGATATGCCATTAAATAAAGAAAAATATATCAACCCATATCAATGTACTTATTCATGTATTTTCTTACAGTATTTCAGTACTGTGGAGTTTGGTCATAAATAATACCTAATAATATCCGTTTGGATAATCTTTTATATATAAGGAGCGGTGGGTAAATTGTCATCGTTTTAAGTAATTATTTTCCTGAATTCATTTTGTTTGTTTCAGATTTTGTCTTCTGTGCAGAAAACTAGAGTCCACTGGTAACTGTCTGAGAGGAACGCCACACTATGACACAATTCACTCCTCAAGATATTTGGATGCTGTACTGCTTGAAAACGATTCGGATGTTCCAAAACAAAGGTTTCAGAGAGTTTGGGTGTCGATCTGTGGACAGTACAGACAATTTGAAGCGATTTGGATGAGTCCAATGGTAATTGTGAAGGTACGCCAGCTCGGAAGCTTCACGCTGACTGTTCTGAAAAGAAAAGAAATCCTGAACTTGATCTTTCTTTCTACACTTACTTAGCGACAACAGATACTAAAAGCACAAGTGATGTGCCATTTATAAGAGTTGTTACATTGGCCTATAAAATAAGTTCACCTGGCTATTTTTGATATAAAAAAAAAAATTTTCTTTCTATATATCAAACAGATTTTTATATTGCTTCTACTGGAAAATTATACAAACAAATCGAATCCTATTTACAATTATGTTAATTACCAAATCTTAAAAACTGACCAGTGGTAGTATATGTTAGGATCAAATAAATCTATTTTAAATAATGAAGTGTCTACCTGTCAAAAAATCTATAGGACTTTAAACTCCTATAATTTAATTTGGGCGGTATGCCACTTGTTCCCTCGACAAAGATGGCGGACATATTCAGTCTCGGGAAACCATTGGCCAGGAGAACCACGGGTCCTGCGTAAAACTACGTCCGTGTTTAAATTTCGTCCCGCGTTTTTTGGAGCCGATTCCAAGACACGTATTTTCTATAAATACGTCGTCTTCAAACACTCTTTCTTTTTTTCCCCCAATTTCCATTACAGCGCTGACACGCTCTCTCCAGGTGACACTCTTATTCACGAACAGAAGTAAAAAGCAAAAAAAAAAAAAAAAAAAAAAAAAAATGGATAAGCCTCGCAGACATTCATTTCTTCAAAACACTTTGACAATGAGACTTTTTTCAGCCTCGGAAAAACCGACTGTTTCGAACCACAAGAAGAAATAGACATTTTAAATATGTAATCAACCTTAATAGGACGTTTTCATTATTAACCCTTTCTGTAGTTTAGTTGTGTTAGTTACACACACACACACACACACGCACACACACACACACACATATACACACAAGACTATTTTACTAACAATGTAGAATTAGCAATATTTTTAATGTATTAATGTAAGTTTTGTTATAGATATAAATTTGTTTTGTTTGTCGCCTTGTTTTTAATGTTCCTTTTGTCTGCGCCGTTTCATATCCTTTACTCATTTGTTTCATATCTTCATTCATTTGTCTCCATGTGCCTATTCTACCTTTTTCTAAACATAAACGAAACCCACACGTAAAATTTTGGGGGACTTAGCATAACTACCAAATAACATGTCCCCCTACAAATCTATCCTGCTAAACACTTCCAAATCACATATAAATCTAATTAACCCATAAGGAAGACCCGAACAGGTACTTCCACTTTTCACAAAATTCAATTGGATATAAAACTGAAACAGCAACTATTTTATTCTTTTAACAACATTCTGTTTTTACCCTATTTTACTATACAACATAAGCCCATATTTCAGGCTGAACACCATTCTTTTATTCCTCGCTAAAATTCTACGTAAACACACAATATTGTGGTAGTGAACACTATTTTATACTGTAATCCGAATATTTTTTGGTTCAGATGACTGCGTTATATATATATATATATATAATTTTATTTTTTGTTTCAGAGTTTCAATGCTGTAGAGTTTGGTGATGAATCATGTGTAATGATATCCGTTTTGATTGCATAATATTCCACCTGAAACAAAGTACTGATACCCTTCGTTTAGAAGAAAATTAAATTTTCATGAGACGTCTTCAACTAACCAATGCTCTCATACGATTTGATTTCAAGATTACTAAATTATTTGACAATGTTTAACCTGCATATTTTGCTAGTATATATATTTTTGGTAAATTTAGATAAGATTAACGTAAATTTCAATGGGTGGGG
>OY757929.1:12300703-12368203 GCA_963585895.1 Sepioteuthis lessoniana
GCTAAATATAACGTGAAAATATGCACAGATGAAATATTGTAATCAAGTCCAAGCTGCATAAAGGAAGATAGAGAGCCAATGCCAACGTAACAAAATAATCTTTTGAGTTATTTTATCCGGCGTCCAACTCAGCATGTGAGAAATGTCTCTTCACAAAACGGCAACGTATCCTGATAATCTCCCGGTATTTCGCCATCTCAGTAAATGAGATGGACGTGGAATTGTCTCTTAATCAGATGGCAACGTAACTAAATAATCTCCCGGTTATTTCATCCGGCGTCCAACTCAAGAAATGAGATGGACATGGAATTGTCTCAAAGTCAGATGGCAACGTATCTTAATAATCTCCCGGTCATTTCGCCATGCGCCAAATCAACAAATGAGATGGACGTGGAATCGTCTCTTCACCAAACGGCAACGTACGAGGATCATTGAATAAGTTTCCAGATTTTTTTCGTATGGGCACTTTTATTGATAGTACACACATGAAACTCTTGTCCCCTTCGAAGTAATCTCCTCCGGCTGCAATGCACCTGTTGTACCGGTCCAACAACCTCTGGAAGGCCCCATCGAAGTCGTCTTGTGTGGGCATGTCAATGACCTTCGTCACAGCTTCTGTCATCTCCTCAATTGTCTCATAACGACAACATCTGAGCGTAGGGAATAACCAAAAGTCACAGGGAGTAAGATCTTGACTATAGGGAGGCTGAGGAACTGCCTTGGTGCCAATCTTGGTCAAATAGTTTGTGACAAGGATGGAATTGTGGACTGGTGCATTGTCCTGCTGTAAGTGCCACTGACCCGACTTGAAGAGTGCTGGCCTCTTCCCTCTGAATCTCTTCCTGAACTCCCTTAAAACCTAAACATAGTAACCCTAACGCTAACCCTTTGGCCTATCAACTCTGGTCTGTTGACTTCCTTACTCCTCCCACACCTCTCATCATCCCTCACAGACTGCCTGCCTTCCTTGAATCTCTTATGCCACACAAAAACCGATGCTCAATTCATGCAAGAGGGTCCTAAAGCAGTCTGAAGCATTCCATACGTTTCTGTGGCATTTCTTCCAAGTTTAAAAAAGGAAATTTATTGCATATCGTTCTTCTAACGTGTCCTCACGTCCAGATTGCATTTTTGAAATTCCCCAGCTGTGACAATCAGGCTTTAGTAGGGTGTATTTCAATTCCTGCTGTAGCTGTTCATTTGAACCTGAAATCATAAAAATTGGTCAGTCTTCTCATAAGATGTATAGCAATAACTTTAAATTTCCAAGAGTCTACGACAATTTTAAATGCCTGTATAAAAAAAAGTCTGGAAACTTATTGAAGGCACCACGTATCTTGATAATCTCTCGGTTATTTCGCCCTGCACCTACTCAGCAAACGAAATGGACTTGGAATCGTCTCTTCACTAAACGGCAATTTATCCTGATAATCCCTCAGTTATTTTGCTATATGTCAAACTCAACGAGTGAGATGGACGTGTAATCGTCTCTTTACCAAATGGCAACGGATTTTGAT
Source organism: Sepioteuthis lessoniana (assembly GCA_963585895.1). Classification (NCBI taxonomy): domain Eukaryota; kingdom Metazoa; phylum Mollusca; class Cephalopoda; order Myopsida; family Loliginidae; genus Sepioteuthis; species Sepioteuthis lessoniana. The sequence continues at coordinate 12,302,221 of OY757929.1, forward strand.
AATCTCTCTCATTTATTTCAACGTACGCAAAAATGAAATGCATGTAGAAATGTTTCTTTTGAACAGTTTTTGACATTGAAACGGTGTACTTATGCTCAACTGAATTGCTTGAAATAGAACTGTTTATATGTATAAAAATGGATTTGGCATTAAAAACGTCCTAAAACCAAACCAAACCAAACCAAACCAAACCTGCTTTCAGTATAAAACTGTAAAGAACGTTAATTTTTAATGAATTTTAAAATACAGAATCATAAAAATCATACACCAAACTGATCAATTTTTAATTATTTGAGTTGAATAACTGAAAATCATATTTCTAACCCTGACAAAAATGAACTGAATCAATTACAAATAAATAAATAAAGTGAAATCTTAGTTATCTCCCTTGATAAATTAAAATGATCGTAGTGAGTGTGAATGCGGTTTCAACATTTAACTGGAACCTTATTTATTCTCTAAGGTAGACAATTTAATGCTATTGCTCAAACAAAAATTTTGCTACAATGTACCATTATTTACTGTTATAAAATATCGGACATTGGCCTAGCGGTTTGAGTGTTCGCCAATCGCCCGGGAGACCTGGGTTCGTTCCCAGGTCGAGTCATACCAAAAACTCAAAAAATGGTACTTGATGCCTCCTTGCTTAACACTCAGCATTATAAGGTACGGATCAAGGGTAAAGTGGAGCAATCCAGGAAAAGGAGTAGCGCCCTCCCCTACACATTGGTGTAGTAAGCTATCGAAAAGGGAGCCTTCGGATCACCCTCGACTAAAGGGAGACAACTTTACTTTTTTTTACTTACAATAAAGATGAAATTTTCATTCCATTTTTATAACTTGTAAATTAAAGCTCTACTACTTCCGTCCCATAATAGTTGGTACATTTGATGTACGAAATCTGCATTCAAATATATCAACTATGATAGGACAGAGATTGTAAATTTTTTAATTTGCTTTTTCTCCTTTAAAACACAGATTAAAAAAAAAGAATTCTCATTTTATGCAATTTTTATAATCGAGTTTAATTGTGACCCGATGGAGCTAGTCGAAGAAATCTATTGACCATAAAAATAAGAATTGACCAAAGCGAATTTTAGAAGAATAAACTCTGTACATTGCCAAAAGTGTTAATTAATGGGAATGGATTTTGAGGGAATAAATCGGAAATGCGTCGTTTTGACGAGTAAGAAAACGACGAAAAAAATATATTAAAAAATGAGAGAATTGTTATTTTGATTGTCCCAATGAATCAGAAACTCAACCAGGAATTGTTTCGTCAACAAGCCAGAGTGAGGCCGAGGCTTATCAATCGACGACCTGAGAGGGAACGTTTGGGAATAACAAGTTTTTTTTCAACTCAAATATTGAAAATTTTTATTCAGTTTTCTTACCGTTATGATTAAAGTATTACTGAGGTCATGCCAATAGTTCCAAATTTGGAAAGAACCACCCTTTTTAAGAGTAAAGCGAATGTAGAGGGCGTGATAAACAGTGGGAGGCGGAATTGATTCTTGGAATCCAGATGAGGAGACGATTGATAACTTTTTTAGCTTCGCCTGCCACCACCTTTCAGATGGAAGATATTTAGAAAACACCAGGGATTCCCCGCCTAGAAAGGGTTCCGTGGAGAGAGCGCGAATTGACAACTAGATTTGCGTCGATCTGGGCTCTGGCCTTGCGCCAGGCTGCCCAGAGTAGAGAGGTAGAGAAAAGTCATATAATATATTGTTTGAACGTGATGTCACCTTACAGATATTCAACACTATGAAAGAAATGAAGTAAGACTAAGATAATGTGATACCTTAGCATAACCTTGTGCCAGACCTGCGGAGATTCGAAGCGAAGAGAAATCGAGATTATAAAGATCAGCGTGGAGCGGTCGAGGATTGCCCTTGTGCTAGACTCGTTAAAGAAACGAATAGAATCGACATAATTTGATACTTCCAGACTTCCAGACTGCCCTGGGTATAGAAAAAGCAAAGTGAACCAAGAAAACACTAGAATTACCCGTCGCTCTTTTTGTGACCTTTTGCCAGACTACCCTAAGTATCGAAAAGGAAGAAAGCCAATCATTGTGAAAAATACCAAGGGTTGAGAAAAAGCAAACATAGCCGCCATTGAAATTGCCTTACGCCAGGCGGTAGACGGCGAGAATTGATAAATTTAAATGAATACAAAGAATTGACCGACTGTTACATTGTGAACCGGGTGACTGACTTGAACTTCCCACCTCTGGGATGGGTGAATACATTTACTATTTTTAAAGACATTCCTTTTTCTTACGAAATATTATTAGGGTTGTTACAAAGCCATGTTTGTTCTCTGTTGCTGGCGTCGACTTGTTCTTTTACTTTCTTAATTGTGCGGTCTCATCAGTTTTCTCATCAACTAGAGACTCCGATAAGCGATTAATCAAAACATAAAACAAAAAAACAAAACAAAAAAAAAAACCAAAACAAAACAAAACAAAAAAAACCCAACGTTGGCAGAAAATGGATTATATTCTTTTAGGGTTTTTATTTAGCAGTAAATAAATTTATAACAGATGAAAGACAAAACGTTTTTTAGATTTAACAACTGAACAATCGTGCTTCATAATAGGATTCCTTAAACAAACTCGATTGAGTTATCTAAATTAATTTAAACTTATTAATTAATTCAAATTTATTGATTAATTTAAATGAATTGTATAATTTAAATTAATGGTAGAATCAATGGTACGATTTTTTTAAAGCCACGTCAAGGAAAATATTATGGAATTCATTGAGAAAAAAAATTAAAACTGATGTGAGTGTATGTGTACGTAAATTTGTGTGTGTGTGTGTGTGTGTAAAAAAAAGAGAGAGAGAAAGAAAGAGAGAGAGAGAGAGAGTTTGATTTGGTTTCATGACATATTTGTAGCAGAAAGAAACTTGTATTTTTGTTTGGCGCGTAATTTAATTCGACCGTTAGAGTCGCCGAACATTTTCACCCAATCAGGATGACCTGTCCTATTCAGCCCGAACCATATTTACTAGCAGCACCAAAAATTGAAGAAAGCCCGTGAAACTCTCTCTTCCTCAGAAATCCTCAATGGGAACGGACGTCTATTCGTCTGCTCCTGAATAGCAGTAGCCACATCAGACACTATGAGGAGAGCCATCTAGTTTATGGACCCCTTGGGTCTATTCTTCTAGACCAAGGGATCCTAGTTAAAAAGAAATTAGATGATACACTCTAACAACTTCCTACCTTCTTTCCTTCCTACGAGACCTCGCAGCATACCAGCGTAAACTCCTTACTTCATGCTGCCATTAAAACCTTGATACAAAACCTAACGACGTTCTTCTCCACCACCTTCATTTTCCATTAACATTTACCGAGGGGATAACAACCAACGAAATACCAACGCTACCAACGAAATACCCACGCTACCAACGCAACCAACGTGATACCAACATAACCAACGCAGAACCAACTTTAATCAAAAACCCAATAATAATAATAATAATAATACCCCCATCGCTATATATTAACCACTTTTGTCCATTTAAATCCTTTTATACTTATATATTAGATATATGATTTCTCAACACATTTTATAAATAACATCTTTTAACGAATCAGAGCTCATTTTATTTTTCTCAAAGGTTTCATTTATTTCTATCGAATAGAAATTATTCTATTTACTATTTGTTGGGTATCCAACACAATGAACTAGTCCATCTGCCATATATAGCAGTAGCTACTAATACCAGGGAAGACTAGAAGGTGAAGAGCAGCTTCTTATAGGAATAGTATTAGAGCGTTGGAGACTGGAGATCGCATTAGATCACCTTACTTGCGACCGTAATAACGGAAGCCAATACTATCGTTGGACTATATCTTTATTCTATATTCACTAATCCTATATCTTGTCTACTAATAGTCTCTTTATTGTATATACTTTTCCTGAGAATATATCTCTATTTCCTCTCATATCGTGGTTTGTCCTTTATTTAATATTACAAGCGTTCACTAACCAGAACACAACACTATTGAATCACTTGTTTGCATTCTTTTAAATGTTTTCAAGTACTGCAATGTATCATTAACAATTCAATTAAACATCAATTATTTACACACTGTTAAATGATAAAACAGTTCTATTTCAAACAATTCAAATTAGCATAAGTCAACAAAGTTAAATGGATCCAAGTGTTGCCATGTATCACTAACAATTAAATCAAACATAGTCAGTTGTTTACACACAATTAAATGATCAAACAGTTCTATTTCAAACAATTCGGTTTAGCATAAGTACATAGTTTAAATGAATATCAATCAGTTCTATTAGACCAATAGATAGGATCCTATCAGGTGCTACCACTTCGGCCGAGAGTGGATCTGGGAGCGATGGCAATGGAGGGATACTCCGCATTTCCCAAAGTTCCAGCATTACTGAAGCCTGACCATCAGAATGTTTAGTGCCATATCTAGGACACTCATTGAGGGAATCTTACACCTCTGCAGTGAAGCAATCGGTTTATTTTACAGCCCCAGCCGACTGGGCCACACACACACAGAGAGAGAGAGAGAGAGAGAGAGAGGGGGGAGCGAGAGTGGATCTGGGAGCGATGTCAATGAAGGGATACTCCGCATTTCCCAAAGCTCCAGCATTACTTAAGCTTGACCATCAGAATGTTTAGTGTCATATCTTGGACACTCATTGAGGGAATCTTACACCTCTGCAGTGGTCCTTTCCAAATTTGGAACTATTGGCATGACCTAAGTAACCCTTTAATCATAACTGAATAGAAACTTTCAATATTTGAATTGAAAAAAAAAACTTGTTATTACCAAAACATTCCCTCTCAGGCCGTCGATTGATAATTTACAGCCTCAGCCGACTGGGACACAGTGAGAGAAAGAGAGAGAGAGAGAGAGAGAGAGAGAGAGAGAGAGAGAGAGGAGGGTATACTACTGATTCTCGAGATATATACTCTATTACCAGATCCGGCAGGAATTAAGAAATAAGCGCCCTTATTTTTTTTATTTAGCAATAAATAAACCAATAAGACGTAAAATAATTATTTTTTAATAGCTGAACATTCAAAAACTCAAAAAATGGTACTTGATGCCTCCTTGCTCAGCATCATAAGGTGCGGATCTAGGGTAAAGTGGAGCATTCCAGGGAAGGGAGTAGTGACCTCCCCAATTCTTGGGTGTAGTAGCTATTGAAAATGGAGCCTTCAGGTCACCCTCGACTACTGTCGGGCAACTTACATAACCTCAAACAAGCTCGATTAGATTATGTGAGTCAATGGTATAATTCTATTCCAAAGACAAATCGAGGAAAATATGGAATAACCTAATGAAGAGGAAAATATGGAATGATCCGATATGGATTTTTTTGCAGACCTTGATAAGTGGCTGGACTCACTAAATTGAAACGAAACATGATTCTAATATGTCGTATAACTCTCAATTGAAACAATGTCAAGGCTCGTAAAAATCCTTACATAAGGAAATCCGCGTTGGAGTGTGGCAAAATAAGTAGGTTGTTCTCATTCAACAGTGTCTGTTTGGTTCAACTATAAAAGAAATACCATGAAAGATTATCAAAACATTGTAATATAATGGCCGAGGAATTTCGTTTTATATATCTTGCCTTTGGGTTTAGTTAGGCTGAGAACCTTTCGGCTCAGCACATGGGTTAATTAGATGCAAACTTGAGCGCAGGTGTTAACGCGCGTGTGGGGAGGATGTGTCGTTCACAGATGTCAAAATAAAAATCCTAGATAGAAAATTGTGACTTGGGGATGTGAATGACGTCATGCACCGGAAGCGCGCGCGGAGGATTTTGTGGATTTTGAAAAAAGTCAGTTGAGTTGAGTTTGGCAGCCGAACGAGAGAGTTGAGTCTTGCAGTCCGAAGAAGAAGGGTGACTTTCGTGAGCTCGCAGTGGCCTTGTGGCCGGTGCCGCACGTGATGGCCGGGGCAAAGCCAGAATAGAAAGAATGTGTATCTCTCTCCTTATGTCGAAGAACCTTTAAACTCAAAGGATATAAAAAGTTTCGTACCTGAACTAAGAAGTCGTAAGTGTTTTTCGTGTTTCGGGATTCCTATGTTCTATGTATATATGCTATGAACATTCAATGTACGTTTCCCATATTCATGTATGGATATGTTACAACATCAGGATAGCAAGCTCAAAGCAATATGCTTTGTAAATAGAAAATAATTTAAAAAAATAAAACAAAATAAAAATAACAAAAAAGACAAATAGGTCCAAACAGAAATCAATGTTTCGGAAAAAAAACTTAAGGAATTTGGCTGAATGAAGCTGAACGAAAACCAGCTCTGACATACAAACAAGAAAACGGGGTTAAAGTGGGCAAAAGGAAAAATATTATAGCGTGTGGATAAATGGAGGAAAGTGATATTCAGTGATGAATCAAGAATCTGCATTGGCTATAGTCATAACTCTGGAACTCTCGTCTAGTGTATTTCAAATGAAACATATAAAGATGACTGCCTGAAGAAAAAACGAGTAAATTTACTAAGTTATTCATGATATGGGATGGCATGTCATTTAAAGGACATGGAGAAGATGGCAGTCCTTACCTCAACAATCAATGCATAGGAATAAGCTAAAATCTTGGATAAATTTCTCATTCAATCGATAAAAAAATATTTTTGGTGATGATGAAGTGACTTTTCAGGACGATAATGCGTCACAAAGCAAATAGCTTTTCTTCTGGAAAGATATATAAAATGATTGAAATGACTGGAGAAAAATGGTGATTTAATCCAATTGGAAATTTATGGCGGGAATAAAAATTTGTTTATAAGAAATCTCCATCCACCAAAGACTGCTATTAACCGCTATTTGGAAAATTTGGACCCACTTTGATAACGAATATTGCTTTTAATTAGTGAAATCCATACCTTAAAGAATAAAAACTGCCAGAAAAAGAATTATCTAAGTATTAATTCTATATTTTCGTCATTGAATTAACTCATAATCTGACACATCATTTCACTGAACGTGAATGAGAAGATAATTTCCAGGAAATTAGTGTACAAGATTTCAATGATGAATCGTTGATTTGTCGGATATTGACTCGAAGATCCCTTTGACATGCCGATGCAGCAGCAAAAGTTGAACATTAGGAACAAATATAACCGGAAATGCACCTGGTTCCTTAAGTAAACAGGACGCCAGTGTCCCTTGCGGAAATGCTGCGTAAATTGCGTGGGTAGCATGCTAGAAGGTGACGTGTTCACGTGCAACGTGTGTGCAGCAGGTTGGAGAAGATCTGACCACGAGAATTTGCGTGGGCATCCGTAATGTTATGAAACCAGGGAAAGTTCAAACCGAAAAGCAGAACGAAGAGCAAAGCGTTTTACTGAAGATCCATACCGTCTGCCCATGTGCGTGCAGCTCAGTTGTCTTTGACTCTCTCACTCTTAACCTGTCCGTACATTTGGGGTTATAAAAGGAAAAGAAAAGCTGATTATATTTTTTTATGTCAAAGTTGTAGTTTTTTTCTGCTATACAAGTTTAGTGATGTTAATTTGAATTGTATGACGTGGCGATAATGTCTTTGGAAAGCTGAGATAACTGTGACGGCAAAATTATTAAAATCCCAAGACGGTACATTATTTTTCGCACGTGTGAAGACGGGAAGGTCTGGCACTTGATCCCTCGTAGAATAAGTTCAGAGTCCTTTCTCGGGCATATAGGAACTGGCATATTATGTGGGGGTTAATTTAGGGCTAGACTGACCGCCGCTGGCAAGGGGCTTCCTAACTTCACGCTAACACACCCACCCACCAGGCCACTAGATCTTGCTACCCCTAAAACAATGGAAGATATGGACCTCTAGGTTTAGATAGAATGATATTGATTATAGTAGTCGACAACTCCGGTTTCCCGTATAATATTTTTAAAGGAAAGAATAGGACAACTTAGGCGAGAATGACATGAGGCGAAAGAAGCTGAAAAAGAAACATGAAATAGGCAACTGGGCGGCAGACAACACAATGAACAAACTCCAACACGAGAGGGACATTAAAATATGACAATCTTTTTAATATACATGCGGACACACATATTCAACGTGTCGGCTATATTATCAGCAGATAATACATAACTATAAATGTCTTTCTTCCTTTTCTTCTTTTCTTTCGTCTTTCTTTAAATTGAGAGAGAGAGAGCGAGAGAGAGAGAGAGAGAGAGAGAGAGAGAGTATATAATTGGGTGTAGGGAAGAAACAGTCTTAATGTTTACTTATCTTTTCGACGGGTTCCTTTGGAGAGTATTTTCTCTTTTACGGGTTGACGGAATTTTATATATCTATAATGCTCTGGATTGAAGGCATAGGTTCTTCTTCTTGTCCAAGATTCTTTCCGCTTTCTTCACTCGGAGTCTTGGCATCAGATCCCGCGTCCTCTCACGGTGACCTCATCTTCAAAACTCACTTTCTTTACCCCTATTTCCGCTGACGGAAGAAGGGGGCTATGAAAAAGGAACCTAGTGTTATAGTATATTACTGCTGGGTCTTAACAACAACGTATATATAAAAATATAATCGTATGTTTTTATTCGTCGACAGTGACGCTTGTGTGGAGTGGTAGAGGGATCGGAGAGAGTTTGCGCGCACGGAGGGGCCGTTGGGAGTCGGAACTGCCAACGGGCTCTGCTTCAGCCTAAGATTCTCGACCTTATAAAGTCTTATAACTCCAACGCGACCACACGCAACGCTTGTCCTTCATTGGTCTCGGTCCATATCCACGCAATGCTTGCCTTTCATTGGCCACATCCCACACCCACGTGATACTTGCCTTTCATTGGCCAAGGCCCACATCCACGCAATGCTTGCTTTCCATTGGTCACGCATCCACGCAATGCTTGTTTCCGGAATCATTTTTGTGATTTTACCTACAGCCGGAAGTATCTGTCAACAACATCCTCCAGATTCATCGCTGGTCAAGATGATATATCACAGTGTACAGTGGGAAACTGCTGACTGATGATCCCTTCAATAAATCTAAAATTTCGGTATGAGATTTACGACACTATCGACGCCAGAAACAAATTTTATGAACTGTTTTCTTACGTGATACAACAGCCCACTTGGTAGAGGCTTTGGAATATGCCGACTGCATCTCTGCACAAGGGTAAGACCCCCAACTTCAGCGGGTGTCCTGGATATGACACTGCATCTGATGGTGAAGCTCCAATCCTGGGCCTTCAGGAAAAGTGGAGTAAACCATCATTACCATTACTCCCAGGTCCACTCTGACCCGAAATGTGTTATATAATGAAAGTAATGATATTAATCATTTTTCGTTAATTATTCTTTGTTATTTAGTTTGGTGAGGCTTTGAACTGCTGGTTCTCTTTGGTTCTTGGGTCGTAAGCTGACGGTACACTCATACGTCCGCGCAGAAAGGATATGACAATCATCATCTATCATAATAAACTCCCTGACAGGAAATGAGGCTGGATACGCAGTTAGAGTGGGTGGATGACGTCACGCTCGGAAAAGATTACCGGAGAAATTTGAGATTTTGAAAAAGATGGACAGATGAGGTACGACCGTTGAAAGGGGAAGTTGAGTTTTTCGGATTTGATGAGATCAGATCAGTTTGGGTCTCGGCCGACAGAGATGAGTTGAGATCTTAGACACTACAAGGTTCGGCGCGTGTGGTGTGGTACATAGTTAGCAAAGGCCCTTATGAATTTTATTTCTCTCATTGTGTTGCCAAGGGCTGAAGACAGAAAGAAATAACCCCGTTCGAATCAGAAACGACAGGCTCCGCCATGTATATTCATTTGTTATGAGTAGACAACAGATGATTGAACCTGTTAGGGTCCCATTCATTGATCAAATAGATGTGTTTAATCATCTACTTGAAACCATTTAACTTTGTGCAAATAATAAAGATCTAGGGAGTGTGAAGTACCCCTTCATTGTCATTACTCCCAGATCCACTGTGATACAGTGTTAGGGTCCCTTGTATGGGTCATAGAGATCTGTTTAAATATTCGTATTCAATGGAAACCTTTAATGCCTTATAACTACAAATTATATCAAAAATAGTCAATTGAAAAATAGTCAGTTGTTTACTGTGGATTATTATTAGTTACTTGAAGCCATATGACTGGAGATTATTTGTATTTGATAGGAATACTTACAATCATAAAACAGTGCGCAAAAATCTCTTAAGAAAGAATTAGACAAATAAATTTGGATATGAACGTATAACGAACGAAATTCTATAACCTCTAGGTATAGAATAACCTTAGACAATTTGACATGCCGTTAAAATCAATCAATCAATCACTGCTTTATTTTATTGATCTTGCGGGAACCTGTGCTTTAAGCCTCATTTTGAAATTGGATCGCGTTATAACTTGTTTTAAACTTAAGGATATCACTTGATAAACCAAAATGATTTTAATGTTCGATATTTTTGGCCTTGTGTCAGACTCGGTTCTTCTTTGCAAGATTATCAACTAGGTACTGATTTTTATCTCTTTGAGTATTCGGACTATCGTCCTTATAACGTTTCGGCCGGTGCATCCTTCAGCCTACTTTAGGTGTTTCATGTCGAACTTGGGAGCCCACACAAAATTTCGAACCGAAACCTTTACCTAATTCACAGGTGGGTAGATAGTTCTAACTCTGTTGACTATGGCCGGTTTCAAGTGTTAAGTTAAAACATTTTATTTTCTTCCCTGATTTCAACGTTCTTTTACTCATTTCGATGCATATTGATTATTTCAAGTACATCACCATGCACGGGACGTTTATTTATTGTAAATAATTGATGATTTAAGTTCGATAAGCCGTTATATTTCTTGGTTGGTAGATAAGGCCAGTGAAACAGCCATTACATGTAGAAAAATATTATAAGAATATCATATCTCCCGTTAATGATAATCACGGCTGAGCGGCTAAGCGACTCCGTGGAGTGTAAAATGCTGTCATTTTGCTTTGAATAGCTAAGTGAATGCTTATCCATGAATAAGATTCAACTTCAATATGCATTTTTGTAGATAAATCTTTCAATAGAGAACAGGTGGAATTCTTTTGGAATGAAATACCTAAGATGGTGAATTATCTCGTTGAATAATATTCGTCACTGGTTGGTCAGTTTAATAGAATAAGAAACTGAATGAATCACTGGAAAATATGATAGTAAATTGCCATGACTAACTCTGTATAACAAAATTCTGAAAAAAAAAGATCGTGTATACATATTTACCCAACCCCTCCGCTCGGGCAGGATATGACACAAGGTCAATTTTTAAGCAGAGTTTAACAGTTTTGAATTCAGAGTTTTCCTTCTCCTTGACTAGTTGCCTCACCAAGGCTGAAGAAAAAAGTCTGCCCTACTATTTACCCATAGCTGGAGGGAGAATAATTGGATTCATACCTTTCCTGAGGGTATTAGTACTATGTGAAATGCAATCAGTCTCGTCCTGGGTTTGAACTCGTGTTGCCGTGCCCATTTCCTACGACGATAACCATTACACCACGAGCACCTCTGAAAAGATTGTGTATAATATATACAAAGTTTTTCAATTTTTTAATTGTTAAATTTTATTTAAATTGGTTAAACTTTTTATCCGGTTCGTACTGACTAAAGATAAAAAAAATGTATATAGTTTACATTTTGTCTTGAAAAAACATAGTTTACTCAAAACGGGTCCTGAAGAGCTTCATCAAGCGTATCATGTCACAGCAAGCCCACTGGAAAAGATGTTTAACTCTGTTCGCTCGACTTTCATCCGGTATCTCTATTCGTCTGGCTCAGTCAGCTGGGGCTTTAGAATACACCGACTGCATCTCTACTGAGGGATAAGACTACCCCAACGAGTGTCCTGGATATGACACTAAACAATCTGATGGTGAGGTTTCAGTAATATTGGAACTTTGGGGAACGCAGAGTAGCCCTTCATTGCCATCTCTTCCAGGTTCACTCTGGCCCGGAGTGGTAGCACCTGATTAGATCCTATCTATGAGTCAAATAGAACTATTTGACATTTAAACTGTGTAGTTATGTTAAACTGAATTGTTTGGAATAGAACTGTTTTTACATTTAACTGTGTGCAAACAAAAAAACTGCATTTAAACAAATGGCTAACTATGTGTAAATAAGAAATTGTGTACTTATGATAAACTGAATTGTTTGAAATAGAACTGTTTTTACGTTTAATATGTATTCGTATTAGAGAGAAATAAGAGAAGCCATTTAACTGTGTGTATGTGTTTAGAAATCATATGTCTAATGTAGATCTATAAAAAGGATTTGGCATTAAATGACCCATAACAGTTGATACACCATAAATCCAACCAAACTGAATGATATATTAATATATATGTATAAAAAAGATTTGGCATTGAATGACCTACAAAGGTTGATATGCCATAAAACCGAACCAAACCAAATCAAACCAAATCAAACCTATTCGCGCCCTCTGACTACCCCCCCACACACCAATGGTCATCAAACCCTTCATACATTTATTTCTCTGGTTTAGACTAAATAAATCTTTTACTTTTCATTTTTTGATATTATTATATTAGCGTTACACTTATTATTTGTTTGTTTGATTGGATTTTATGGCATATCAATCTTTGTAGCTTATTTAAAGCAAAATCCATTTTTATACAAATAAACAGTTCTATTTCAAACAATTCAGTTTAACATAAGTACACAGTTTAATTGTCAAAAACATTACTACTTCAAGCTATTCAGTTTTGTCAAATAGTTCTAATTAAAACAATTCAGTTAATTAAAAGTATACTTTTGTCTATACACAATTTAATTGTCAAAACAATTCTATTTCAAATAATTCTGTTTAGCGTAAATACCGTTTCAATGTAAAAAACAGTTCTATTTCTAACAATTCCGTTTATCACAAGTACGCAGTTTACATGTCGAAACATTTCTATTTCAAACTGTTCAGTTTAGCAAAAATACACAGTTTAGTTCTACTTGACCCATAGATAAGATCCTATCAGGTGCTACCACTCCGGGACTGAGTGGACCAGGGAACAATGGCAATGAAGGGGTGCTCTGCATTCCTCAAAGCCCCAGCATTACTGGAACCTCACCATCAGATTGTTTAGTGTCATAAACAGGACGCTCTTTGGGGGTGTCTTACCCCTCTGCAGAGGTGCAGTCGGTGTATTCTACACCTCCTGCCGAGTAGGTAATACACTTATATTATCGCTATATTTGTTTCTATTTAGCGAACACATTTTATTAGCTTTTCTCAAGCATAATACGCAGTCTTTTTAGAATTTGTCGCTGCTAAAAATTAATCAACATTTTGAACTTTTAAAACTTTTTATCCGATTCGTAATGACTAATGATAAAAATTTATATAACCAAAAACGCGAAAAGGATGGCGTTTCTTGATAGGGGAAAAATACAGCCAATGAAAGATGACGATAAATTCGTTCTGTCAGCTTGACTTGATGATAATGATGATAGTGGTGGTGGTGGTTTTTTGGGTGTTAAAACACAAAATTTACTTAGTATTTAGAGCAAACACTGACATGTTCTCACCAAAATGCAACAAGATTGTCGCATGTCTTCGATCCCATTTGATCAAAGCATTAATCAAACAAATTCCAGTTACAGAAAAATATTAATTTCTCTGTAACGGCGTGAAGTTGGTTTGGTTTTATAGCCTACCAACCCTCGTTGGATAGATGGTTGGGTTTTATGGCATATCAACTTTTGTAGGTTATTTAACGCCAAATCCATTTTTATGTAAATAGTCAGTTCTATTTCAAACAATTCAGTTTAGCATGAGTACACAGTTTAATTGTCAAAAACATTTCTATTTCAAACTATTCAGTTTAGTCAAGCAGTTCTAATTCCGCTAATTCAGTTTAGAATAAGTACAAATTTGGTTTACACATAGTTAAATGTCAAAACAGTTTTATGTTAAACAATTCAGTTTCTATCCCAAAAAACAGTTCTATTTCGAATAATTCAGTTTAGCATAAGTTTAAATGTCATCATCATCATCATATCGCGCTGGTAGCACGGATATCCCTGACCCTCTCTCGCCACTCCTCCCTATCATTCATCGCCCTAGGTAGGTCTTCAGGACTACATCCCGTATCCTCACATAGCTGCTGAATGTATGTTCGTGCTGGTCGTCCTGCTTTTGCACGGCCATGTGTGGGGGTCCATAAGAGTACATCTCTTATGAGTTCGTCTCTGCTTCTCCAGCAGTGTCCTGCATGTCTGGTTCGTCTAACTTGAATAGTTTTCGTGATAGGGGGCAGTTGGCCGTACAGTTGGTGTCTTGTGGGGTGTTGCCGCCAGGACTTGTTCAAGATTGCACGTAGCATTCTTGTGTAATTGCCGTCTAGCTTCTTCTACAGCCGTTTTGTTAGCGTCCATGTAGTGCAGCCATATAGCAGTATCGATGTGACCGCTGCCTGGAAGAAACTGCGTTTCATTTTATCGGTTAGGTCTTATTTCCATATAATCGATAGCCTATTGATAGCTGTCCATGCTTTCGTTAACATCGTTTCGATGTCTTTTTCGGTTGATTCGACGCTGCTTCCTAGGTAAGTGAATTTGTCTACTAGTTTAAGAGGGGTTCCTTCTAGAGTGGAGATGTTCCCCGTTTGATTATAGCACATATATTCCGTTTTGTGTGCATTAACATAGAGGCCTATGCTTGCGGCTGCTCGTTCCAAACTATGCAGTAGTGTTTCGGCTTGGTCGGGTGTATTTGCCAGTATCGCTATGTCATCGGCGTAGTCGGCGTCGGTAATTGTTGTTGCAGGGTACCTTCTGCTTCTTTTCTTCGTCAGTTCGAAGCCATTCTCTCTGATTTTGTCAATCGATGTTCTAAGTACGTAGTCTAGACAAATGATAAAGAGATACGGAGCCAGCGTGTCCCCTTGTAGTACTCCTGCTACAATGTCGAAGTATTCTGTGTCTCCATCTGGTGATCGTACTTTTACTTTGGTGTTTCTATAGAGAATCGTTATTGCCGCTACGGTTTCTTTTGGTATGCCGTACGCTAGTAGGATTTGTTCCATCGTTCCTCTGTGAATGGAATCGAAAGCCTTGGTAAAGTCAACAAATATTAATGTCGCTTGTAGGTTTTTTGCCCGTACACCTTCAAGGATTCTTCGGATGGTTAATATTTGTGAGGTCGTGGATCTATTTCTTCGGAAGCCATTTTGGTTTTTCCTAAGTATGTTGTCGATTTTGGGTTCTATGCGTTTTCGTAGTAGGGCATTGTAGATTTTGGCTGCTATGGATGTAAGTGTTATACCTCGGTAGTTTTTGGCTAATCCGAGGTCCCCCTTTTTAGGAAAGGGGAGTATGCACCCCTTCATCCATCTATCGATCGGATTTTGATTGTATACTACGTTGCAGTGTCGAAGCAGTATGTCGTCGAATTGTCTGGTCTTCCATACTTCTGGGGGAATCTCGTCCAGCCCTGCAGCTTTCCTATTTTTAATTTTTCTGAGAACCGAGTCGAGTTCTTCTTGTGTGAACGGTCCTAGTTTAATGTCTAATTGTTTGCTAATTATTCTGGTGATTGGTTCATGTGTTATTTTCGGTGGGTTTCCTAGTAGGTTTTCGAAGTGCTGTTTCCACAGTTTTATTCTTTCTTGTTGGTTTGCAGCTTTCAGTTTTGCTTTGGCTGTGTTCTTTCTTCTACTCACTTCGTTTATTGTTTGCCAGGCTATCCTAGATTGTCTATCTTCCACCGAGTCTCTAATCTTATCTATCTGATTTTGAATGTATTCTGTCTGTTCCTTTATATGTATGCCTGCTAATTGATATTGTGCCGTTTTTAGTTTTAAGGCATTTGTGTTTGTTGGGTTTTTTCGATAGTTTTTGGAGGGTGTTTTCACTAGTGCACGTTTTTCTCTCACCGCTAAAGTTTCCCATGGGACTCTATATTTAGTTTTGAGTTTTGTTGGAATGCATTTCGCTGCTGCCTCGAGGTGTGCATTGACGAAATTTTCATATTCGTCGTTTGGTGTACTTTTTTCCGTCTTTTCTTGTAGTGTTTCGAATCTGTTTCTTAATTCTAATACGTATTTATCTCTTATATCTCTGTTGTTCAATAGGGCCCAGTCATAGTGTTTGGTGGTCGCTGTTCGTTTTGCGTTTTTTCGTAGGCTTAACCGTATTTTCGCCGTAACTATTCGGTGACCGGTGGACACGGTTTAATTGTCAAAAAACATTTCTATTTCAAGCTATCCAGTTTAGTGAAACAATTCAGTTTAGCATAAGTATGCCGTTAGTTCTATTTAACCCATAGATAGGGCCCTATCAGGTGCTACCACGTCGGGCCAGAGTGGACCTGGGAGCAATGGCAATGAAGGGGTGCTCCGTATTCCCCAAAGCCCCAGCATCACTGGATCCCTACTATCAGATTGTTTAGTGTCATATCCAGGACACTCGCTAGGGGGAATTTTACCCCTCTGCAGAGATGCAGTCGGTGTATTCTACAGCCCCAGCCGACTGGGCAACCTTGTGGGTTATTTAATGCCAAATCCTTTTTAAGTTTACAAAATAAATAGATGATTTCTAAACATATTGTAAATAGCATTTTTAAACGAGCTTGAGCTAATTTTTTTTTTGGCTCATAGTTAAATAGCTTCACTTATTTTTATCTAATATGAATAATTCTATGTACTATTATTTGTTTACACACAGTTTAATGTTTTCAAGTGTTGCTATTTAACACTAACAATTCAATTAAACATCAGTCATTTGTTTACACACAATTACGTCATCAAACAGTTCTATTTCAAACAATTCAGTTTAAATGATAAAACAGTTCTATTTCAAACAATTCAAATTAGCATAAGTGAACATAGTTAAATGGTTCTAAGTATTGCTATGTATCTCTTAACATTCAAGTAAACATTTGTTTACACACAGTTAAATGATTAAACAGTTCTATCTCAAACAATTTAAGTCATTTGTCTGCACTCATTTTAATTGTCAAATAGTTCTATTTGACCGATAGATAGGACCCTATCTGGTGCTACCACTACGGGCCAGAGTGGACCTGGAAGTATTGGCAATGAAGGTGTACTTCGAATTCGACAAAGCTCCAGTATTACTCGAACCTCACCATCAGATTATTTTGTGTCATAACCAGGACAGTCATTGATGGCAGAGTCTTACTCCTCAGCAGAGATGCAATCGGTGTATTCTACAGCCCTAGCCGACTGGGCCATGAAACAAATTAGTTTAGACAATTGATATAACTTACTTTTGGTGAAATCCGGCTCATTGGCCAAGTGGGTAGAGTGTTCGCCAATGGTCCGGGAGACCTGGGTTCAATCCCAGTTCACGTCATAGCAAAGACTTTAAAAATGGTACTTGATATTGCCTTGCTTAACACTCAGCAATATAAGGTACGTATCAAGGGTAAAGTGGAACAATCCAGGGAAAGGAGTAGCGCCCTCCACTACAACTCGGTGTAGTAGCTATTGAAAAGGGAGCCTTCGGGTCACCCTCGACTAAAGGGAGACAACTTACTTTTACTTTTGGTTAATCTGTCTCGAACATGGTGAAACATGTTGTTGGACAAAAAGTTAATTACATAGTCCTCATGTATAATACGCGTCCCTAACCGTTAGACAGAAAATTCTACAAAATATCGTGCGCTTTATACATAAATAATAACGATAGATGAGAATTCTGTTGCTGCTATTTTTATCTGAGGTCATATTTATTACAAAAATGTCAAATACATAAACGGTAAAAATGAGCAATTAAAGGGAAATAACTCATCAGCATATTAAAACAGAGTTTTTTCCCTTGTACTGGGGAATTATTGAATTTAAAAAAATAAAACCTCGCCTTTAGATTAATTGATTTTAACGGCATGTCAATAAGTCTTGGGCTATTTCTAAGTTTAAGGAACCCTGTTCCTTATAATTTTATCTTTACATATTTTTCTGTTCTTTTAAAGAGTTTTTTGTTTGCACACAGTCAAATAATATCAAGTGTTCTGATCTAAAAACTAATTAATATGCACACAGTTGCATGACTTCAAGCATTCCTATCCAATTTTAATAATTTACACACAGTTGCATGATTTCAAAAATCTTTTTATCTTATAAAATACATTCTTTTAAGAAAAGAATATGAAATTTTAAATACCCCCCCCCCAAAAAAAAAAACAGAAGGTTATGTCGATAATGGTATAAATTCTATTCCTACTGTTAATTGTACAGACAATTTGATACTTACTGAAGAAATATTTATTTTTTCACTTATCGAGGCAAGTTAGATAGGCTTGAAATTAGATTTAGAAAAAGATGGTTTATCAATTATTTTAATTGTTTAAAAATGTATTTTTAACGATCAAGGAAGGAAAAAAAATCTTTAATTATTTTGACTTTTGATCGTTTAAATTTTTCACTGCAAGTCAAGGATTTCGAAATTTTAAAACTTGTACGAAAACCCCGATTAGTCAATAAATACGAAAAATTACAGCTTTTCGAGCCAATGCTTGAACAAAAATAAACCTTTTTTAATTGTATGGAAATCAATTGAGTTCCCATATATATATATATATATATATATATATATATATATGTATGTATGTATGTATGTACGCATGTATTTCAAACCTAAGTTAAGTAAAATATGAACCGTACACACGCACACAAACGGAAATAAATACACACACACACACACACACACACACACACACACACACACACACACACACACACACACATATATATATATATATATATATATATATATATATATATATATATATAAAAACATAAGTAATTAAAAACGATTCAAACAATCAACACGAATAAATTAAAATTTCATTTAATACCCATTAACTAGACCTTATGCCAAACATGTTCTCAGACGAAAGAAAAAAACTGAAAACACACACACACACATACACAGACAAATGTATACGCATACAAAAAAGAAAAGAACTACCTGCAAATTTAAAATCATAAAACTCCCCATGATACATGCTTACACACACAAAAAAACTGTTAGTGAAACCCAAAACCACTCCAACGCCAACACACACACACACACACACACACACACACACACACACAACTTTAAACATATCAAATATCAAAGACGGGTAAAGCAGACCAAAGTAAACACACTCCAGGAAAGAGGAACACCGACCCCTAAATAAACCAGTTTGACCAACCAAGGGTCATTTATACAGGAAACAAGAGTGAGTTCAAGTCTCATTGAGTACCCCATTTAAAAGGCCTTGTGCCACACATGTTCTCTGACGAAAGCTACAAGCTGGAAACATATCGAAAGAGATCGCGTGGGCAGATTAAGGCTTATAATATGGGACAAGGTGAAGGTCCCACAGTGCCACTACAGTGATGCACCGGAAGAGAGTGACCTGTGAACTGCATGACAATTATTTCCGCTTGATGACGATTAAACATTCGATTTCAAAGATCCAGTAAGAAACTCAAACCTGGTTAAATTGTCATTATAAATTTATTTCGCCGGAGAATATCATTATACTGTCCGTCTCATCAGATGACTATACATGTTTAACGTGAGGTTGAAAAACACCAAATATGGATTATTGTTTATATGTGTATGAAAAAGAAAAGAGGAGAAAGAAAGAAAAACCTATATAAATTTCAGATTCTCTGTCGAGAGTGAAGGGGCTCAAAACAATAAAGTTTTAGAAAAATTAAGAAACCAGAAAAAGGGTGTTCCTGTCAATCAACCCATCCTATTTTGAACAGATGCTAAATTTTCCATAGCAGACGGAATCTTGGTTTGGTTTCTTTGTTTAATGGCATATCAACTCTTTTTAGGTTATTTAATGCCAAAGCCATTCTCCTAGAAGAACAGTAGTGGTACTATTTAACCCATAGCTGGGAGGATAAGGGAGTTCATACCTTCCCCAAGGGTATTTGGCCGAAAGTGAACGTAATAACGCGACTGGAGTACGAACTCGCGTACTACGATTCCGCAGTCCATCGCTTTAACCATTACACCACAAGGACACCCCAAGACAGAATCTTCTGAATAATCTAAGCTTGTAAATTATATGATCATCTTCGTATAGTATTCGTTTACTTCTTATACATTTTAATTCCCTCAGCTAATCTGGTCTTAGACTCTTCCTTAAAAGATAAAATAAAAATAAAAAAATAAAATAAAGATAAAAAAAACCCTTTCGGCAGCCACTAGATGTCTTTAATTAACCCTAAAAATGATCCAAGGGAATTAACTACTACAGAAATTAAAAACCCTAATTATAAATTCATATCTAAATTTCCAATAATCTCCCTTCTACATAAATCTCCCCGTCATATAATACAATCAACTACTGAAAAAAATGTTAATAATACCAATAAAACTCACCCAGCATCAATATCCCTACTATTGTCTTGAATAGGAGCTTCAGTGGCCCCCAGTCAGGATAATCTAAATTTACTTTTATGTCTACATTTAGCCACAAGTTTGTTCCGTTCATTTAACTGTAGTCTGTGATTTTTAAAATCAAATATACTAATTTTTTATCGATACACAAGTTATATCTACCATTGAAGCTATTCGCGGTTGAAGACTGCCTGACTATTTTCCACTTTATTTGGGGTGGGGATTAGCTCCTGATCCTTAAGGCTCTAAAAATATTTAGATAGAGTGTGTTAAGGTTGATAAAATGGCGATTGGCGAGTGTTCTAAAAATAGAAAAATGTAGACACACGGACGCCAAGAATTCAAAATTGGGCGGCAAAAATAAGGAACCGTTTCTTTTAGTAGGAGGAGATGAAGAGAAGGAGCTAGAGTTAGGGGCAGTAGTTTTGGGAGCAGGTTCGAAAAAGGACACGCGAGGAAAGAAGTTAGTTCACGACTAGAGTCCACGAAGGACAAGTCAGTTGACGACTAGAATTCACAGCAAACAGAACTCAGCGATTTCCGCTCCTGTATCCACAAAATTTTGAGAGGTTACAAAAAAATCTTAATTACAACTTGATGTAAAAGCCTGATTTTCCCGCACCAAAATAAAGCATCATTGAATCGAAGTTTGTGTTTTCTTCAATAATTTCAACAACCAAGAAATACAAGTGGTTTGGTTTCTAAGTGGAGAAAGAATGTCTGTGACTCTACAGTCCTTGTTTCCAATTCCCAGCGGAGATACCTATATAGACCCTCTCCTCATCATTATTATGTTCCATGGGGGAAATGCATGCCTGGTATACAACGTTCTTCGAGTTGCATCGTCCGCCCCTGGGTTATTCCCCTTTACTTCTACAGTTACAAGACGCCACATCTGGTCCCCCATTATTTCTATTTAATTCGTCTAGTAACGTTCTGTTATGGTTATTTAAGATACCATACATACTCTTTGTACTAGAGTAACTACTTTTTACGGTGTTCCTATTAAAAAAAAATTTCCTTAATGGATTGTCTCAATTAAAGTGCTTATCCAGGAGATTTAGGAAGTATTTACCCATGTTAATGTTGGTAAGTTTACAAAATGGCGGGTTAAACCAGATTAGTTACCTATTTTTTTCCTCGTCACTTTGAGTGGTTATTATTGGTGTCACCTATCTCGACGAGTGTTGGTTGGTTGGTTGGTTTCTTTGTTTAATGGCATATCAACCTTTGTAGGTTATTTAATGCCAAAGCCATCCTTCTAGAAGAATAGTAGTGGTACTATTTAACCCATAGCTGGGAGGATAAGGGGTGTCATACCTTTCCCAAGGGTATTTGTCCGAAAGTGAACATAATAGCGCGACTGGAGTTCGAACTCGCTTACTACGATTCCGTAGTCCATCGCTTTAACCATGACACTACGAGGACACCCCCTTGACGAGTGTGCGGGTCCCATTACTATTACTTCTACCATTGGGGCCGGAGTTCACTCCAGTCTACCTTGGAATCCGCTGTTTTTGAGGGTTTCATCATATATACTTTTACTCTCTTCAAAAATTCTTTTATTCTATTTACCCAACCCCTCCGCTCGGGCAGGATATGACAAAAGGTCAATTTTTAAGCGGAGTTCAACAGGTTTGAATTCAGAGTTGTCCTTCTCCTAGACTAGTTGCCTCACCAAGGCTGAAGAACCTAGTCTGTCCTACTATTTACCCATAGCTGGAGGGAGAATAATTGGATTCATACCTTTCCCAAGGGTATTAGTGCTATGCGAAATGCAATCAGTCTCGTCCAGGATTTGAACTCGTGTTGCCGTGTCCATTTCCTACGACGATAACCATTACACCACGGGCACCTCCTTCTTTTATATGAAAATAGTCTGTTAATCCTCGGGTTAACGGCATTATGAATCTCCTTCAGTAACGATCTTGGGTGGTTAGAGTCAATATTTACGTAGGCGAGGGCGGAATTGTTCTTACTAAAAGGTTTGAAGGTGCCGTTATTTAAATTGTGTGTGACATCAAGAAAGTCAACTATCTTTAAGTTTGAGGATATTTGAATTCGTAGACCGAGCAATTTAAATGCCCTAAAAATCTTCTCCTGAATTTTTGAGGTTTTGGGGCCGTTACTGTCCGGGATGAAGATAATTCCGTCATCTCAGTAAAGCCTCACCTGCTCTAAGTTGACAATACGACCCAACGTGTCCAAGTAGTGGAAATGCCACTGACCCGATTTGAAGAGTGCTGACCTCTTCCCTAGCAATCTCTTCCTGAACTTCCTTAAAACCTCAACATAGTAACCCTAAGCCTAACCCTACCCCTTTGGCCAATCAACTCTGGTGTTCTGACTTCCTTTCTCCTCCCACACCTCTCATCATCCCTCACAGACTCCCTACCTTCCTTGAATCTCTTATGCCACTCAAGAACTGATGCTCGATTCATGCAAGATGCTCCAAAAGGAGTCTGAAGCATTCCATACGTTTCTGTGGCATCCTTTTTTTCCAAGTTTAAAACAGAATTTTATTGCATATCGTTCTTCTAAAGTGTCCTCACATCCAGATTGCATTTTTGAAATTCCCCAGCTGTGACAATCAGGCTTTAGTAGGGTGTATTCCAATTTCTGCTATAGCTGTTCATTTGAATGTGAAATCATAAAACTTGGTCAGTCATCTCATAAGATATATAGCAATAACATAGTGAATTTTCAAGAGTCTACGACAATTTTAAATGCCCCTACAAAAAAAAGTCTGTAAAACTATTGAATACACCACGTATATATATATATATATATATATATATGTGTGTGTGTGTGTGTGTGTGTGTGTGTGTTTATGTGTGTGTGTTTGAGTGTGTGTGTGCTTTTACTTTATCCCTTAGCCACGACACAAATTCAATTTTTAAGAAGAGAACAGCTGGTTTAAATTCAGAAATTTCCTTCTCCTAAATTGGTTGTCTTACCAAGGATAAAGGGCACAGTTTGACCATCTTATTTACTCATAACTAAAGGGAGAAGAGTTCTATTTCAAACAATTCAGTTTAGCATTAGAACACAGTTTAATTGTTAAAAACATTTCTATTTCAAGCTATTCAGTTTAGTCAAACAGTTCTTATTCAAACAATTCAGTTTAGCATAAGTAAGCATTTAAATGTCAAAACAGTCCTATTTCAAGCAATTTAGTTCTATTTGACACATATATAGGACCCTATCAGGGGCTACTATTCCGGGCCAGAGTGGACCTGGCAGCAATGGCAATGAAGGGGTGTTGTTAAATAATAGCCGAGGGATTTTGGTTCATGCCTTTGAGTTTAGTTAGGCTGAGAACCTTTCGGCTCAGCACATGGGTTAGTTAGGTGCAACATTGAGGCAGGTGTTAACGCGGGTGCGCGCGGGCGGATGGAGGTGTCACTCAGATGTCATAATAGTCCGAGACGAAACGCGGTGACAGGGTGCGGCGGAGGTTTGTGTGAGATTTGAAGAAAGTAAGAGTCGAGTACTAGACACCAAACGAGAAGCATCGACTTTTGGAGCTTGCAGGCGCGAGGCGAACTTGCGCCCTATGAGGGCCGCTTGAGTTTGGGGGCCAAATGAATAAGACAGCATAGAAGATTATGTCTCTCCTCCTTACGTCGAAACCTTTAACTCAAAGTTTATAAAAAGGTTTCGTACCTGAACAAGAAGTCGTTACGTGTTTTTGAATTCCGAGATTCCTATGTTCTTTATATGTTCTATCGTAATCAACATTCGATGTCCATTTCACCCATTTTGCACATGGCCATATTCGTGTATATGGCTATGTAACACAGACCCGCATCCTCCAGAACTTCAGTATTACTGGAACCTCATCATCAGATTGTCTAATGTCATATACAGGACACTCTGAAGGTGCCCGTGGTGTAATGGTTATCGTCGTAGGAAATGGACACGGCGACATGAGTTCAAATCCTGGACGAAACTGATTGCATTTCACATAGCACTAATACCCTTGGGAAAGGTATGAATCCAATTATTCTCCCTCCAGCTATGGGTAAATAGTAGGGCAGACTAGGTTCTTCAGCCTTGGTGAGGCAACTAGTCTAGAAGAAGGACAACTCTGAATTCAAACCTGTTAAACTCCGCTTAAAAATTGACCTTGAGCGGAGGGGTTGGTAAATATGATAAAAGGGTTAGTTTTTAATGTCCGTTACAAACGTCTGTGCTCTTATGGCCTGGGGTCAGTAGACAACGGTATGACTTTTTTTTACAATATTTTATGTTTGGGAGGCCCCCATGAGAGTGAGAGTGTCTCTTCAGTGTGTTGGTTGGTTGGTTGGGTTTTATGGCATATCGACCTTTATAGGTTATTTAATGCCAAATCCTGTTTTTACATATATGTTAAATATTTATATGATTTGTAAACACATATATAGCAGTTAGAATTTAACAACAGTAATTTGTGTGCACACAGTTTGCTCTATTTGACCCATAGATTGGACCCATCAGGTGCTACCACTACCAGTCAGAGTGGACCTGGGAACAATGGTAATGAATGGCAACTCCACATTCCCCAAATCCCCAAACCTGGAGCCTCGTCTTCATATTTTTTAATGTTATAACAGAAAACTCTTTCGTGGGTCTTACCCCTCTGCAGGGATGCAGTTGGTGTATTCTACAGCCCCAACTGACTGGGCTTTTTCACTTTGGGAAGCCTTATATATATATATATATATATATATATATATATATATATATATATATATATGTGTGTGTGTGTGTGTGTGTGTGTGTATTTTGTGTAAAATTTGTATTGGTTTTTTTCTTTAATAAAGACAACGTTTGCTTCTTCTTCTTCTTCTTCTTGGAGAAAATGATATATGGAAAAAAAAATTTTTTTCTAGAAATTGGTTGGTTGGTTGTTTGGGTTTTATGGCGTATCAACCTTCTAGAAATTGGTTGGTTGGTTGTTTGGGTTTTATGGCGTATCAACCTTCTAGAAATTGGTTGGTTGGTTGTTTGGGTTTTATGGCGTATCAACCTTCTAGAAATTGGGCTGGAAGAAATATACCTACTGAAAAAAGAAGAAAAAATTAAAAATTAAGATTAGAAAAATTTTAATATTAGAGCTAGAAGAAATATACCAGTTGGAAAAAAAGATTACACACGAACGACTATGTCTATAATGGTATTCACAAATAAATAAAAAAAGAAGGAAAAAAGAAATAAAGAAAGATTAAAACCCGTTTATCTCTAAGCTAAGTTAATAGAAGGAAGAAGAAAGGAAGACACAAAGAAACTGAATGAAGAAAGAAAGAAAGAAAGAAAGAAAGAAAGACTAAAAAAAACAAGAAATCGACCTTACAGCTGAGTTTATACGAAGAAAAATAAATAAAGAAAGACAGAAAGAAAGAAAGACAGAAAGAAAGAAAACAAACTGGGATAGATAGATAGATAGATAGATACTGTAAAAGAAAGAAAGAAAGAAAGAAAGAAAGAAAGAAAGAAAGAAAGAAAGACTAAAAAACAAGAAATCGACCTTACAGCTGAGTTAATACGAAGAAAAATAAATAAAGAAAGAAAGAAAGAAAACAAACTGGGATAGATAGATAGATACTGTAAAAGAAAGAAAGAAAGAAAGAAAGAAAGACTAAAAAAACAAGAAATCGACCTTACAGCTGAGTTAATACGAAGAAAAATAAATAAATAAAGACAGAAAGAAAGAAAGAAAGACAGAAAGAAAGAAAACAAACTGGGATAGATAGATAGATAGATAGATAGATACTGTAAAAGAAAGAAAGAAAGAAAGACTAAAAAAACAAGAAATCGACCTTACAGCTGAGTTAATACGAAGAAAAATAAATCAAGAAAGAAAGAAAGAAAGAAAGAAAGACAGAAAGAAAGAAAAAATGAATGAAATTAAGAAATACACACACACATTCACACGCTTATAAATTGACTTTCACTCTCGCACTAAAATATATAGATATATATATTGATCAATTGTGGTCAACCAAAAATTGATATGTTGATCCTGAGCGCGTCTGCAAAAAACAAAATATTCCCAATCAGACATGGACTCTTCAAGACATCAGAAGATTTCCACTGAGATCTCCTGCCAGTATTGCTAATAGCATATTCTTCAACCTTTGTAAATTACGTGACTGAGATTCAGAAGAACGAATTCTCATTTAAAGAACCCCATTTAAGATTTTTTTTTTATCATAGCTCTTCTTGTTTTTATGCTTTTTGTCTCCGTTTTTTATTCAGACTTTTTCCTGCTTCCTTTCATTCTTCTGACGTCTTTACTTTCTTGTCCTTTTTTTTTACATCATAGATGAGGATGTTCGGAAAGTAATGACGTTTTATCAGATGTTGATATAAAAATGGATGTATGTTAAATCTATTCAAATAAAAAAAAGTGTCGATAAAATAATGACGTTTTTTTCTCTCCCCTCGGGAAAAATTGTGGCCTGGGCATGACACTAAAATTCATCTGATTGTAAGACTTCCGTTATGGAGTTCTATAGAAATATATGTGGCATGCCTGTTGAGGGGGCATCCTCGTGTAGCGGATAAGTGCATAAATAATAGAAAAAGACAAATGCATTTCATTTCTTTGAATTAAATAAAAAGCTTGTTGAAAAAGATAAGTTACGGACACCGATTGGTCAATTAACAAAAAAATACAGAAAAAAAGTGACAGTTTCTCGAGCTTATTCTTTTGCATAAAAATGAACACTACTTTTTGTATGGAAATCAGTTGATTTTCCGTTTCTCGTATGCTCAGTCGGCTGGGGCTGTATAATACACTGGCTGCACCTTTGCAGAGGGGTAAGAACCCCCCAATGAGTGTCCTGCATATAACACTAAACAGTCGGATGGTGAGGTCCCAGTAATGCTGGGGCCTTGGGGAATACGGAGCTCCACTTCATTGCCATTGCTCCCAGGTCCACTCTGTCCCGGAGCGGTAGCACCTAATAGGGCCTTTTTATGGGTTAAATAGAACTAACAGCATACTTCTGCTAAACTGAATTGTTTGATTAAACTGAATAGTTTGAAATAGAAATGTTTTTGACAATTAAACCGTATTTACATTTAAACTACGTGCTTATGCTAAACTGAATTATTTGACATTGAAACTGTATTTACAGTAAACTGAACTGTTTTGACATTTAACTATGTGTAAACAAAATCTGTACTTATACTAAACTGAATTAGCTGAATTAGAACTACTTGACTAAACTGAATAGCTCGAAATAGAAATTTTTTTCACAATCAAACTGTACTTACATTTAAACTGCGTGCTTATGCTAAACTGAATTATTTGAACTGTTTTTGACATTGAAACTGTACTTAAACTAAACTGAATTGTTGTATACAACTGTTTGAATAAAATGAATAGTTTGAAATAGAAATGTTTTTGACAAACTGTGTACTCATGCTAAACTGAATTGTTTGCAATAGAACTGATTATCTACACAAAAATGGATTTGGCGTTAAATAACCAACAAAAGTTGATATGCCATAAAACCAAAGCAAAGCAAAGCAAACTGTCTCCCGTGATATAGTGGTTAAAGTGCTTGAGAGCGACATCTTAGTTTGCGAGATCGAACTCCAGTCGCGCTATTACGTACATTTTGGAAAAAAAACCCACTTTGCTTGGTTTCTTGGCATATCGACCGTTGTAGGTTATCTAATGCTAAAGCCATCTTTCTAGAAGAACAAAACTGGTACTATTTAACCTATAGATGAGAGGATAAAAGATGTTCATACCTTTCCCAAGGGTATTTGTCCGAAAGTGAACGTTATAGCGCGACTTTAGTTCGAACTCGCTTACTATAACTCCACAGTCCATCGCTTTAACCATTACACGACGAGAACACCCCCAAAACAATTAGGAAAGGCATGAACCTTCGTTATTAAATCATAGCTATGGGCTGAATAGTACGACTACTGTTCTTCTACAAGGATGGCTTTGGCATTAAATAATTCACAAAGGTTGATATACCATTAAACAAAGAAACCAAACCAAAGCAATACCTGTTGCATTGTCACCGGAATAAACGTCTGTAGTTTGGTTATCAGCTTCCGATGTATAGCTGTAGATGGTCAGCGTCGGACTGCTGTATCGGTGAGGCTATCTTATCAGCTGAAGAGCAGAGAACGTACAAAATTGAACTTGTTTATGACTGGACCATCTATTGTTTTCTTTTATTGATTTCAGTCACTGAGGATTTGAAAACTGGGAAAATAATCAATGGACACTCGTAGTGGCTTTCTTCGCTCGTACGAGGATTATTAAATAAGTTTCCAGACTTTTTTTCGTATGGGCACTTTTATTGATAGTTCGCTCATGAAACTCTAGTCCCCTACGAAATAATCTCCTCCGGCTGCAATGAACTTGTTTTACCGTTCCAACAACTTCTGGAAGGCCCCATGGAAGTCCTCTTGTGTTAGCGTGTCAATAACCTTCGTCACGGCCCTTTCATCTCCTCAATTGTCTCATAACGACAGCCTCTGAGCTTAGGGAATAACCAAAAGTCACAGGGAGCAAGGTCTCGACTATAGGGAGGTGTGGAACTGTCTCGATGCCCATCTTGGTCAAATAGTCTGTGACAAGGATGGAGTTGTGGACTGATGCATTGTCCTGCTGGAAATGCCACTGACCCGATTTGAAGAGTGCTGGGCTCTTCCCTGGGAATCTCTTCCTGAACTCCCTTAAAACCTCAACATAGTAACCCTAACCCTAACCCTTTAGCCAATCAACTCTGGTGTATTGACTTCCTTACTCCTCCCACACCTCTCACCATCCCTCACAGACTCCCTGCCCTCCTTGAATCTCTTATGCCACTCAAAAACTGATGCTCGATTCACGCAAGATGGTCGAAAAGCAGTCTGAAGCATTCCATACGTTTCTGTGGCATCATTTTTTCAAGTTTAAAACAGAATTTTATTGCACATCGTTCTTCCAAAGAGTCAGATTGGATTTTTGAAATTCCCCAGCTATGACAATCAGGCTTTAGTTGGGTGTATTCCAATTGCTGCTGTAGCTGTTCATTTGAACCTGAAATCATAAAAATTGGTCAGTCATCTCATAAGCTGTGTAGCAATAACATAGTGAATTTTCAAGAGTCTATGAAAATTTTAAATGCCTGTACAAAAAAAGTCAGGAAACTTATTGAATATTTCACGTACGTTCACACTCCAGCCGTTCAGTGAGAAAAAAAAGATAGAAAATTAAGTGATATTTACGTACTGAGGGTTCAAAAAAACTTCTCCCCTTCCCCCCGCAACACATATTTCCGGATGTGAGGCACTCTTAAAGCATCAACTCGCAAGACTGGTCACAGAATGTTAAGTGTACCAAGTTACCAGAGAGACTGAATTGTGTCAATTTACGCACCACGGTGACCATTTGCTGAAAATGCTACTCTGGGGTGGGATAAAAAAGAAGGGCACCTCAGGTGGTGTAATGGTTAGCAAGCTAGACTAGCAAACCTTCATGAGTGCATTCAAGTCTCATTGGGTGCCCCATTCATATGGCCTTGTGCAACATCTAAGCAAAAAGCTTAGTAAATTACAACCTTAGTCGAGGGTGACTTGAAGGCTCTCTTTTCAATAGCTACTACATCGAGATGTAGAGGAGGGCGCTACTTGTTTCCCTGGATTGCATCCCTTTACCCTTGATCCTTACCTTATAATGCTGAGTGTTAAGCAAAGTGGCATTAAGTACCATTTTTTGAGTCTTTGGTATGACTGGACCTGGGATTGAACTCCGATCTCCCATGTCCATCTCAGTGTTGTAGTACGTTTTTAGGGGTGCATGTTTGTGTCAAATTGGTGAAAATTTTTTGTATTTGATAGGAATACTTGATATACCGCAGAGTGAAAATTGTTTATATGAAGTATTTTTACTTGAAACTATAATTGTCTACAAAAGATTATTATCACCAATTACTTAAAACCCTATAATTATATATAAAATATTAGTATTTGATAAGAATACTTGACTGTGCAAAATATTTGTATCAAATAGGAATACTTGAAACTATATAACTGGGTGCATATTATTATCATTATTATTATTATTATTATTAGAAAGTGCGATAAAAATTTTCCTGTTATATATTGACCCTCGACTGAGTCGTCAATCAAGAGACGCACCTGTGTAAATAAGCGGAAGAACAGCGGAAGCAGGTGGTCGTCAGAAAATGATATAACCGGGGCGGTTCGAATCAGTTTGAGATAGGATGCCAGCGTGAGAATCAGCTTGCAGACTGAGAGCTTGCGGACCTCAGTGACCCACGGTTGAGCAACCCAGCCAAAATGAGGAAGAAATGCTGCTATGGTTGAAGAAGAACTTGAGGTCAATATAGCAGTTCTCCCACTGTTTCCAACTCATCTCTCACACACAAGAAACATAACCCTTTCGAGAATAAAGTTTGAGAGATTATATTTTTATAAAGAAGTGTGTTCGTTCGTTCACTGAAGTTCGTATATTACAGTTGATTATGTTCCGCGGTTAGAGTGTTTGCCAATGGCCCGGGAGACCTGGGTTCAATCCCAGGTCGAGTCATACCAAAGACTTTAAAAATGGTACTTGATGCTACCTTGCTTAACACTCAGTATTATAAGGTAGGGATCAAGGGTAAAGTGGAGCAATTCAGGGAAAGGAGTAGCGCCTTCCTCGACACCTTGGTGTAGTAGCTATCGAAAAGGGAGCCTTCGGGTCACCCTCGACTAAAGGGAGACAACTTTACTTATGCGGCTATACAACAATTCCAATGGAACATTGAAAATATAGTTATGATTGCAATCAAACTTTTACAAATGAAATACATTTTGGCAATAAATGACCCTTAAGGAGTTGATATGAAACTATGTAAAATTATTTGTATTAGATAGGAATACTTGATATCATATAACTGTGTGCAAACAAAAAAAAACAAAGGAACCTTAAAAATGTTGTTATGATTATAATTAAACATTTACAAACTTCGGCATTAAATGACTCATAAGGGTTGATGAGCCGTTAAATAAATAAACCAAAATAAACCTTTACCAATCAATCAAATGGTGACTTTGGATAACCTATAAGGTGTTGATTAGTCGTTAAACAAATAAACTAAACTAGACGTTTAAAATGAATCAAATTTCCGCTTTAAATAACTTATTGCCGGAACAGACACCTCCTGGATTTAACAGGTTTGAAAGCAGAGTTTTTCCTTCTCCAAGACTAGTTGCCTCACCAAGGCTGAAGAACTAGTATGTCCTACTATTTACCCATATCTGGAGGGAGAATAATTGGATTCATACCTTTCCCAAGGGTATTAGTGCTATGTGAAATGCAATGAGTCTCGTCCAGGATTTGAACTTGTATCCCCGTTAAACTAAAAAAAAACCCCAACCAACCAGACATTTACAAAGACATCAAATGTTGACATTAAATGACCCATAAGGGTTTGTTATGCTTTATATGAATCAACTAAACCAAACATCTAGTAATGAATCATATTTTCTCATTAGATACCCTGTAAGGAGTTGATATGCCTCTAAACAAATTAGCTAGAGACGTCCTTTTAAAATAAATCAAATGTCGGCATTAGATATCCGGTAAAGGGTTGATATTCCTTAAATGAATCAGCTAAACCAAATTTACTTGTACTTGTATCGGCTTTCACCCTGGTCGGGTTTAACCGGCTTCCTCCCGAGCAAGTAATATGTTGCTCATTGAAGAAGATACTTTGGGATTTGATTGAGGGAAGGGTCCCAAGTCCTACCCGGAAGAATACCCTGTTTGCCGCAGATTTTCCACAGACACATTGACAGAGCGACCCGAGGTCGCCGGTTATCGGAACAGACACCTCCTCTATTTAACAGGTTTGAATTCAGAGTTTTTCCTTCTCCTAGACTAGTTGCCTCACCCAGGCTGAAGAAATCAGTCTGTCCTACTATTTACCCATAGCTGGAGGGAGAATAATTGGATTCATACCTTTCCCAAGGGTATTAGTGCTATGTGAAATGCAATTAGCTAGGTCCAGGATTTGAACTCGTGTCGCCGTGTTCATTTCCTACGACGATAACCATTACACCACGGGCACCTCCACTAAACCAAACATCTAGTAATGAATCAAATTTCCTCATTAGATACTCTGTAATGAGTTGATATGCCTGTAAACAAATTAGCTATAGAAGTCCTTTTAAAATAAATCAAATGTCGGCAATAAATATCCTGCAAAGGGTTGATATTCCTTAAATGAATCAACTAAACCAAACATCTAGTAATGAATCAAATTTCCTCATTAGATACCCCGTAAGGAGTTGATATACCTTTAAATAAATTAACTAGACAATACTTTTGGAAATAAATCAAATGTCA
Source organism: Sepioteuthis lessoniana (assembly GCA_963585895.1). NCBI lineage: Eukaryota > Metazoa > Mollusca > Cephalopoda > Myopsida > Loliginidae > Sepioteuthis > Sepioteuthis lessoniana. The sequence goes on from OY757929.1 coordinate 12,334,970, forward strand.
GTATTGAATAACCCATACAGAGTTGATATGCCGTTAAACAAATTAAACAAAACAAGACATCTTACATTTATTCCTCATAAAAGTCGTGCCATCAAACTGGAAATAGGATTAGTCTGCTCTTTGATATTCGTCAATACTGTAAACATATATATCAGCCAAGACAAATGTTTCTCGTCTTGTTTTTGAGGAAACCTTTCACTTTTATGACATCCTTATTCCCTTATCAAAATATTTTCCCCGACATATTTTGACTTTTACCAAAGCTGACATAAAAGAACAATTCAAGTCTTGATTCAAAGAATTCATCAAAGACTTTTTTATGATTTGTCAGAACCACCACCAAGAAAAGGAGTGTTACGTGGTGATAAGATTATTGATAGTCTCAGAGTGACTAGTCTAGAGAATAAATCCCAAGTTAAAGAACTTTATAACATTATTCGATGATAACCCAATCGCTACCCACCCCAAACAAAACAAAACAACAAACAAACAAACACACACACAAAAAAGCACAAACAGTCCGGTCGGCTGGTGCTGTAGAATAAGCCGACTGCATCTCTGCAGAGGGGTAAGACCCACCTCCAACGAGTGTCCTGAAATGACCCTAAACAATCTGATAGAGAGGCTTCAGTCCTAGAGCACCGGGGAATGTGAAGTATTCTTTTATTGCAATTACTCCCATGTCCACTCCGACCCGGAATGGTAGTACTTGATAGAATCAAAACTAGGTGTCAAATAAAACTGTTTAACCATTTAACTATGTGAAAACAAATGACTGATATTAAATTGAATTGTTAGTTTTACATGGCAATACTTGGAACAATTTAACTGTGTGCAAACAAATGAGTAATGTTGAATAGAATTATTACAGTTGAATTGCAATACTTGAAATCTTTTAACTGTGCAAAAAGATTGAATTATTGGTATTACATAACAATACTTGGAACTATTTGTCTGGGCAAATGAATGAATTGTGTTGAAAATAATTATTAGTGTTAAATAGCAATACTTGTAACCATATCCTTGTGTGCAAATAAATTAACTTTAACTTTTTTAGAAATAAAATTCCTAAAAACTATTCATTATCAAATCATATATGTATGTCCATTTAACTATGAGCAAAAAATGATTAATATTAAATAGAATTATTGGTGTGTGATAGAAATACTTGAAACAAATAAGACCTGGCTTGTTTTAAAATGTTATGTACAAACTGTACATCAATAAATCATATAAATCTCATATATATGTGTATAAACAGGATTTGGCTTTAAATAACCTGCAAAGGTTGATATGCTATAAAAACCCAACCAACCAACCAACCAACCAACCAACCAAATCGACCAACCAAACAACAAAACAAAACAGAACAAAAAACAAAGAAAAGTTCTTTTTGATGATAAAATCAATACCTTAGTATCATTGTAACAACCAAACTGTTTCTATGCGTTACGCTAAGGACCAGGGTTCAATTCCAGGCCGAGTCATACCAAAGTCTCAAAAATGGTACTTGATACCTCCCTGTTTAACACTCAGCATTATAAGTTACGCATCAAGGGTAAATTGAGCAAAGGATTTGCGCTCTCCCCTACACCTTGGTGTAGGAGCTATTGAAAAGGGGACCTTCAGGTCGCCCTCGACTATTGTCGGGCAACTTATTTAGGTTTGATTTGGTTTGGTTTGTTTTTTATTTAATGGCATATCAACCTTTATGTTTCATTTAATGCCAAAGCCGTCCTTCTAGAAGAACAGCAGGGATACTATTTAACACATAGCTGGTTAGAAAAGGGGGTTCATACCGTAATAACACGACTGGAGTTCGAACTCGCAAACTTTGAGGCGGTTGTCCAACACTTTAGCTATTACACCTCCGGGACTTTCCACGGATATACAATGTCGAGTCAAAAGTTTTGCAATATTTTGGAAGTACGTGAGACACAATTAGGTAGCTCAGAATATTTTTGCCGAGCACCTGAAGGAGATGAACCACACTCGACTGTGAGATTCCCAGCTCGCTTGATTCTCTCCGTGTGCTAGTTGCCGATTTTGCCTATATAGCATGGATCACGGCCTCGGAATTTACGCTTTTCGATCCACCTGACCTTGCCCGAGGTTTTGGCAACCTAAGTGCACTACTTGAACCCTCTGGTTAATATACTGTGATCGTCTGCGCCATCACCTTTCACAACAAATGTTTTTGGTTACTTCCGCTGCGTTATAGTCCAGTTCGGTCATCTGTGCAGCTTTCAAATCACATACTAAGATAAGCATTACACGACGTGTCTGCGCACTAACTACCATGATACTATCAAACACGTGTGATATACACACCGCAAATGAACACATACCAAAGTATTGCAAATCTTTTGACTCAACTTTGTAGAATAATGTGAGTGTATCTTAACTACCCATATTTCGTATTATTTTACATCAGGAAATTCATGAAATTGATTATTAACACACCAGCTCTCGCTATTACTATTTCACTGCAATATCGCTGCTTTCTCTGTTGCCGAATAAGGAGCAGCCGAACGATATGCGTATTTATTTACTGAAGTCTTTACGTAAATTCACTTTGTTTTTAATCGGTAAGTGTCATATTGTACCATATTCACAATTAACGCTATGTGCGAAATGGACATATAATGTTCATAACAATAGAACATAGGAATCTCGAAACTCGAAAACACGTAACGACTTCTTGTTCAGGTACGAAACCTTTTTATTAACTTTGAGTTAAAGGTTTCGGCGTAAGGAGGAGAGACACAATCTTCTATGCTGTCTTATTCATTTGGCCCCCAACTCGAGCGGCCCCCATAGGGCGCAAGTTCGCCTCGCGTCTGCGAGTTCCAAAAGTCGATCCTTCTCGTTTGGCGTCTAGTACCCGACTCTTTCTCTCTTTAAATTCTCACACAAACCTCTGTGCGCTTCCGGTGCCTGACGTCACCCGCACCCTGTCATCGCATTTCGTCTCGGACTATTATGACATCTGAGTGAGACCTCCATCCGCCCGCGCGCACCCGCGTTAACACCTGCCTCAATGTTGCATCTAACTAACCCATGTACTGAGCCGAAAGGTTCTCAGCCTAACTAAACTCAAAGGCATGAACCTAAATCCCTCGGCTATTATATAACAATATCATTTTATAATAGAAAGATTTTACATTGAAATTGAATTTCGGAGATCAGCGCAACCGATTGTACGAGACGAATGTTGACTTACAAGTTTCAAGTGTTCTTTATTGTAGTTGTATACTTTTTGAGTTTCCTTAAAGTGTTTTATGAGAAGATTTAGTTGGGCTTCTTAGTTCTAATGGCATATCAACATTCAAGGGTTATTTAGTGCCGAAGCCAACCTTGTATAAGAACAGTAGTGATACTTTTTAACCCATAACTGGGAGATGAGGGGTTTCACGCCTTTCCAAAGGGTATTTGTCCGAAAGTGAACGCTATGGCGCGAACTGAATTCGAACTTATTTACTTTATTTATGAATGTTAGACTTAACAAATAAAATATTTTTCTTATTGTGTAAATTAATGCGTATCTTCTTATATATGAGTCCTGACTACTCATTAAGTTTATAAGTCCGAAAAATTCACTCTGAATTGTCCACCTGGACACATAGCGTAACGGTTATAGGTGTTGGTTCCCTAAAGAGACAATCATCTGGAGGTTGCAGGTTCAATCCTGACTGTAGGCGAGTAACAATACAGGAATACTTAGCACTTATACCCAGCTATGGTTAACGGAATCAGAATAAGTGACCCCCGTGGATCAAATAAAGGATATGGTTCGAAGTTCGTAGTGGGCTCCCGATTTCGACAAACTGTTATATTTTGACCTTCGACCCGGCCCAAAAATGCTATTCCAAGGTGATACACCGGAAGGAAGTGACACATTCCAAGGCCAGAATCGCGTGGGCGGATTAAGGCTTATGATATGGGACAAGGTGAAGGTCCCATTGTGCCACTACAGTGATGCACCGGAAGAGAGTAACCTCTGAACTGCATGACAGTTATTTCTGCTTGATGACGATTAAACATTCGATTTCAAAGATCCAGTGGGCGATCGTGTGGGCGTTGAATTATTATATAATTGAGTTGAGTTGGGTGCCAAAGCAGTTGCCAGCAGACTTCCAGAGAGACGAGATGTGGTAGGGAAAGCCACAAGCGACCGAGGGGGCCCTCAGAAACCCCCGATGGAGTTAGGGGTCCAGAGAAGATACTGATAAGATGCCATAAAGAAAGCCAGCATCCAGCAGTGGACCCCAAGACCTCTGGTTGAGCATCTAAGAGAACAAGAAAGACACAACGTGACTGTCATAAGTAGTGGAGGTCAAAATATAATATAATATAAGTAGTGGAGGTCAAAATATAATATAATATAAGTAGTGGAGGTCAAAATATAATATAAGTAGTGGAGGTCAAAATATAATATAATATAAGTAGTGGAGGTCAAAATATAATATAATATAAGTAGTGGAGGTCAAAATATAATATAAGTAGTGGAGGTCAAAATATAATATAATATAATATAAGTAGTGGAGGTCAAAAGTTAATGTTCGGTCTCAGCACCCTCTCACATGCAAACCTTGAACAACCCTTTCGAACCCTTGCAATAAAGTGAGAGGTAAATATGTTGTTAAAGAAGTCTTCCTGTGTCTTCCTTCTTGCGTCTTTATCGTTGTGTCGCGGTGAATTATTCTACATATATATGTGCATGTATGTAGATGTGAATCTACATATGTGACTATATAACAAAACACCTGAAAAAGTCTGGAGTACATATCGGCCGAAACGTTGTGGCTATGACGACGAAGAGAATAGCCTGAAAACCCTGAACGATAAAAATCATCAAACTTCGTTTCAAAATTCAGACAACTAAAGATCTTTATGTGAGATTATGAATAAATATATATAAGTAATATTTTCATTCCATTTAGAATAGGGGGTGCATTGCTTTGGTTTGGTTTCTTTCTTTAATGGCATATCAACCTTTGTGGATTATTTAAGGACAAAGCCATACTTGCAGAAGAACTACAGTAGTACTATTCAGCCCATAGCTATGATTTAATAAGGAGGGTTCATGCCTTTCTTAAGTGTCTTGGGGTGTCCCCCTGGTATAATGGTTAAAGTGCTGGACTGCGGAATCGTAGTACGCGAGTTCGAACTCCAGTCACGCAATAACGTTCGCTCTCGGACAAACACCCTTGCGAAAGGTATGAACACCTCTTATCTTCCCAGCTATGGGTTATATAGTGCCTTTACTGTCCTTCTAAAAAGGTGGATTTGGTATTAAGTAACCAGAGAAGGTTGATATGTCATTAAATAACAAATCAATTTAGAATAATCAAGCAGCGCTGAAATTAAATGAAACTTGAAGGAACAGAATGTTAGATTTTTAATCGAAAAAATAAAGTTGAAAGTTTTGAATAGATTTACAGAATAAATCCATAAATTTGCTATTCAATCGTTTCTTTATAAGATTGAGTTGAGCTCGAAATTAGATTTTTAAAAGTTGATGACTTCTCTATGATTTTAATTGGTTAAAAATGTATTTGAAAGAATCAAGGAAGAAAAAGATTACTGAAATAATTTTGGGTTTTGATCCTTTAAAATTATGTGGGCTGTTCTTTGAGCCACTTCATCACTGCAATTTTTTATTCCTAGTCATTGGCTAATATATACATATATATATTAACATATTTACATATTAAACCTGCTTTTATGGGGCCAAAGAGATTATAATATGAAGACGCTAAATCTGGGGAGTATGGAGGGTGCAGTAAAGTCGTACACCTAAAGGTGGCGATTATCTCCCTTGTCCCGATGCTTGTGTGTGGTCGAGCATTGTCATGCGAAAAGAGGACATTATCGATTGGCAAGTTTGGTCTTACTCGTCGGATTCTTGCTTCAAGTTTCGTTAAGTTGCCTCAGAAGTTATTGTTTCTCCTCTTGCCAAGAAATCAACCAGAAAGAACAGTCAACACAATTTTATGAGTCAGGGATACATGCTTTCATTCGTAGATGGAACATTGCTATAGAGAGAAATGCTGACTATGTCGAGAAGAAGGGATGTGATCCACTGAGGACCAGCTTTATTTTGATGCGTAATATATGTTCCCGTGTCGGTAATAATATCTGTACTAAAGAAAAAAGGCATTACTTTTTGACTCACTTTGGTAGGTATTAAATGCTCTTAAATATGTAAATGAGTTAATCTTTTCTTTTCTTCTTATTATTCTGTGTTTGTATATCATAGATAAAATAATCTCTATAAAGAAACTTAGTGAAGGTCAGTCCTCGATGTGTCGTGTTTAATGTGCTGGACTGTGACATCGTAGTTAGCGAGTTCGATCTTCAATCGCGCTACTACGTTCATTTTAGGATTAATATCCTCGGAAAAGGTTTGAACTGTTTTATTCCCCTAGTTTTGCGTTTAATAGTACTACTATTGTTCTCCTACGATGATAGCTTTGACATTAAATAACCCTCGAAAGTTTTATATGCCATTAAACAAAAATATCTTTAAAACCAACCAACCAACCAACCAGCCAACTAACCAACCCAATATACAGGAGCGAGTCAAAAGTTTTGCTATATTTCCGTAAGTGACCAAAGCAGTTCAAGCTGCGCCTAGTATCTGTTGTATTTGGTAGTATCGTGGTAGTTGGTGTGCTAACACGTTGTACTTTGTTTCACTTTGCATGGGGTTTGAAATTCGTAGAGATGGAAGTGCAAAGTAGTCTGATTTTGGAATTTATGGTTTACAAGGTTCAATTGGGCGATTACGCCGCGGACGCAAGTGAAGGTGCAGTTGATTACAGTACAGTAACCAAACAGTTGAGGAAATTTTGCTCAAGTTGCAAGAACCTCGATGATCAGTCAATGTCAGGTAGCTCTAAAACCGAACATTCCACGGCTGTGCATAGAGGTAAATCTGGTGAGTACTATAAAGAGAGTATCAGGTGAGCTGGGCAGTGTGATTCGTTACTTACACTATCTTGGCAAAGGCATCTAGAGCTACCGAATTTTGCACATACAGACAGCAAGTAAGCCTAAAAAGTACATCAACAGACAAATTTCTATCAGTATATCAGTCTGTCTATCTATCTATCTATCTATGGAGAATCCTTGTGGCTAAAATGTTGGAATGTTACCATTACTGTTTTCTTACAAGGATGGCTTTGGCCTTAGATAACCCATGAACGTTGATGTATCATTAAACAAAGAAACCGAATCTATCTATCTATCTGCGTGAAAGTAAACCTTGGCACCAACAGGCAGACCCATATATATATATATATATATATATATATATATATATATATACTTTCTTTAATTATCCCGACTCCGGTTTAATTGGACTGAATAATACACACACACACACACACACACACACACACACACACACATATATATATATATATATATATGTAATGCTGCAGTAGGGATCTATCCTCATACATACATCACACAATGTGAAAGTGAAGAAGACCCGTAAGTTCAGATGAATTTATCTATCTATCTATCTATCTATCTATCTATCCTAGTCTGATCTATCTATCTATCTATCTATCTGCATGAAAGTAAGCCTTGGCATCAACAAGCACCCATATATATATATATATATATATATAATGCTTTAGTAGGCATCCATCCTCATACATACATCTCCCAACCTGAATGTGTAGAAGACCTGTAAGTTCAGATAAATCACGAACAGACAGAGGAACGTGGCAAATGTGAATATTCTGTTGGCCGAAACAACAAACGTTTGGCGGATTTAATAATTAATTTTTCTTTGTAGCGATAAGGTCTTCTGATTTTGTTTTGTAAGATGAAAAGCATTCACAGTGGAGAGTTTGATGAATTGAGGGACCCAACAGAGCTGCTTCAGTCATACTCATCATAACAGCCATTGTGTCAGCTGGAACTCATTAAACTGGGATTTTGTTTTCAATACAAAACAAGTCTATCTATCTATCTATCTATCTATGTGTGTGTGGGTATGTAGTCAGTCAACCCTTCACCATGAGCAAGATGTGACACAAGGTCAATTTTTTGCAGATTACGATTTGAATTCCTTTTCCTTCTTCAAGACTGATTTGCCATATCAAGGTTAAAAAGTCTTGCCTACCTTTATTATCCCATAGCTGGAGGGAGAATGGTTAGATTCATACTTTTCACAAGAGTATTAATATTATAATATATATATGTATATATACATGGTGTATTCAATAAGGGTCCAGACTTTTTTTGCACAGGCATTTAAAACTGTCGTAGACTCTTGAAAATTCAGTATGCTATTGCTATACATCTTATGAGATGACTGACCATTTTATGATTTCAGGTTCAAATGAACAGCTACAGCAGCAATTGGAATACACCCTACTAAAGCCTGATTGTCACAGCTGGTGAATTTCAAAAATGCAATCTGGACGAGATGACATTTTAAAGGAACGGTATGCAGTAAAAATGTGTTTTAAACTTGGAAAAATGCCACAGAAACGTATGGAATGCTTCAGACTGATTTTCGACCATCTTGCATGAATCGAGCATGAGTTTTTGAGTGGCATAAGAGATTCAAGGAAGGCAGGGAGTCTGTGAGAGATAATGAGAAGTGTGGGAGGAGTAAGGAAGTCAATACACCAGAGTTGATTGGCCAAAGGTTTAGGGTTACTATGTTGAGGTTTTAAGGGAGTTCAGGAAGAGATTCCGAGGGAAGAGGTCAGCACTCTTCAAATTGGGTCAGTGGCATTTCCACCAGGACAATCCACCAGTCCACAACTCCAACCTTGTCACAGACTATTTGACCAAGATGGGCATCAACACAGTTCCTCACCGTCCCTATAGTCCAGAACTAGCTCCTTGTGACTTTTGGTTATTCCCGAATGTCAGAGGCTGACTTTATGAGACAATTGAGGAGATGTAAGAGACTGTGACGAAGGTCATTGACACGCTCACACAAGAGGACTTCCATGGGGCCTTGCAGAAGTTGTTGGAACGGTAAAACAAGTGCATTGCAGCCGGAGGAGATTAATTCGAAGGGGACTATAGTTTCATGTGTGTACTATCAATAAAAGTGCCCATACGAAAATGTCTGGAAAATTATTTAATGATCCTCATATATATATATATATACACTATGTTTAAACGTTGTATAGAGTGACTTTTATCTGATATTGAGAATAGATAAGCAGAGTAACATGGAAAATAAACCCCATGTTGCAGCTAACTGTTTCACGGTTTAACGACCATCAAACAATAGAATTAGGTTATATATATATATATATATATATATATATATATATATATATATATAAAGAAAATCGAAAAACAATGTAATCCAAAAGTGATGAATTTATTATAATAGGAAGTCAGCATTAAAAAGTTTCGGTTTTTGTAAACCTTCATCAGGACTAAGGTAATGAAAAAAAGTGTTGCTAGAACAACAATGGATGTTTTCATAAAATTACATAACAGAGGAAAAGAAAAATATTTATACAAATCTCATGTAACCGTTCAATCATTCAATCAGCGTTCTTTTTGAAAAAACAAACTATCACGTGATTGGTACAGGCAGTAATGTTTAAATGTATGGAACTTCTTGGAAATACAACGGACTGAAATATGATAAAAGCAAAATTTTTCCCCAAAACACTCTAGAGAAAAGAATAGAAGAAAGAGAGAAAAGTAAAGAAACACTGTTGGATTCATTTCAATTATATATATATATATATATATTATGAGAGTTTTGGTCGTCAGTAAATCACTATGTGGTTATGTGTCGAACCAAGTGCAATATGATATGTAGAGTGCGCAATATCTATGATAGAGCTATTATGATAATAATGATAATAAATAGATATATATTTTATATATATATATATATAATCCATGGAAAATATTATTCTACAACCAAAGGTTTCATGAAGTTTATAACAACATTCATTAAGCAGTTGGGGAGATGGAATGAAATTGAAAATCGAAAATGCGACAAAATACAGACAAAAAACCGTTATGATTTCGCTTGTATGTAGTTGTAAGTATGTGAGTGTATGTGGGCGTCTGTGTATGTGTGTACGTGTGGATGTGTGTTTTTAGGTTAAGTCAAGCCAGGAACATAAAGCGTTGGGTATAGCGGAAATGGGTTACATAACAGTGTTGGTCGTCATTATTTCACTTTGTGGGTTTGTGGCGGACCAAATGCGATATATGAGGTGTGTCTGAAAAGTAACACGATTGGTATTATAAACAATCTACTTCATTTCCAAACAAACAACTACATCGATACCCCTTTAAAGTGATCCCACCCGAGTCTAATGAACTTTTCAATCCTTCTATCCTACGCTAGAAGGATTCCTCTGAGATGCTTCTCAGTTCCTTCGTTACGACTCACTTGACTGCCTCTACGCCTTCAAAACAGGTTACCTTATTGATCCCCTTGTGGTGTAATGGTTATCGTCACAGGATATGGACACGGCGATACGAGTTCAATTCTTGGACGAGACTGATTGCATTTCACATAGCACTAATACCCTTGGGAAATGTATGAATCCAATTATTCTCCCTCCAGCTATGGGTAAATAGCAGGGCAGACTAGGTTCTTCAGCCTTGGTGAGGCAACTAGTCTAGGAGAAGGAAAACTCTGAATTCAAACCTGTTAAACTCCGCTTTAAAAATTGACCTTGTGTCATATCCTGCCCGAGCGGAGGGGTTGGGTAAATAGGACCTTAATGATCCCCTTTGAGTCTGATCAAATGAAAAAAGTCATATGAAGCAAGATCAGGTAAACAAGGGGGTCGTTCCTGTATAGCGATGTTCCTCTCGGTCAGGAACTGCCGAATGCTCAGCTTACCCTGTCCCATTACTTTTCAGACATGCCAAAATCTTTCAAACACTGTCCTTTTTCTTGTCCAGTTGACTTGCTATCATTTGAACAGTTAATAGACAATCGCCACACATCACCTGGTTTATCTACTCAACATTGATCTTATTCCTACTTGTGGAAGGCCTCATGCTCCTGGAGTCATCTTTCATCTCTTCGCGCCTCTCTTTAAACCTCTTGTGGCTCTCAAAAACTCTATACACTTGCTGAAGCATTTTAGGTGCTGGGGACTGAGATTTTCTCAACCGGACCAAAAGTTTTAGGTTTTTTGCCTCTCAATGCTCAAAGCGGAAAGACAAGAAGTGAAAAAGAGGAGGTGTGAACTAAAGCATGTAAAAAAGAAAAAAAAAAGAAGAAAAGAAGCAGGGATTGTAGAAAGTTATCACAAGATATGTTTGGTGATAACACAATCTACTTATCCCTCTTTCGCCCATAGCTCACACAGCACACACATTCCCACTACTTTTCAGACTAGTCTTCGTATGTATCAAAGGTGTAAAGATTGAACGATCTACTGATTCATTGCAACTCTTTTGATGATGATACTATCAGGATTCATAAAAAAAATACCTCGATGCATCGCCTATTTGACGAAGGAAAAAAACTCAAATGTTCTTCAGCCGTGAAGAAAAAGTTAAAAACAAATTGAAGTAAAAATGCCGATTTTACAAGAAAAACCTTGCTCTTAACGACCGAGTATAGAAATACATCGTACGTTCAGTTTATTTTTAAATTATAAATCATATATTAAATAATTGCTACCTTTATAAATCTTTAGTTCCCTATTTCTGTTTATTTAAAAATGCGTTGTGTTTTTTTTTAAAGATTTTTATAAAAACGGGCTTTTTTAAAAAATTCATTTAATCAATTTAACCCCTTTGTGATGTCTTGTTCAATCAATAGAACCTTGATACAAAACTTGATTTCAAGTTAGCGAAAATATGACAGAAGCGTATTTAAAATCTATAATTCTATAAAATAAAACAATTGAAACTTAATGTAAATTTACTGTTGGGAATCATTTTGGATTTGAAGTACAACAAAGAAATAAAAAAAAAAGATATCAAAGAGCATAATGTAATGATTCCATGAAAAAAAAAAAAAGAATTTATCTTACTAAAAATAGCCTTTGAGCTGACGCCAAAAATCAATCTAGAACAATTGGGAACAACTTTCCAGTCTTCCTGACAGAGAATGAATAAGGACTAAGAGAACAGTAATAAAACTAGACATCGAGCTGAACGGACCTGATAATTTACGTTTCATGAAATTCAAAGCTTGATAATTCAAATGCTTTTCTCAACACAACTTTTCAGAATAAAGAAAATTATACACACATAATTTACAAGACATTTAAGGACAAATATAAAAAAGATTATTTTAATATCATCATCATCATCATCATCATGTCGCGTTGGTAGCACGGATATCCCTGACCCTCTCTCGCCACTCCTCCCTATCGTTCATCGCCCTAGGAAGGTCTTCAGGACAACATCCCGTATCCTCACATAGCTGCTAAATGTATGTTCGTGCTGGTCGTCCTGCTTTTGCACGGCCATGTGTGGGGGTTCATAAGAGTACATCTCTTATGAGTTCGTCCCTGCTTCTCCAGCAGTGTCCTGCATGTCTGGTTCGTCTAACTTGAATAGTTTTCGTGATAGGGGGCAGGTGGCCGTACAGTTGGTGTCTTGTGGGGTGTTGCCGCCAGGAGCTGCGTGCAATCTTGAACATTTTAATATAACCTTTCAAAATATACATTTTTCTTTATTTCAATTATTGTCGTCTTGTTGTGTATTATACTTTGATTGGTTTGGTTTCTTTGTTTTATGTTTCGTGGGTTATCTAATGTCAAAAGCTATTCTTCTAGAAGAACAGTAGTGGTACTATTTAACACATATCTGGGAGAATGAGTGGGTTTATAACTTTCCCAAGAGTACTTGCCCGAAAGTGAATGTAATAGCGCGACTGGAGTTCGAACTCGCTTACTACGATTTCACAGACCATCGCTTTTACCATTACACCCCCATTATACATTGAATGTTTACAACTAATTGCCCGTGGTGTAATTGTTATCGTCGTAGGAAATGAACACGGCGACACGAGTTCAAATCCTGGACGAGACTAATTGCATTCCACATAGCACTAATACCCTTGGGAAAGGTATGAATCCAGTTATTCTCCCTCCAGCTATGGGTAAATAGTAGGACAGACTAGGTTCTTCAGCCTTGGTTAGGCAACTAGTCTAGGAGAAGGAAAACTCTGAATTCAAACCTGTTAAACTCCGCTTAAAATTGACCTTGTGTCATATCCTACCCGAGCGGAGGGGTTGGTAAATAGGACAACTAGTTTTATTTCAGTTAAAAATAACCTCCATTGACACCCATTTTTCATTTCTTACGTTTAATTGTATTTTTTCTGTTTGTTCTTATTAGAAAAAGAATTGAAATGCGAGACTAATTAAAAGTAAACAATTTTTAATTGATTACAATGAATTTAATTTTAAAAATAAATGTTAAGGATTTCTGTTATGCTCAAGGGGAGTTTCAAATGATAACACGGCTCGGAAATGAGTGATAAGAAATATATTAAAGGAAAATAGTACATACATAAACGATAGCTGGGAGAAACCTCTCCTCAGCTTAACACAATCATGAACATTACATCCGTTCTTGATGACGGCTTGCCGGGACTGTGCAGAAGAGAGCGTAGCCGGTATGTGTCACATGAGGGCGAGTCCATCTGTAGGGAGACACCCCAACAGTTTCCCTGGAGGCAGCAGAGCGAATAGCGTTTTTTTGCAAAAGAACCCATGATGTTCCAGAAAGAAAATATAAATGTTCTGAGAGTAGTATTTAGAATATGCTCCCACAGTTAAAATCGATTTTTGACATTTTATTATAGAATGTGTAGGTTCGAGCTGGTCGTCGTGCCTTTGCTCGGCCATGTGAAGGGGTTCACAAGAGTACATCACTTATGAGCTCTTCCCTACTTCTCCAGCAGTGGTAATTTACTAAGCTTTTTGCTTAGATGTGGCACAAGGCCATATGAAAGGGGCACCCAATGAAACTCGAACTCACTCGTGTAGGTTTGCTAGTCGAGATTACTAACCATTACAAAACCAGAGGCGCCTACTTCTCCAGCAGTGTCCTGCATGTCTGATTCGTCTAATTTTGATAGTTTTCGTGATGGGTGGTCGGCGGCCGTACAGATGCTGCTTTGTTGGGTGCTGCCTCCAGGACTTGTTCAATATTGGTCGCAGCATTCTTGCGTAGTTGCTGTCAAGCTTTTTCTCCATCCGTTTCGTTAGCATCCATGTAGTGTTTAAGACCAACCGGAATCAATGTACGATAGGGAGGAGTGGCGAGAGAGGGTAAGGGATATCCGTGCTGATGGTGCGACATGATGATGATGATTATAGAGAGAATGCATCAAAATAGGCCGAGACCCGAAGAATTCAGCACAGTCGGCAGGGGCTGTATAATATACCGACGGCATCTCTGCAGAGTGATAGGCCTGCAACGAATGTCCTGGATATGATACTAAACCATCTGATGGCGAGGCTCCAGCCATGGAGCTTTGGGGAATATGGAGTTGCCCTTCATTGCCATTGCTTCCAGGCCACTCTGACTCGGGTTGGTAATATCTGATAGGGTCCTATTTATGGATCAAATAGAATTGTTTGTCATTTAATTGTGTGTGTAAACAAATGATTGATGTTTAATTGAATTGTTAGCGATACATAGCAATACTTGCAACCATTTAACGAACAAGTGATGTTGAATAGAATTATTGTTTTATTTTGGTTGTGATTTTTTTGAGTAATTTCTGTATCTTTATTGCGGTAAATTGAAGCACAACGTTTTGGCCGCTGTATTCTCCGGCATTCCTCAGGTGTCCCTGTTTATCTGGGCATAGAATTGATTCAACATGGGAAATCATTTTAAAAGTTTGTTGATCAAACAAGGCTTTATTTTCCAACAATTATATATATATACAACATACAATTTTTTTTTTGGTGGGGGTAGATGAAGCCCCTATGGTTCTCAAGGGGCCCTTATAAGCCACATTCGTTGATCCATGCTCACGACATAATATTGGCAAGTATTCATTGAAAAGCACGGGACATGCAGCTAAATACCAAATTCGCTCTATGAGAACCGACTAAAAACTCGAATGAATGGAAAGAGTTATTTACAATGAAAATGTCAACGAATCGGATGGGAGACCCCCCCCAATTAATTGGAAAAACATCCTGTTTGATTGCTCCTCCGCCCCTCGGTCTAAGATGTGATGAGTCGCCTGTTTTCCGGTATTCGAGAGGGTCGAAAAAAGCCAGACTATCTACAGGGAAGGGTGCGGAAAGGTGTAGGTAGCATAGACTTTTTGAAATGTGAATCGAAGATCTTAAAAAAAAAATGGGGCTGGACTGAGTTCAGAGAGAGAAAAAGAATAGGGATCGGGAAAGATCTTGGAGACTAAGAACTAGATAACGGGGCCAATAACTCACATCATACAGCTAACTAGGGAAGAAAGAGGAACAAAAGAGTTTCGAAGGAGCAAGACTGTCGTCGCGATGCGCAGGAAGAGGAGGGAGGGATGATTGTCGTTGTCCCCTTTTGTACGACCGGGCTCGCATCATTCACCCACCTTTTGTCGAATGTTATGCGGTCCGAGCATTTTCTATCGCATATAATTTTGACTATTAGCTAATGATTAATTAACACAATCAGATCACGATGAGAAACGTTTGCACAGTCATACAATCCCTTTTTTTGGCTTCATTCATCAAACAAAGAATTCAAGAACTATGAAGATCTTATTGAAATAATGACTTCATTATTTTTCACGTCCTTCAATCCAAGAAAAAACACGAGAAGTTTCATGAGAAGTGTTATGAAATAAATTCGAATATTTGAATAAGATCTTCCTATAAAGGTTTTGTCATCTGTGAAATCTATATTATTGCTGGTAGCTTTCATTCTAATATGTGTAGAAATGTGAGTTCAACAACTTACTTCCATAGTGAAATAGACTGAAACAGTGAAAGATTGATAAATATGAAGAGGCAGATAGATTTATATATAAGATTTATAGACGGATATGTAGATATGAAGTCTGAGATAGATAGATAGATAGATATGAGAATAGGATAGATAGATAGATAGATAGATAATAAGAACACTGAATGTACTGTCATGAATCTTTCTTTTTATACACACTTACTTTTTTCCTCTTATTTCATCAAACATCCATCGCTATTTTTACAAGATTTTTCACTAATTCAAAGTCCTGAAGAAGGTTACTACAACCGAAACGTTCAGCGTCGATTTTCATAAATTCATCAAATTTTGGATTATTTTGTTTTTTCAACTTTTCTTCATAGAGAGAAAGATATGAATAGACACACCGACTAGTATCATACACACACACACACACATACACGAATATATATATATGGGTATATATATATATAGATAGATAGAGAGAGAGAGAAAGAGAGAGAGAGAGAGAAAGAGAGAGAGAGACAGAGAGAAAGAGAGAGTGAGAGATATGGCTTGACTGATATATATATATATATATATATATATATATATATATTGTTGTATAGTGGCTCGTACTTCGTTACTTCCGAAATCGAGGAAGTATAAAAGACGCCGTGTCTCGATAAGCTAGAGAGAAGCGAGATAGAAACAGGAGCAGAGACAGAAGAACTCTGAAGGACGTCGGTCAGTTGAAGACCAACTTCGGACGAAACATCTACAGCGAGAGACTTATAATACTAGTGGAACTGTACCACTTGAGTTGATAAATAATCAACTCTGTTTCACTGTGTATCGGTTCCTTACCACAATGCAACATGTATATATATATATATATATATATATATATATATATATATATATATATTAGGTACGTTTCAATACCATCAGGTTATTATATGATATGATATGTATATACATCGTAATATCTTGCAGACGATTTCCATAATAAAGAAAAATCTGGTTTCAGGTTTCTTTGTTTAATGGCATATCAACCAATGTCGGTCGTTTAATGCCAAAACCATCTTTTTAGAACAACAGTAAAAAAAAAATCTCAAACTGATTATGTTGATATAGGATTTCTTAAGCATCTCAAAATCACTGAAATACATTAAAATATCTCTGTATGCTGACAAGAAAACAAAAGTTAAAAAAAAACAAACTCTGTACATAAAAGTTTTAGTGATTAGATTAGATTTTAAAATTCGTTTTGGACATCTATATTTTGTTTTTATTTTTTATAATTCAATGTTTAAATTATTTATTTCATTGTATTTTTTTGTCTTCAATAATTTAATTTTTTTTCAAATCTCAATATTTTTCTTTTATATATTTTCACCTATATTTGATTTTAAAAACATCTAAATAATTTCCAATATTATTTCACTGCGTGTTCATTTTAGAAGAACATCATTTGATCAACATGTTCCATACTGAGTTGTATTTTCTGGGCACTAACAATATCTCCTGCAGGGGAACATAACCTCTCACAAGCTACAGAAGTGCCAGGAATGGCGAGGTATGTTTTTATCAATTTTGATTGCAGAATCTTTTCTATTTTTTTTTGACAATCACTCTTATAGATCAGATGCGGAGGGTATGTTGAGGTAAGATTTATAGTAATTTACGAAGCTCTTTGCTTTGATGTGGCACAAGGCCAAATGAATGGGGCACCCAATGAGACTCGAACTCACACGTGTGGGTTTCGTAGTCAAGCTTGCTTACCGTTACACCACCAAAGGTGCCCTTGAGGTAAGATTTATATCTTGTGACCACTTTCTCTGCGAATGATACTTCCTTTTTATAAAGTTCTGGTGTGGTTCAAGTTTCTTTGTGTAATGGCATATCAACCTTTGTAGGTTATTTAATGCCAAAGATATCCTTTTAAAAGAAGAGTAGTGGTACTATTTAACCCATAGCTGGAAGGATAAGGGGTTCATACATTTCCCCAAGAGTATTTCTCCGAAAGTGGACGTAATAGCGAGACTGGTGATCGAACACGCTTACTACAATTCCGTTGTCCATCGCTTTAACCATTTCATCACGAGGACAGGATCTATTCGCTTTATGGATTGCCTTACTGTAACAACTTAAATCTTGTCAAATTTGTTAAATCTGTCAGTTCTATTTCTGGTAACTGTCAATTATAAATGATATGTTTAACAACAATTTGCACAATTGAACGTGAAACAAGACGCTATGATGTTCAGGTGATACTTTGATTTGTTTGGTTGGATTGCGTTTTATGGCATATCAACCATTAAAGGTTATTCAATGCTAAATCCTCTGTATACATATATATCAAATACATAGGATTTGGTTTGGTTGAGTTTTATCGCATATCAACCATTATGGGTTATTTAATACCATATCCTGCTTATACTTATATATTGAATATATATGATTTAGTTTGGTCGGTTTCTTATGGCATATCAACCATTGTAGGATATATAATGCCAAATCCTCCTTGTACATATATATTAAATATATAGGGTTTGGTTTGGTTGGGTTTTATGGCATATCAACCATTGTAGGTTACTTAATGCCAAATCCACTTTATACATATATATTAAATATATATGATTTGGTTTGGTTGGGTTTTCTGGTATATCAACCATTGTAGGTTATTTAATGCCAAATCCGCTTTATACATATACATTAAATATATAGGGTTTGGTTAGGTTGGGTTTTATGGCATATCAACCATTGTAGGTTATTTAATGCCAAATCCACATTATACATATACATTAAATATATAGGGTTTTGTTTTGTTTTGTTTTTATGTCATATTAACGATTTTAGGTTATTTAATGCCAACCCCCCTCTTTTTATATATATATATATATATATATATATATATATATAATTTGTAAACCCATTTTCTTGATAATATTTTTAAACGAGCCTGTGCTCACTTTTTTTGCACACGGTTAAAGGGTTTCATGTATTTCTATCAAACACAAATAATTCTATTTACATTCATTCATTTGATTGTACATATTTAAATAAATATACCCACGATTTTAAAGTGAATAGTTTGTCAGTAATTTCATTTTAAAATCAATTAGAACTAATTTGATCGCACATTAATATTGATATTGTTTCTACACAATTAAATGATTTTAATAATCATTGTCTAACACTAAAGATTCTATTTGATATAATCACTGTATAAAAATTATTCGTTTGTTTTGTTGACACTGAAGTTGTTACAAGTATTGTAATTGAATACTAATAATTCAATTCAACACTGTTCATTTATTTGCACATAGTTAAATGGTTCCATGTATTGTTATTTAACATGAAAATCAAAATCAAAATACAATGGAACATTTAAAATAATTATCATCAAACATCTACATATGAATCTAATTTCGGCATTGATTTACCCCTTAGAAGTTCAAATGCCGTTAAACAAATAAACCAAACCAATCTATCTATCTATCTATCTATCTATCTATCTAGAAAAAATCTACTGAAGACCCACAACTGATATTGATTAGTATTTTTCAAAGATTCCCACTGTTCGATGCCCGTGGCTTTTTCCCCCTCATAAAGCTATCTGTTAGTGACTAACGATTTGAAATCTTACAAGTCTCGCTTTCATAACTGACTTTTTGATTTACCTTAGGGGCATTGCTTTGACAAAGTTTAGCGTAAACAAACAAAAAATATAATTCTGAGCAAGTTGATTAAATTTGTGATTTATAAAAATCATTTAATTAGTGGGTGGCGGGAAATGAGCTGCTTGACTAGCGTTAATGACGAAAAGGATGTATTTATAGAAAATAAAAATATCGAATAAAAATGGAGGACATGAATTGTAGTTGGGAAAGAAAAAAACCTTCAGGTCTTCAAATCTACACCGAAGATTTTAGAAAGCCACAAATAGCACTTCTTTTAAAACGGTTGTAACACACACACACACACACACACACACACACACACACACATGTGTATATATATATATATATATAGAGAGAGAGAGAGAGAGAAAGTTGCACGATTACGATCGACAGACCGAGAGACAGACAGACAGACAGACAGAGATAAGCAGAATAATAGTTACAGAGATATGTATAGACAAAGATAGATAGATGGATAGATAGATAGAGAGAGAGAGAGAGAGAGAGAGATAGAGAGAGAGAGAGAGAGAGAAAGTTGCACGATTACGATCGACAGACCGAGAGACAGACAGAGATAGGCCGAATGATAGATACAGAGATATGTATAGACAAAGATAGATAGATATGTTGCATGGTCATCTGCTGATTTATGCAGAAATATACATATATATACTGGATACATACCGACGCAATGAACAACAGACGCAATGATAAAGACGCACGCAGGAAGACTTCTTTACAAATATATACTTTTCACTTTATTGCAAGGGTTCGAAAAGGGTTACTCAAGGTTTGCATGTGAGAGGGAGCTGGAGACCGAACAGAACGGAAATATTTTGATCCTCACTCTTATGGCCGTCACGTTGTGTCTTTCTTGTTCTCGTGATGCTCAACCGGAGGTCCAGAGGCCCACTCTGCTGGGTGATGGCTTCCTTTACTGCATCTTATCAGCAACTTCTCTGGTCCCCAAACTCCATCGGGGTTCCCAGGGGCCCCCTCGGCCGGGTGTGGTTTTACCTACCACATCTCGTCTCTAACTGACTGCAACTCAACTGGCCCTGAACTCCCGTATTGACTGCGTTATATAATAGTTCAACGCCCACTCGATCGCTGAAATCGAATGTTTAATCGTCATCAAGCGGAAATAACTGTCATGCAGTTCACAGGTCACTCTCTTCCGGTGCATCAGTCTATGAGTGTACCATGGGAATTTTTTAGCTCGTCCCATTTCATCAGCCAATTTCCACCCACGCGATTTCCTCTCATAACTGCCATCAGAATGTGTCACTTCCTTCCGGTGCATCACCTTGGAATAGCATTTTTGGCCGGGTTCAAAGGTCAAAATATTACAGATAGATAGATAGATAGATAGAGAGACAGAGAGACAGAGAGAGACAGAGAGAGACAGAGAGAGAGACAGAGATAGGCAAACTGATTGATAAATACATAGATATGTATAAATAAAGAAGTAGATAGATAGATAGATAGATAGATAGAGAGGGAGAGAGAGAGAGAGAATAGGCAGACAGCTAGATAGATGCATAGATATGTATAGATTTGAATGAGATAGATAGATAGATAGATAGATTTGAATGAGATAGATAGATAGATAGATAGCTTCGAATGGGATAGATAGATAGATAGATAGATAAAGAAAGAGAGAAAGAAATTGGGAGACAGCTCGAAAGATACATAGATATGTATAAACAAAAATAAATATATAATTTATATAATAGATAATTATGAAAAGTTTTACAATTATGACTCCCCCCCAGTTCGCTGGTATTCCACACATTCCACTTTCCGGGTTGATCATGAGTTTTATCATGTTTTACATCTTACATATTTTTTACAATTGAAATAGATTTTGCACACACACACACACACACACACACACACACACACACACACACACACACACACACACACACTATCTAACACCTACCTACCTATCTACCTACGTCCTCAGAATTTGGCTAGTGTCACAGCTGACGCCAAAATAAAATATTTCCACTGAAATATTGCCGTTGTAGTGAAAAATTTCACTAACAATTGCCAATTTTTTTTTTAGGATTGGTTGTTTGATTTTAACGGCATGTCCTACCATGTGGAGTAATTTTTTACCAAGAGATTAGGGAATTGCATACATTATACGTTTATATTTATATTTCTTGTGCATTTTACACACGATTATATTGTAAGTATTCCAATCCAATACAAATAATTTTATGACAAATCTTCAAGGATCAGCAAAAAAGTTCATAGGCCAACCAAGATACTCTCACGGAATACGACCAAATGAGGTTTATTTTTTTATATAGTCCCCCTTGTGGTCCACACACTTCTTCGATCGTGATTGCAGTACTTGGATCCTATTGGTAAAAAAGTCTCTAACAGCAGATATGATGTCATTATATAAATTTTTCCACCCACTCTTGTATTTGATCTATACATGTGACCCTAACTAGTAGAAACATTCGGGATCCGAATGGGTCTGGGAGTAATGACCATGAAGGGGTTCTCCTCACTCTCTTGACCTCCAGAACTGGACTGGAGCATCCCCACTAGATGCAGTTTAACACTATACTCAGGATATTCCTTGGGGGGCGTCTTACCCACCCCCGATAGGTGATAAAATCAATGTACGTATTCTTAGCCTGGCCAACAGAGCAGCTAATTTTCTTACTTCTATAAAATTTAACTAGCGTAAATTTAGGTGTACAAGGCGACCTCAAGATTTTTAGCTAAAAAATTTGGGTGACGGTGCAGAAGCAAAATATGGAATCATTTTTAAACCGTTTTTTAGTCTGATTGGTCAAATTTTTGAAAAAAAACAAAAAAAAAACAAAAAACAAAAAAAAAAAAACGCCGTAAATCTAAATTTCATTATTAGCTCTATCATTCAAGTTTTTTTTTCTTTAAAATTTAGCCCAGTATGAGTGAGCAAGAAAGAAACGACAAAGAATCTATGATTTGCTTAACACTGAAGCCAAGCCAAGCCAAAAAAAAAAAAAAAATTTCGAAATAATTAGAGTTTCTTTATCATATTTACCCAACCCCTCCGCTCGGGCAGGATATGACAGAAGGTCAATTTTTTAAGCGGAGTTTAACAGGTTTGAATTCAGAGTTTTCCTTCTCCTAGACTCCTATTGGAGTTTCTTTATAGCCTCTATTAAGGGCCGACCTTAATCTCCTTAATTACGTTAAATGGGGTTTTTTAGAAAACAAAACAAATGCATCTTCCCATTCAAATATTGGTTCGCTTAAGACTGCTGATGAGGAGGAATGGAATATAATGCTTGAAGAATTTATTTTGAAGGTATGCAAATCGTTTCGAAACGTGTTGATACAATAATTAAAAAAAATGACGGGCATATTGAGTAAATTTAATGTTTTGTGTCTATCTTCTTATTTTGTTGTTTATTTCTTTTTTAATTGAAGTTCATCTTGTTTTATAAAAGAGTCATTTATTATTAATCTAGAATATTCCTAATTTTGGTTCCGCACTCAACAGACCTGCATCTGCCGTATACATCAACCCCCAAACATACAGTAAGCTATCTGTACGTAATTTTTCTTTGAAATCAGAATTACTTTCGTCATATATGAAATATGCAAATCTTTCACACTAGAGCTCATGTTTATATTGCTTTACAATTTATTACGCTATCATGGAATTGCATGGATAAACACCATACTGTAGTTGTCTGACTGGCCACATTGGTGCTGTGTCGTTCCGGTTTGTATTTGCAGTCAGCGCATTAGCTGTTAGAAACAGCCACTGATAAAGCGTTAATGTAAAAATTAATTCGTAATATATTTTATTGTTTTATATTAAGTAAAAGTTGGCAACCTAAGTTGAGGGTGACCCGAAGGCTCCCTTTTCAGTTGCTACTACACCTAGGCGTAAGGGAGGACGCTACTCCTTCCCTGGATTGCTCCACTCCTTGATCTTTACCTTATAATGCTGAATGTTAAGCAAGGCGGCATCAAGTAGCATGTTTTGAATCTTTGGTATGACTTGACCTGGGATTGAACTCCGGTCTCCTGCACCACTGGCGAACCCCCTACTCATAAGGCCAATGGCCCGGTATGTTTTATATTGATCTGTCTTCATCTTTTAAATATGTTCATCAAACATGGGTTTAAGTTGGAAATATTTGTGGCAGTCTGCTGGAGTTATGGTCAGTGGTGTATATAGATTGTTAGGAGTACGGTTCCTCTAGTTGACCACTTAATGGTACTATTCACCCAACCCCTCCGCTCGGGCAGGATATGACACAAGGTCAATTTTTAAGCGGAGTTTAACAGGTTTGAATTCAGAGTTTCCCTTCTCCTAGACTAGTTGCCTAATCAAGGCTGAAGAACCTAGTCTGCCCTACTATTTTACCCATAGCTGGAAGGAGAATAATTGGATTCATACCTTCCCCAAGGGTATTAGTGCTATGTGAAATGCAATCAGTCTCATCCAGGATTTGAACTCGTGTCACCGTGTCCATTTCCTCCGACGATAATGACTACACCACGGGCACCTCCATTGACCTCTTAATGGTAAAGGTTTTAATCTTAGCCATGTGGTATAAATCGACCTCTTGTTTTGTAGAACATTCTTCAGGTTTAAAAGGCCGACTTGTACGCCGAAATCCACGGTATGCATATCAAATGTCATGATTAGGAATCATACGAACAAAGCCAAAGATGCTAGAATACAGTTATGGATCATAAATACAGGGCAGCCCACAAAACTTTGAAATATTTAAAAAAATTATAACTTTCTTGTTTTTAATTTGATTTTTATATCATATTTAGTTTTAGATATAATCATATTTACCAACACCTCCGCCCGGGCAGAATATGACACCAGGTCAATTTTTAAGCTGAGTTTAACAGGTTTGAATTCAGAGTTTTCCTTCTCCTAGAGTAGTTGCCTCACCAAGGCTGAAGAACTCAGTCTTCCCTACTATTTACCCATAGCTGAAGGGAGAATAATTGGATTCATACCTTTCTCAAAGGTATTAGTGCAATGTGAAATGCTATCAGTCTCGTCGAGGATTTGAACTCGTGTCGCCGTGTCCATTTCCTACGACGATAACTATTACACCACAGGCACCTCCACTTTTTTTTAACCCAAGTAAATTAAAAGTGTCAAGTTACAACGAGAAAGAATAAATTAGAATAACAGGATTTTAAAGGAGTAGCGCCCTCTCCTAAACCGCTGTGTAGTAGCTATTGAAAAGGGAGCCTTCTGGTGATCCTCGACAATGGTCGCGAGCTTACAATTCAATTGAGAGATTTATAATTTCAACAAAAAGAAATTTTCGGTATTAGAATAATTTCAAGAAATTCCGAATTCAAATGACCTGCGTATTTGTCCGCTTTGTTTGCTCTTTATTCTTTTTTGTCGGGTTATTTGAAGGAACTGGTTAATAAACCTAAGATACTGCAACAGCTTACGGCCACCTACCTCCCATCACGAAAACTATCCAAGTTAGACGAACCAGACATTCAGGTCACTGCTGGAGAAGCAGGGACGAGCTCATAAGTGATATACTCCTATGGACCCCCACATATGGCCGGGCAAAAGCAGGACGACCAGCACGAACATACATCCAGCAGCTATGTGAGGATACAGGATGTGGCCCTGAAGACCTGCCAGAGGCGATGAACGATAGGGAGAAGTGGCGAGAGAGGGTCAGGGATATCCTGCGGCACGACATGATGAGATATAAGAGGATTAATGACAGGAACCTTGAGCAAAGTTATGCAAAGTGCTCGAATTAAGGTGCAACTTTATATCCCTGAAAATGGAGACAATCTACATTATATCATTTTCCACGAATAGCTAAAAATATATTTCCTTTGGTCAAATTTTATGAATCAAAAGACTAACAGCCAAGTTGCCTGAGGCTGTAATATACACTGACTGCATCTGTGTAGTGAGGTAAGACCCCACCAACGAGTGGTGTGTAATATAATGGCCGAGGGGTTTTGTTTTATATATCTAGCCTTTCGGTTTAGTTAGGCTGAGAACCTTTCGCTTAGCGCATGGGTTAGTTAGGTGCAACATGAGCGCAGGTGTCCACGCGCGCGCGGAGAGAATGTGTCATTCAGAGATGTCACAATAGAAATCCCAGATAGGGGGATGTGAATGACGTCACGCACCGGAAGCGTGGGCTGAGATTTGAGAAAAGTCAGTTAGTTGAGTTCTAGGTCCGAGGAAGACGGTTGACATTCGGGGCTCGCCGAAGCCAGGCCAATGGCCTTGCGGCAGGTGTCGCACGCCGTTTGGGGCAGATGGAAAAGTCAGTATAGAAAGATGGTATCTCTCTCCTTATGTCAAAAAACCTTTTAACTCAAAGGTAATAAAAAAGTTTCGTACCTGAACTAAGAAGTCGTTAAGTGTTTTTCGTGTTTCGGGATTCCTATGTTATATATGAACATTCTATGTACATTTCACGTATCCGGATATCTGGCTATGTTACAGGTGTATACATGAAATTAAACAATTTGTTGGTCAAGTTCTAAGCCTGGAGCTCTGGGGAATGTGGAGTATACCTTCATTGCCATTGTTCTCATGTCCACTCTGATAGGGTCCTATTTATGGGTCAAATAGAACAGTTTGACATTTAAACCCTATGAAAACAAATGACGTATGCTAAATTTAATATTTTGAAATAGAACTGTCTGACCATTGAACTGTATGTAAACAAATGATTGATGTTTAAATGAGTTGTTGTTTGGTTTGGTTTGTTGGTTTTTTTTATGGCGTA
This sequence comes from Sepioteuthis lessoniana, assembly GCA_963585895.1. Classification (NCBI taxonomy): domain Eukaryota; kingdom Metazoa; phylum Mollusca; class Cephalopoda; order Myopsida; family Loliginidae; genus Sepioteuthis; species Sepioteuthis lessoniana. Next base: position 12,361,296 of record OY757929.1, read on the forward strand.
TCAACCTTTGTAGGTTATTTAACGCCAAATTCATTTTTATGTAAATAATCTGTTCTATTGAAAACAATTCAGTTTAACATAAGTACACATTTTAATTATCAAAAATATTTCTATTTCAAACTATTCAAGCAGTTATATGTAACAATTCAGTTAGGTGTAAATACAGTTTCAATGTCGAAAAACAGTTCTATTTCAAATAATTCAGTTAAGCATAAGCACGCAGTTTAAATGTAAGTACGATTTGATTGTGAAAAACATTTCTATTTCAAGCTATTCACTTTATTCAAACAATTCAGTTTAGCATAAGAATGCTGTTAGTTCTATTTAACCCATTGATAGGACCCTTATCAGGTGCTACCACTCCGGGTCAGAGTGGACTTGGGAGCGATGGCAATGAAGGGGTACTCCGCATTCCCCAAAGCTCCAGCACTGCTGGAACCTCACCATCAGATTGTTTAGTATCATATCCAGGACACTCATTGGGGGGATCTTACCCCTCTACAAATGAGTTGTTAGAGATACATAACAATACTCAGAACCATTCAACTATGCCCAAACGAATGAGTAATATTGGATAGAATTATCAATGTTGAATAGCAATGCTTGTGACCACTGCACTTTCTGAAGTTAATAAAATTATTCATGATAGATAGAAATATTTGAAACTATTTACTTGTGTACCAAAAAAAAAAAAAAAAAAGAAAAAAGAAAAAAAAAGGAAAGAAAAAATGTTATCAACAAAATGTATTAGCAAATCATATATTTAATATATATGTATAAAGAGGATTTGGCATTAAATAACCTAGAATGGTTGATATGCCATAAAACCCAATCAAACCAAATCATATATATCTAATATATATGTATAAAGAGGATTTGGCATTAAATAACCTACAGTGGTTGATATGCCATAAAACCCAACCAAACGAAATCCTATACATTTAATGTATATGTATAAAGAGTATTTGGCATTGAATAACCAACAATGGTTGATATGCCATAAAACCCAACCAAACGAAATCCTATACATTTAATGTATATATATAAAGAGTATTTGGCATTGGATAACCAACAATAGTTGATATGCCATAAAACCTAACCAATACTTAAAACCATTTAATTGAGTACAAAAAGAGTTCAGGCTCGTTAAAAAATGTAATCAACAAAATGTGTTTATAAATTATATATATATATTTGATATATGTGAATAAAGAGGGTTTGGCATTAAATAACCTATAATGGTGGACATGCCATAAAATCCAACCAAACCAAATCATATATACTCAATATAAGTGTATGAAGAGAGTTTGGCATTAAATAATCTATAATAGTTGACATGCCATTAAACCTAACCAAACCAAATACTATATATTTAATATATATGTATAAAGAGGAATAGGCATTAAATAACCAACAATGGTTGATATGCCATAAAACCCAACCAAATCATATATATTTAATATATATGTATAAAGAGGATTTGGCATTAAATAACCAACAATGGTTGATATGCCATAAAACCAAAAAAAACCCAACCATACAAAACCAATCAAAAGACTAAATGATTAACTTTTATCTTGTGTCAGTTTTTTAAATTTAGAAAAATTATTTTCAGACATATTTCTGATATCATTTTTGGAAGCGGATAATTTCAAAGTTAATGTCGTTTATTGTGTTATGTTGATAGTAGAGCAGTAGAGGTTGAAGGATTCTTCCAATAACCCATTTTATTTTGCCAAATTATTGTTAGGCAGTCTGGCCAAATAATATCTGATTAGAAAGTAGAGTTGATTCGTTTAACTTCTCTATGCTGAAAAAATATATCCATATATCATCGACACTTGCTGAACGTTTACGTAGACCAAACAGCAGATGTGAGCAGCATGAGCTGTTTGGCTATGCGTTTCAGCAGTTTCAAAAGTGATGTGGCAAGCCGAATTCAATGTTAACTCACGAAATGAAATGTCACTTGATTAGTTTCAAACCGGTGAAAGATGGACTACGATGACAGCATTTCCTCAAAATGACGTCGTCATCACTGCTGTTAAAAAAAAAAAAAAAAAAAAAATGTCACATCCACTGGTGCAGAATTTGGTAAATACGGAGGGTAGGTTCTTCTTTGCTCGCAAAAAGTCATAGTAAATGTAGGTACTATGGGGACATAAGTTTTTTTCTAGCTGAAAATTGCCCTATGCAAAAGTAATACACTATTCCTGTATATATTGATATTACTTTCGGAGGGACATTTTTAGGCGTGTGACATACAAGGCTCTTGTCTATTGCTAGCAGAAACCCACAGAAAATGGTGGAGTCTATGTGTTGAGTTTTGTAGCTGAAAACTTGCCCTATACAACCATACGATAACTCTTTTTGTATTTGTTATAGTTCACATGATCATAAGTAAGAGGCACTACTTTTGAAGTGTGTCTCTTACGTGAGCGGCATAGCCAATGGTGACAATGTGTACATGGTGTCTGGTAGCTGAAAACTTGCTCTCTCCAACGATGTCATTATGCTTCCTGTATCAGTTGTTTCTGTGGAAATAGATTGGAGGCATTACTTTCGGAGCGAATCTTCGGAAATGAATTTGATCAGCAAAATTTTAAATTCTTTCTCGATGTTTTGGTATTGTTAATCGATAAATATTCGCGAACCACTGCCATACAGCACGAAATCTAACTGGGATATCAATTCCCCGGGAAGGAAATGTACGATGAGAATAACTTTAATTATTGAGTCGCTAATTGGAAATTGGTACAGAGATTGCAAACACGTAATTCGAAATTACTTTTAAAATAACAATCAGAAATAATCACTGAAACACTGACGTGAATGCCACAACCGGAAAAGCACGCATGCGCGCTAACCACTTCGTATTGACACTTACATGGAAGTACACTTGTTGGAAGGAAACTCTCTGTCTTCCTCTTGAGAATAAGCCAATCCCGATGTGACCGCAACAGAAATTATTCTTCAAATTATATAAGTTATATGAATCTCAGAAATTGCATGAATTATATTCGGAAACAGAGGAGCACAGTTATAGAAAAATTGGTTTACTGTCAAAAAGCCAATGAACACTTACTATTTCCAGATTCTTAGATTTGGATTTCTTTGTTTAATGGCATATCAACCTTCGTAGGTTATATAATGCCAAAGCCATCCTTCGAGAAGAACAGCAGTGATGCTATTTAACCCATAGCTGGTAGGATAAATGGGTTCATGCCTTTTCCAAGGGGAGTTGTCCGAAAGTGAACGTAATAGCACGACTGGAGTTCGATCTCGTTTACTACGATTCCGCGGGCCAGCGCTTTAACCATTACACAACGAGGACACTCACTCCAGATTCTTAGTCGTATGTTTTAATTATGAATGTGTTCATTTACCCCCATCCGTGCCACAGGCAGAATGCGACACAAGGCCAATTTTTTAGTGGAGTACTGCTGGTTTTGAATTAACAGTTTTCTTTCACCTAGACTGGTTGTCGTACCAAGGCTAGAGATCCCAGTTTGTATTTACCACGGGCAGGATACATTATAAGGTCAATTTTTAAACGAGGTCCTGCTTGTTTTGAATTCAGAGTTTTCCTTCTCCTAGATTGGTTGCCACGTTAAGGTTAAAGACTCCAGTCTGTATTTACCCAAACCTCGGGTAGGACGTGACACAAGGTCAATTTTAAGCAATGTACCGCTGATTTTGCATTGTTAACCTTTACCAAAAACGCTTGCCGTACCAAGGCAAAGGAGCCCAAACTGCCCTACTATTTACTCAATAACGCCAAATCAAGAAAAACTTAATTCTTAATTTCATGGTCAGAGTAAACTTACGGGTATACGGCATTTATAAAAAATTGCTGACTGTTTATATTTTAATATCTATGGCTGTTTCATCATAAAGATGAGCATTAGAACGAAAGTGACTGCAAATAAACATCGAAACATTTTTGACTACTATCAAATATTTGCAAATTAATCGAATTTAGTCATGGTAATTGCGCGGCCAATTAATCTGAATGTGTCTTGCAAGTTACATCGGTACTCTTTACCGAGGACACGGTCACCTCCAGGGCCACGTCTTCCCAAGAGGATTAGAAATACGCATCCGCGTAATTATTATGACCTCAAAGACAAAGATATAGATCAATATTTTCTTTTTTTAGTAGAGGAATTATATTGGGAATTGAATTATTAGTGTTAAATAACAATACTTGAAACTACCAGTGAGCAAACAAATGGCCACGTTTAAAAATATAGCTACCGCCAAACTATTCGCTTACAATTAATATATATATATATATATATATATATATATATATATATATATATATATATAAACAGTATTTGTCATTAAATAATCCTCAAGGGTTGAGATATCTTTAAATAAAAGCCACACCATATAATTTACTATATCGAATACAGATAATCCTTTAAAATATCTATTAAGACCCATATATGAGACCCTAATAGGTACTACCACTCCGGTAAAGAGTAGACATGGGAGTAATAGAAATGAAGGGATACTATACACTCAGGAAATCTTCAGAACTGGAGCCTCACCATCAGATGTAGTTTAGTTTCATACTCAGACTCTGTCCATTTTTTAAAAGAATATGTTTATTAACCATTCTTAATGTCTGTGAATAATTATAGATATTAGTCAACTGGGCCCTCAATTTATGGCCAATTAACTCACGAAGTTTTACATGCCATTAAGCAAAGAAACCAAACAACCTATTACATTCACTTTTGAACCAATGCCCTTCGGAAAGGTCTGAACGACTTATTCCCTAACTGTAGGTTAAATCGTATCACAGCTGTTCTACAAAGATGGCATAGGCATTAAATAACCCACGAACGTTGATATGCCATTAAACAAAGCAACCAAACCTCACCTATTGCGTTCACTTTCAGACAAATACTCTTGGGAAAGGTACGAGGTGTATACGATAAGTTTCCAGACTTTTTTCGTATGGGCACTTTTATTGATAGTACACACATGAAACTTTAGTCCCTTTCGAAGTAATCGCCTCCGGCTGCAATGCACTTATTGTAGCGTTCCAACAACTTCTGGAAGTTCTCTTGTGTGAGCGTGTCAATGACCTTTGTCACAGCCTCTTTCATCTCCTCAATTGTCTCATAACGACAGCCTCTGAGCTTAGGGAATAACCAAAAGTCACAGGGAGCAAGGTCTCGACTATAGGGAGGATGAGGAACTGTCTTTATGTCCATTTTAATCAAATAGTCTGTGACAAGAATGGAGTTGTGGATTGGTGCATTATCCTGTTGGAAATGCCCCTGACCGATTTGAAGAGTGCTGGCTTCTTCCTTTGGAATCTCTTCCTGAACTCCCTTAAAACCTCAACATAGTAACTCTAACCCTAAACCTTTGGCCAATCAACTCAGGTCTATTGACTTCCTTACTCCTCCCACACCTCTCATCCTCCCTCACAGACTCCCTGCCCTCCTTGAATCTCTTATGCCACTCAAAAACTCATGCTCGATTCATGCAAGATGGTCGAAAAGCAGTCTGAAGCATTCCATACGTTTCTGTGGCATTTTTTCCAAGTTTAAAAATAGAATTTTATTGCACATCGTTCTTCTAAAGTGTCCTCATGTCCAGATTGCATTTTTATTATTCACCAGCTATGACAATCAGGCTTTAGTAGGGTGTATTCCAATTGCTGTTGTAGCTGTTAATTTGAAGCTGAAATCATAAAAATTGGTCAGTCCTCTCATAAGATGTATAGCAATAACATAGTGAATTTTCAACAATCTACGACAATTTTAAATGCCCATACGAAAAAAGTCTGGAAATTTATCGTATGCACCTCGTAAGAACCCCTATCTCCTCGGCTATGGTTTAAACCTACTACAGCTGTTCTACAAGGATAGAGTTGGCATTAAATAACCCAAAAAGACTGATATGCCATTAAACAAAGAAACGAAAGCAAACCTATCAAAAATTTAAAAAATTCTGAAAGAAGTGAAACTTTTCCAAAGGAACACCCCTCTCCCACCCTCCAAGAAACTCCATGTAACGAAATCACATTGTCGAATATTAATCAATTGTGATTTCAAAAACTATATTTTTAATTATTTTGGCAAGCTTTCGCCAATAAAAGTCAAGGAAAACAGAAGCACAATTAAATGCTGCCCTCATCAAAATTACGCTTTGAAAAATCACAGATGTACATTTTATAATTTGAAAGAGTAAGTCTAAAATATCTGATCTCCTAATTCATCAAGTCTTTTCGTTCTAGTCTTAATTTTTCACACGAGAAGAAAAATCAATAACGGACAACGTTTTGTTTCGTTAGAGTGAATGAATTATTTGTATTAGATAGGAATACTTGATACCATATGACAGTAAGTAAACGCTAACATGAGTTGTCAAATGTACCTCTTCTCAGGTTATGAAACAAAAACAAAATTCTCATATTCTGGTTGGTTGGTTGGTTATTTGGTTTTATGGCATATCAACCTTTGTAGGTTATTTAATACCAAATCCATTTTTATTTATTTTTGTTAAAACAGTTCTATATATATTTATAACAATTCAGTTTAGTGTAAGTACAGTTTTACTGTAAAAACAGTTCCATTTCAAGCAATTCAGTTTAACATGAGCTCACAGTTTAAATTTAAGTACGGTTTAATTAGCAAAATCATTTCTATTTCAAGCTATTCGATTTCGTCAAACAGTTCTCATTCAAACAATTCAGTTTGGCATAAATGTGCAGGCAGTATAAGTCATTCTATTTACTTTTCCTCATTTGTTTGCACACAGTTAAATTATTACAAGAGTTTTTATGTAACAAAAAGAATTTAACATCAGTCATTTGTTTGCACACATTTAGATAGATACGTATGATATGTAAGAAATTAACAATTTAAAAAAGTGATTGAACTTAT
>OY757929.1:12373203-12555703 GCA_963585895.1 Sepioteuthis lessoniana
CCCGTGGTGAAATGGTTATCGTCATAGGAAATGAACACGGCGACTCGAGTTCAAATCCTGGACCAGGCTAATTGCATTTTCACATAGCACTAATACCCTTGGGAAAGGTATGAATCCAATTATTCTCCCTCCAGCTATGGGTAAATAGTAGGACAGACTGGGTTCTTCAGCCTTGGTGAGGCAACTAGTCTAGGAGAAGGAAAACTCTGAATTTAAAACCTGTTAAACTCCGCTTAAAAATTGACCTTGTGTCATATCCTGCCCGAGCGGAGGGGTTGGGTAAATAGGATATGTTTGTGTTCTTCTGTACATAGTCATAAGAATAAACGTGTTTATCCATACGTATTATGTGTGCGTGTTAACAGGTGTGTATTAATTCTTGTGTATATGAATTTAAGGAAGTGTACGTATGAGTGCGGGAATTGATATGTATAAAATTCTTGCGTGTATGCGTGAGGACGATTGTATGTATGTCTGTGTATGAGTGTGCGAATGTTTTTTGTATGTGTGGGCGTATATAGATATGTGTATATCTATGTGAGTATTCGTATAAGAATGAGAGTATATATGTATGAGTGTGTATATGTGTGTGTGTGTGTGTGTGTGTATGTATGTGTAGAGGTAGGAGATTCCTTAACAGAACACTGCATGTTTATATTTTCCTTTGTTATATCACTTTCAAAAAATGCGTGGGCAGTAATGGCCGCTTCGTCTTTATTCGCTTTTGTTTCTATAGAAACCTTATTTCCTTGCCTTTTATCATTATTAATAACCCTATAATTTTTCGTTTTTCCTCACTTCGTGTAAAAATGTCTCTGTTTTTACCAACTTTGTTTGATCGAAGCCGAAGACGTCACTGGTAATAGCAGTCAAATTACTTCGATGTCTTGCTCGGAGAAATGGATGACAGAGGTACTGAAAAGTTCTCGGCCTACCAGTTTTGCCAAGAATAAGCTGATTCCATCCTCTGCAGAGGATTGATTGATTGATTTTAAGGTGCCCCTTGTGTAATAGTTATCGTCGTAGGAAATGGACACGGTGAAACGAGTTCAAATCCAGGACGAGACTGATTGCATTTCACATAGCACTAATACCCTTGGGAAAGGTATGAATCCAATTATTCTCCTTCCAGCTATGGATAAATATTAGGGCAGACTGGATTCTTCAGCCTTGGTGAGGCTACTAGTCTAGGAGAAGGAAAACTCTGAATTCAAATCTGTTAAACTCTGCTTAAAAATTGACCTTGTGTCATATCCTACCCGAGCGGAGGGGTTGGTAAATATGGATTGATTTTAATGGCATGTCAGCCTGTCTAGGATTATTTTATCCTTTTCATTGTACGTTCATAGTCATGGAAAATTTACTGATTTTCAATGTAAAAAAAGTATTAATTTTTGCTCAAAAATTAGGCTCGAAAACTTGTAACTTTTGTATATGTGTTATATAATTGCGGAGAGATTTCTTTATATAATCATTTTTCGTTTTATTTATCTTGCCTTTCGGTTTAGTTAGGGTGAGAACTTTGCATTTTGATAACCGCCACCGCAACGATAAGGAAATTCATACCTTTCCCCCTAGGGTAATCTCCTCCAGCTGCAATGCACTTGTTGTACCATTCCAACAATTTCTGCAAGGCCCCATGAGCCTCCTTTTGTGTGAGCGTGTCAATGACCTTCGTCAGAGCCTCTTTCATCTCCTCAATTGTCTCATAACGACAGCCTCTGAGCTTAGGGAATAACCAAAAGTCACAGGGAGCAAGGTTTGGACTATAAGGAGGCTGAGGAACTGTGTTGATGCCCATCTTGCTCATATAGTCTGTGACAAGGATGGAGTTGTGGACTGGTGCATTGTCCTGGCGGAAATGCCACTGACCCGATTTGAAGAGTGCTGGCCTCTTCCCTAGGAATCCCTTGCTGAACTCCCTTAAAACCTCAACATAGTAACTCTAACCCTTTGGCCAATCAACTCTGGTCTATTGATTACCTTACTCCTGCCACACCTCTCATCGTCCCTCACAGACTCCCTGCCTACCTTGAATCTCTTATGCCACTCAAAAACTCATGCTCGATTCATGCAAGATGCTCCAAAAGCAGTATGAAGCATTCCATACGTTTCTGTGGTATTTTTTCCAAGTTTAAAACAGAATTTTATTGCACACAGTTCTTCTAAAGTGTCCTTATATCCAGATTGCATTTTTGAAATTCACCAGCTGTGACAATCAGGCTTTAGTAGGGTGTATTCCAATTGCTGCTGTAGCTGTTCCTTTGCAACTGAAATCCTAAAAATTGGTCAGTCATCTCATACGATGTATAGCAATAACATAGTGAATTTTCAAGGGTCTAAGCCAATTTTAAATGCCTGTACAAAAAAGTCTGAAAACCTATCGAATTCATCACGTAATAAAAGAAGGATTTTTTTTTATTGGTCATTTTTCGTTAGTTATATTTTATCATTCAGTTTGGTTGGGCTTTGAACTATTCGGGTTAAGAGACCAAGTGTATAGTCAATTAGTGCAGTTTACGCCCGCGCGCTAGGGGTGTGACAATCACCATTGTCATAATAAACTCCCAGAAAGAAAGGGGGTGGAGAGTGGCTGACGTCATACACGGGAGAGATGGTCTTGAGAATTTGAGGATTTTGAAAAAGAGTTAGTTGAGAAGTTGAAATTTGACCATGGAGGCAGAGAGTTGAGTTTCTGGCATTGAGGCAGAAAATTGAGTTTTCTACCGTTGCGGTGGCGGTTAAGTTTTCCGGTCTCGACCAGCGGAAATGAATTGAGATCTTAAACACCACAAAAAGGGCCGCGCCTTGGTGGGGTCAGATAGTATAGTCAGCATAGTGTTGTCAGCATCGTATGGTTAGCAAAGACTTTTAAGATTTGTATCTCTCCTCTCGTGTCGAAGAACCGAAGTCAAGAAGTTAATAAAACCGTTCGTACCTGAAACGATAGAGTCTGTTTACTAAAAGACAGATGTCTATAAGAACGGCCGAAGACCGGCCTTATTGTTTTTTTTTCTTTGTTTTTGGTAGAGGCACGAGCGTAGCACGTCGCAATCACGGAGACGGCTTGGCTCTTCCAGAGTCATGCCGGGGTTACTGTCGGAGATGATATGATGCAGAAATAACCCGAAATCGGCAATGAAGACAGTGCATCACTGAAGACCTCCCTGATGTATCTAAGATGTAGGATTGAAATGCCTGTTTTCGCCTGTGTTTTCGTCTCTGTACATCACCAAATTATACAACAGGTTATTTAAAACCAAAGTCATATTTGTAAAGGAAGAGTATGCTGAGGGAATAAGCTAGTTAATGCCCTTCCCATAGATATTAGTCCGAAAGTGAACATAATAGCGCGACTGGAATTCGAACTCGCTTACTATGATATCGTAAGCCAGCACGTTAGCCACTACGCTATGGAAACTCCTACATATTGTTTCAAGTATTCCGATTTAATACAAATATTTTTCATTCGATTATATAGTTTCACTTATTTCAAGTAATTACGTCGTTTTAACAATTGATAATCCTTAGACAACAATTATAATAAGTAATTATTCTAATATTAATTAATTATTCACAGTTACCTATTGTTAGGACAGTCAAAGGGAGCTAAACCCTTTTCTGTTTCAGGCGGAGTTACCTCCTCCCTTTTGACCCCTCCTGTTTTGAGTTCTCGTGTAAATACACGAAAACGGGACGAGATTATGTGTAGCAGCATAAACGAGGAATGACTCCAAAAATCCGGGAATCAAATGTGGAATTAATTTACCTTTTCCCGAGGGAGCAGTGACACACAGCTCAACCCAAATTGATAAATGTATTGTGTACCATCCAAATGTGTTTGTCCTAGTAAATAAATGTTCTAGTCAAGTCAACTTTGAGTACTTTATTCATTTTTCTACTATGTCTGTCATCGATGTGTTATATACACACACACCCACCATATTCGTTTTGAGATAGATCTTTTGTAAGACATATTATTAGTTATGGTGTTTCGACACCCGCAGATGTAACACCTGGGTTCAGGGAGATTTGGTTTCATAATAATTTATATTTACCAACCCCTCCACTCGGGCAGGATATGACACAAGGTCAATTTCTAAGCGGAGTTTAACAGGTTTGAATTCAGAATTTTTCTTCTCCTAGACTAGTAACCTCACCAAGGCTGGAGAACCTAGTCTGCCTTACCCATAGCTGGAGGGAGAATAATTGGATTCATATCTTTCCCAAGTGCTATGTGAAATGCAATCAGTCTCGTCAAGGATTTGAACTTGTGTTGCCGTGTCCATTTCCTACGACGATAACCATTACACCATGGGCACCTCCATTTGATTTCATAATAATAACCATTTTTGCACACTCTAATATAATTTCAAGTGTTCTTATTTAGAAATGATAACATGATTATATAGTTTTTTTATGTATTTCAAGAAATTATGGTTTTAAGTAGCTCGTAATAATGATAATAAGACTAGACACGTCTGGGTGGGTAAGGTGATCCATTGGGAATTGCGCAATAAATGGAAGTTTGACCATGCAAACAGGTGATATATGCACAGCTCAGAATCTGTCCTGGAGAATGAGACACACAAACCCCGCTGAGATTTTGAGATACAAACGGATCACCTAATCTCGACCAGACGACCAAACCTTAAAAAAACAAACTTGCAAAAATGTATTCTTTGATATCCCGACTGACCATAGAGTAAAACTGAAAGAAATCGCAAAAAAGGATAAGTACCTCAACCTTACTAGGGAATTGAAAAAACTGTGCAATATGAAAGTGACGGTGATACCAATTGTAATTAGAGCTCCTGGTACAGTCACCAGTGGATTGGTAAAAGGATGAGAGAACTTGGAAATAAGAGGACTAGTGGAGATAATCCAAACTACAGCATTGCTGAGATCGGCCAGAATACTGAGAAGAGTCCTGGAGACTTGTTGTCACTTAGACTCCTGTGAAAGACCATCACGCTGACGTGAAAAATTCACAAGATGTAAAAATGATAATTACAATATTTATATACAGATCGAATAATTTATTTGATAGTTACAAAAATTTCCCTTTTACTTACCATTTTTTTCTGAATTCATCCAATTTAATCTTCAAATTTTCTACATTATCGCTATTTTTTTATTTGATTAGATATTTTCTTCAAAAAATATATCATTCAATAAGCAAAAAATCTAATTGGTTTGTAGACTTAGTAATTAAAATCTGTCTTTCTATTATAATCGGAAATTCTATTGATTATTTTAAAGTTTCAGTTAGATCACCTCTCATTCTTTCTAGTTTATCGTATTTAAAAAAAATCTTTTCCTGTAAAAATCTTTTACTTTTTGTTATTTCTTTTTTATCTTCATTGCCCTCTAATCTTAATATTATACTGTAATTTCCATATCTCGACAATGGAGACTTGGCCAAGGAACAATATTCTATATGAGGTTTTATTAGGGTTTTATGTATTTTTAAGTAACGTTTGCCTCCCATGAAATAAAATTTCTAACTATCCAACCAATTATTTCATTTTCCCTCGATACAATAGACAAAATGTCATCTTTGAATGTATCATGAAAGCCAACCCCTATTTACTTTTTTGATTTCCCTGTTGTTTATGCTTAAATTTAATGTTTTTGGGTCCAATATGTCGTACTTCACATTTTTCTATATTAAATCCTCATTTCCAAATATCTTCTCAATATGTCAATTTATTTTGATCCATTTGCGTTATTTCTTTTGATAATGGTAAATTAAGTAGTTTGACATCATCAACAAATAGTTGCATTTCTGATTTTATTTCATTAGGCAAAATATTTATGAATATTAAAAACAATAAAAGTCCTAGTTGTAGTATGAAAATCAGATGCACTTATAAAAGCAATAAGCAAATATCAATTGATCAAGCGAATGGTATTAGCCAGTCAACGTCTATAGATATCATAACAATGACGTCATTGATAGAAGCCTTAAATACACCGGACGAACTGGGACATATTGAAATATGAATCAGATGTTTAGCAGCATTGGCAAGGGTCAAGAAATTAAAAGACGAAAAAGCCAGCAGAGGAGAGAATGAAATCATAGATCTATTTCTGGCTACAGAAGACTGTCAAGCTGTGGACAAAATATCGACAACGGATAATCAAAGAGGATTAGAAGAATTAACTTATGAGGAAATTATAATGATAATCAAGAATAATATACAAAAAAAAAAAAAAGACTCGTTGTTGCAAAGAAAATAAATCCATGGAGACTAAAAGGGCCTAAACGAGTCTCTAATACAATGCGTTCACTTATTGAAGGAGGTACTTAAATATTGCGAATTTGATAAACTAGGAACAGAAGACATCACAACAGAGGTTGAAATAATCCTTCTAAGATTAATAGAAGCCATGCAGAACAGATCGCAACAACAGAAATACTTAAAAAGTTACTAATAAGACATATAAATATAGAAGCGAGGATTTTTACGACTAGAATTGATTAAAGAGTTCAACCAACAAAAAGATTATCAAAAGACATACAACACAACCAAGTTCGTTATCAAATGCAAATATTGTGGTAAGAGAAATACGAAGAGAGACTCAGGGTTGGGTAAAACATGTTCAAATTGCAAAAAGAAAGATCATTTTCAGGTGGTATGCAAGTAGAAAAGAAGGTCAGAAATAGTAGAAGGCACAGACCCTTCAACAGTAAACACCGAAAAATATGCAATAAATACACCCACCAGAATCAGAGAAAAAATAAAGTTGTTGGATATATTTTTCACATGCAAGTCGACTTTGTGAGTGATGTCTCTTTAATACCGAGGAATTTCTGAGCGGAAATGGGCAAATCGAAATTGAGAAAAAGCAGTCTCCAGTTGAAGTACGTGGTGTATTCAATATGTTTTCAGATGTTTTTGTACAGGCACTTAAAATTGTCGTAGACTCTTGAGAATTCAGTATGTTATTGCTATACACTTTATGAGATGACTGATCAATTTTTATGATTTCAGCTTCAAATGAACAGCTACAGCAGCAATTGGAATACACCCTACCAAAGCCTGATTGTCACAGCTGGTGAATTTCAAAAATGCAATCTAGATGTGAGGACACTTTAGAAGAACGATATGCAATGAGATTCTGTTTTAAACTTGGAAAAATACTACAGAAACGTATGGAATGCTTCAGACTGCTTTTGGAGCATCTTGCATGAATCGAGCATGAGTTTTTGTATGTACTATCAATAAAAGTGCCCTTACGAAAAAAGTCTGGAAACTTATTTAATGATCCTTGTAATTTGACGGAATTGTAATTAAAGTAATTGTCACTTTTGGAGGGATATTGAAACAATAAAGCGCTTCGAAATGATTCCCATCGTGGGAGTCGCATGTTATAAAGATCAGGGACTATTAAGAATTGTTGAAATTGGATACCACAAAACACAAAAATTCTTTCAGGGCATTAGAAATAATAAGGCCACAACGGGAGCAAAAATAAGCTATTCGAATAGTGAAAGGGAAGTATTAACAATAGAGTTGAGCACGGAAAGGGCGCGAAACTTCTTATCGAGATGGAAATTTTTTATTAAAAACGAACCTCAAACAGTCAGAATTCCTATTTAATCTCAGAAAAGAATTTCCAAGGATTACATCATTAAGAATTTTAAGATGGGCAATTAAACTTATGGAATTTGATTTTGAAATAATGACCGTAAAAGGAAACACAATTCTGTATGTAGACGCCTAATCCAGACTAGAATTTGATCATGAAAACGTAGAAAATCATGAAAATACGGAAGACAGAATACTACACTGGGTAGAAATGGATTTTTAAAAATCTCCGAATCGATTCAAAATAGAAACAAAATCTAGCATGAAGAAATAATCTTGAGAGATTAAAAAGAAATGCATGGAACAATTTTTTAAAGGCAGAGAGACCCTTCAAAGAAACGAACCATAGAAAAGGGCATAATAAATAATAGAGACAATAGTACCCACACAAACCCTAAGAAAGGACATATTAGTGGTAATTTACTAAGCTTTTTGCTAAGATGTCGCACAAAGCAAATTGAAAGGGGCACCCAAAAAGACTCGAACTCACTCATGTAGTTTTGCTTGTCGAGTTTGCTAACCATAACACCACAACAGGCGCCCGAAAGGACAGATTAGTGTGTTTACATGATGATGTATATTGTAGCGTAACGATAACACAAAAAAGGTTAAAGTTGCTATCATAGTGGCCGGTATATTCGAAAGAAGTCGAAGATTATATTAAAAGATGCCCAAAAT
This sequence comes from Sepioteuthis lessoniana, assembly GCA_963585895.1. Taxonomy (NCBI): domain Eukaryota; kingdom Metazoa; phylum Mollusca; class Cephalopoda; order Myopsida; family Loliginidae; genus Sepioteuthis; species Sepioteuthis lessoniana. Next base: position 12,381,477 of record OY757929.1, read on the forward strand.
GTGTTGGAATAAAAAATTTAAATGAATCAAAGTTCACTCAAAGCTCTCTCCCCTGGAAAAAAGAACCGTGGATTGAGGGCCACATGGATTAAGCTCACCTAAAAGACATAGGCTTATTATTAATCCTAAGGGACTCATTTTCGAGATAACCTGAGGTAATAAAATAACGGACAAAAAGATACAACAATAAAGAAAGTACTGAGAACAGTATTCTCAAGAAATGGAGTACCCAAAATGATTGTCACAGATAATTCTCCAAGATTTTGCGACAAGAATCATGGCTAAAGTGTATTGGGTGCATCACATACAAGACATCACTGTAACATTCGCAATCTAATGAGATTGAAGAGAGAATGGTGTAAACTGAGATAATAGGGTCTAAGACCTTTTTCTTATTTAATGAAAGCATAAAAGCCTTCCAACACAGATTGCTCCTAAATCATCGAAAGATTCCACATTCTGGAAAAAAAAGTCCTGCGTTAGCGGAGAGACAAATCAGAGACCCCATAAAACATGTCATTTTCAACATGAGAAAATGTTTGGTATATAAAAGATAAGGAATCAAATCCAGAAAAATGAAAACTCTTATTATATAACACAGCGATTTTAGAGAAAATATTCTTCACATTCTGGCCCATGTAGATCAGCTGAGATACAAAATCGAATCCGAAGACGTAGAAATAGGGGTAGAATTGGGAAATTCTTACTGTATTTATTATCTCAATTTTGGATCCGAAGAATTCCTCTAAAATGTTTTTTGGAGTTATTGATTCATATCAATGCGCTTAGCAGGATGGAACTAAATCTATAATCCTAATGTGACTGAATTTTGTTTTTTACTTGAAGGAATATTTGCTCTGTGATATCATTTACATTGAGCTCTTTACCTTCATCTTTAAATATTCGAATTTTGAATAATTTAATTATCCTGACGGAATTGTTCCCAACTCCGGATTTACTGGATTGAAGAATATATATATATATATATATATATATATATATATATATATATATATATATATATAATTTGTAAACACATTTTGTTGATAACATTCTTAAACGACCTAGAGCTTTTTTTGGCACACAGTTAAATGGTTTCAAGTATTGCTATCTAAGTCACAATTTAACATCAGTCATTTGTTCGATGTTTCGATCATATGGAAATCAAACCTGACTGATAAAATGAAACGCAGTTTCTTCCAGGCGGCGGTCGTGTCGATACTGCTGTATGGATGCACTACTTGGACGCTGACTAAACAGTTGGAGAAGAAGCTCGACGGCAATTATACAAGAATGTTGCGAGCAATATTAAACAGGTCCTGGCAGCAACACCCCACACGGCGCCAACTGTACGGCCACCTACCACCTATCACGAAAACTATACAAGCTAGACGAACCAGACATGCCGGACACTGCTGGAAAAGCAAAGACGAGATCGTAAGTGATGTGCTCCTGTGGACCCCCCGCATATGGCTAATCAAAAGCAGGACGACCAGCTCGAACATTCCTACAGCAGCTATGTGATGATACGGGATGTAACCCCGAAGACCTGCCGAAGGCGATGAATGATAGGGAGACGTGGAGAGAGAGGGTCAGGGATATCCGTGCTAGCCGCACGTCATGATGATGATGATGATTAGTTTGCACACATAGTTTGTTGAATTTGACCTATAGAAAGAACCCTATTAGGTGCTACCACTCCGGGTCAAAGTGGCCCAGAGAGCAATGGAAAGGAAGGGGTACTCCACATTCCCCAAATATCTTGCATTACTGAAGCCTCACCATCAGATTGTTTTATGTCATATCCAGGATACTAGTTGGGGGTAGGTCTCACCCCTTCGCAGGGATGTAGTTAGTGTATTCAACAGCTCCAGCCGACTGAGTGAGACTTAACTTAAAAGCTCTACCACAGATCTCACCTATCTATTATATAACATATTCTTGTTTATACTTTTTGTATGAGTTCTATCTATGATTTGGGGGTGTCCTTGTAGTGTAATGGTTAAAGCGATGGACTACGGAATCGTAGTAAGCGAGTTCGAACTCCAGTTGTGCAATTACGTTCAACTTTCGGACAAATACCCTTGGGAAAGGTATGAACCCCTTTATCCTCCCAGCTATGTGTTAAATAGTGCCACTACTGTTATAGAAGAATTTGGCATTAAATAACCAACAAAGGTTGATATGCCATTTAACAAAGAAACCAAACTATCTATGCTTTAAATGTTCCCGATATTGTGGCTTATGTGTTAGACTGCGACATTGTAGGAAGTGAGTTCAAACTCCAGTCTTGCAAGTATGTCTTTTTATGGATTAATATCCTTGGGAAAGAGATGAACTCTCTTATCCCCTCAGGTATAGGTTAAATTGTATCATTACTGTTCTTGTACAAGGATGTCCTTGGCAGTGAACAACCCAAGAAGGTTGATATGCCATCAAAAAACCCAAAACAAACCAAACGTTTTTATATGTGTAAATGAGCTTATCTAATCTCTCCTTCCGATTATTCAGTGTTAGTGTATCAATGGATATACTTATACTAATATTGAACCTTGATGAATTGGGGATGCGGCTGATTATCCTCCCTTGTCACAACCATTTCAGTAAGGGCGAACAGCCTCGTCTTGAATTCGAACTTGGTCCGCTGAGTTCATTTCCGGCCGGACACATTTGTATATTTATAATTTACTCCCACATGTTCGCGGTATGCAGCCTTTTTAGCATTTGTGTAGTCTTTCCTGACAAAGAAACGTTACAGATATGTGCGCTATGAGATAGAAGAAACGCTCTCGAGAGGAAAATAGACTGAAGAACGAATCTTTGTTCGCCTAGAGACAAGCCTTTTGTATCAGTCACTGATTCAGTTAAGATAATTAATTGCTGATAGCAATTAATTTTCTGCGCTGGTCTTTTTTGGTCCTCCTGGCGAAAGATTTAGCATAGTATACAAAACACTGGAATTGTATCAGTTTTTATTTTTAGGTTTGCGCATGCGTGCGAGTTAGGAAGTATTGGGTGTTCTTATTTAATCAACTTGGCATAGCGTGGCATATTGGTCTTAGCTAGGTTACAGTATCTGCAATTTCTTAGTGGTCACTCATCTTAGCACTGAACTGGGTCTTTATTGCTTAACTTCGGTAATCTGGTTGGAACTGGCGTATTGTTATTCATTTAGTTTAGCACACAGACTTTAAGTTTCTTAAAGCGCCCGTTGTAACTATATGGTCACCTATTTAAATATTTAACAAGTTCATCATTGCTTAATCTCGGTAATCTGATGGAAACCGTGACTTTTAGCGAGATACCAATTCATATTTTTACATAGATTACCATAAAATCTTGTGACTGTTTAAAGGTTCTAAAGTCACTTAAGAAAAACAACAGTTTTTTGTTTAGTTGGAAAATGCAGCATTGGGAAACTTTTGAACGGTCCCCAAAAGCCAGTTAAAAAAGAACTAGCGGTAGAATCAAGACCATTCAGACTACAGCAGTGTTGAAATCAGCGAGGATACATAGAAGATTCTTGGAGACCCGAAGAAACTTGCTGTTACTTAAACTTTAGTGTGAAGCCATCAATTAAAGCTGTCGTGAAATACTCACAATAATAATAATAATAATAATACAAAACTCAATTGCAGAAATCTAATCAAAGGAATAAATACCTGGGTTGCACCTCTCATAAGATATTCCGGACCCTTTCTCAAGTGGACCAGAGAAAAACTTAAACAAATAGACCAAAGAACAAGAGAACTAATGACAATGCACAAGGCCTTACATCCCAGAGACGACGTTGACAGACTATATATTTCAAGAAAAGAGGGGGGAAGAGGACTTGCCAGCATTGAAGACAGTGTTGACGCATCGATACAACGACTCAAAGAGTATATACAAAAACACGAAGGAGGACTCATTACAGCAACCAGAAACGAAACCGAGAACACGATGAACAACAGAATGGCAATAACTAGGAAACAAAAATGGGAAGGAAAACAACTCTATGGGCGGTTTAAACGACTAATAAACCATATCTCACACGACAAAACTTTGGACATGGCAAAGAAAAGGAAACTTTAAGAGAGAAACAGAATCTCTCCAAATAGCAACACAAGACAGCGCCCTAAGAACCAATCATATCAAAGCGAGAATAGATAAGACTCAACAAAATAGCAAATGCAGGCTATGTGGTGACTGAGATGAAACCATCAATCATATAATAAGCGAATACAGTAAATTAGCATAGAGGAAGTAAAAGGCGAGACACGACTGGGTCAGAAAGGTGATTCACTGGGAAATGTGCAAGAAATTTAAATTCGACCATACTAACGAATGGTATATGCAAAACCCAGCACCGGTCCCTGAAAATGCCACGCATAAACTCCTATGGGACTTTAACATACAAACGGATCACCTAATCCCGACCAGAAGACCAGACTAAATAATAATCAAAAAAAAAAAAAAAAAAAAAGAAAGAAAAAGAGAACTTGCAAAATAGTCGACTTTGTTGTCCCGGCTGACCACAGAATAAAACTGAAAGAATGTGAAAAGAAGGATATGTACCTCGACCTTGCTAGGGAATTGAAAAACAGTGGAACATGCTGGTGACAATCATGCCAATTGGTGCGTTTGGAACAGTAACTAAAGGATTGCTAAAGGGACTGGAGGAGTTGGAAGTTGGCGGACGAGTGGAGACCATCCAAACGACAGCATTATTGAGAACGGCCAGAATACTAAGAAGAGTCCTGGATACTTGAGGAGACTTGCTGTTACTCACTCCAGTGAAAAACCATTGGCTAGCGCTGATGTGAAAAGCTCTAATGAATGAATAATAATAATAATAATAATAATAATAATAATAATAATAATAATAATAATAATAAGAAGCTTGGAAAAACCACTGGAAGAATTGGATATAAGAAGAAGAATCGAGAACATTCAGACCACAGCATTGTTAAAATCATCATGAATACTGCGAAGAGTCCTGGACCTGAGGGTACTTGCTGTCAAACAGACTACGGTAAAAGCCCACCATCAAATGCTGGTGTGAAAAACTCACAAGAAGTAAAAAAATAATAATCATAATAATGAACAAAAATGGGAAGAAAAACAACTGCACTGATATTTCAAGCGACAAAGAAATATCAAATGCGAAATTTTAGGCATGGCTAAGAAAGGGTAAAGTAAATTAGCACAAAGAGAGTATAAGACCAGATATGATTGGGTGGGGAAGGTGATAGACATAGAATTGTGTGAGAAATTTAAATTTGACCATACGAACAAATGGTATTTGCAAAATCCAGAATCCGTCCCAAAAAATGAGATGCACAAACTCTTTGTGATTTTAAGACACAAACGGATCATCTAATCTCGTGTGAGAATACCCACCTCTGCAGTTCGTTGCACAAGTTACTAGCCCCATGTCGAGAACTTATGTGTGGCCGGATCGAGCGAGAGGCAAGTTCACAGGGAAAAGAAAAAAACACAACAACAACTTTGTGGTTAGAACGCCCAGGGAGGATGGAGAGCGTGTAACACAGTGGATAATTAGTTCTGGGCTGAGTTTCGGCTGGCAAAAGATTATCTTAACTAACTGGGTCCGGCTAGTAATGTCGCTGTTCGTTGTTCTTTGCTCCAGTCTAATCAACTTTCCTCGAACCCAAACTAACCCTAACCCTGCTAGGACCCAAAACGCACCTGTATATATACAGAATGTTTCATTATTATTTCCGGCCAAGGGACACCCACGAATAAATCCATAACATTTTGGGAGCCATTTCTCTCTTTAAAAAAGTGGACATAAAAATATTTTCTAGCCTGGCCGTCTCCGATACAGGGACATTAAATTCAGACCCTTTTAAGTTTTTGACCAGTACCTGACAAGTACTTAACACTTACCCATGCCCGTGGCCATATGTATAAACATTTTCCTTATCTAGATTTCCTTAATCTAGTTAATGGGTTTTCCTAACATTTGAAATTTGATTTCCTGGCCGAATCTAACTCATCTTGTCATATATATATATATATGTGTGTGTGTGTGTAGGTGTGTGCGTGCGTGTGCACACACATGTGAGAGGGCGTATATATATACACACACACGCACACATGCATGGGTGCACACACACACACACGTGTGTATACATGTATGTGCATATATCCAACTCATAGTCACACACGGCCTGATGACCAGAGGTTGTTATAGTCAATAAAGAAAAAAAGAACCTGCCGATCAGCATGCCCACAAGGTAAAACTAAAAGAAAGCAAACAGAAATATAAGTGCCTAAACCTTGCTAGAGGACTGAAAAACTATGGAACGTAAAAGTGACAGTAACACTAATTATAACTAGTGCGTTCGGTATAGTCATCAAAAGATTAGTACAGGGACTGGAGGATTGGGAAACAAGAGGATGCAAACTACAATATAGTTGAGATCGGCTTAAATACGAGGATCATTAAATAATTTTCCAGACTTTTTTTGGTATGGGCACTTTTATTGATAGTACATACTTGAGACTCTAGTCCCCTTCGAAGTAATCTCCTTCGGCTGCAATGCACTTGTTGTACCGTTCCAACAACTTCTGGAAGGGCCCATCGAAGTCCTCTTGTGTGAGCGTGTCAATGACCTTCGTCACAGCCTCTTTCATCTCCTCAATTGTCTCATAACGACAACCTCTGAGCTTAGGGAATAACCAAAAGTCACAGGGAGCAAGGTCTCGACTATAGGGAGGCAGGGGAACAGTGTTGATGCCCATCTTGCTCAAATAGTCCGTGACAAGGATGGAGTTGTAGACTGGTGTATTGTCCTGGTGAGAATGCCACTGACCCGATTTGGACAGTGCTGGCCTCTTCCCTAGGAATCTCTTCCTGAACTCCCTTAAAACCTCAACATAGTAACCCTAACCCTAAGCATTTGGCCAATAAACTCAGGTCTATTGACTTCCTTACTCCTCCCACACCTCTAATAATCCCTCACAGACTCCCTGCCTTCCTTGAATCTCTTATGCCACTCAAAAACTGATGCTCGATTCATGCAAGATGGTCGAAAATCAGTCTGAAGTATTCCATACGTTTCTGTGGCATTTTTTCCAAGTTCAAAAAAGAATGTTATTGCATATCGTTCTTCTAAAGTGTCAGATTGCAATTTTGAAATTCCCTAGCTGTGACAATCAGGCTTTAGTAGGGTGTATTCCAATTACTGTTGTAGCTGTTCATTTGAAGCTGAAATCATAAAAATCAGTCAGTCATCTCATAAGATGTATAGCAATAACATAGTGAATTTTCAAGAGTCTACCACAATTTTAAGTGCCTGTACAAAAAAGTCGGGAAACTTATTGAAGGCACCACGTACTAAGGAGAGTTCAGGAGATTAGACTCCAGTGGAATATCATCAGTTGAAACTGGTGTGAAAAACTCCTATAAGAGTTATGAGAGATGATAGACAGATTCTATGTCGAGACAAAAAGGAGAAAAAGAATTTGTCAGCATTGAAGATAGCGTGGATGGATTGATACGAGAACTTGAAGACCACATAAAAAAAGAGACTGATCAGTCAACAGAAACAGCACGGACAACATAATGATCAACAGAACAACTAGGAAATAAAAATGGGAAGAAAAACAACTGTATGGATATTTCAAGAGACAAATTGACGAAATCTCACATGCGAAGACATGGGCATTGCAAAGAAAAGGAAACTTGAAGAGAGAAAATAAATCTCTTCTAATAGCAGCACAAAATAACGCCATAACTATGTCAAAGCGAAAATATATTGGACGCAGCAAAATTGCGAATGTAGGTAATGTAGTGAAAGAGACGAAACGATCAATTACATAATAATCGAATGCATCAAATTAGCACAAAAAGAGTAGACAAGACTTGATGGGGAAAGTGATTCACTGGGAATTGCACAAGAAAATGAAATTTGACCATACTACTAAATGATATAAGCACAAACCAGAATCTGTCCAGGTGAATGGGATACAAAATTCCCTGGGATTTTGAGAAAAAAACTGATCCCCTAATCCCAACCAGAAGACCAGACCTAGTGATTATTAACAAAAATAAAAGTATATATATATATATATATATATATATATATATAATATGCCGAATAGTAGACTTTGTCGTTCCGACTGATCGCAGAGGGAAAATCAAAGAAAACGAAAAGAGAAACAAATACTTGGACCTTGCCAGAGAATGAAAATATATAGGGAACAGGAAAGAGATAATGATACTTATAATTGCTGCGTGAGGAACGATTCCTAAAGGCTTGGAAAGGGAGCTGGAAGAGTTGGAAATCGGAAGACGAACCGAGACCATCCAAACTACTGCATTGTTAAGCTCGGCCAGTATACTGAGAAGAGTCCTGTAGATTTGAAGAGCCTAGCTACCACTCATATTCCAGTGAAAGACCATCAGCTGACGCTGATCTGAAAAAATCGAATAATAATTAGTAAAAAGTAAAGTTGGCGACCGTAGTCGAGGGTGACCAGAAGGCTCCCTTTTCAATAGCTACTACACCGAGGTATAGGGGAGGGCGCAACTCTCTGGATTGCTTTACTTTACCCTTGATATGTACCTTATATTCCTGTGTGTTAAGCAAGGAGGTATCAAGTATCATTTTAAAAGTCTTTGGTATGACGCGACCTGGGATTAAACCCAGGTCTCCCGGACCATTGGCAAACACTCTACCCACTAGGCCAATGAGCCGGTATAATAATAATAATAATAATAATAAGAAGAAGAAGAAGAAGAAGAAGAAGAAGAAGAAGAAGAAAAAGAAGAGGAGGAGGAAGAAGAAAAACAACCGAGGGAAAATAGAAGAAGGAAGAAGAGATCGGAAAAAGAGAAAGTGATAGTAAAGAGAGGGAAGAAGACACGAAAAATAAAAGAAAGAAAGAAAGAATCTCGATCACTCCTCCCTTCGGTCTGACATCTTTGTAACTCACTGTCTGTTCCACCCACGCATAATGCAATAAATGCAACACATGAGTGAATTAGCCAGATAAATTCATATGCAGGTTGCAAGCAAATTGCTGCACCGCCTTCTTAGCGCATGCGCAGGAAGGAATGGCTGAAAACCAAATAAAGAAGCGAGATTAGAATATTTTTCCCAAAGAAAAAAAGAAAATAAATAAATAAATAAATGAAAACTACGTCTGGTATCCCACTCTCTGCTTTTCACAGTGTCTTTCTCTCTGTCTTTACTATAGAGAAAGTCAGAGAGTGTAAGGATAGGGAAGGGGGTGCGCTGAGAAGAAGATTTTTCTAAGTTCGGCATGTCGCTGTCCAATAATTTCTTTCCAGTCTCTTCGCTGCAGACTTTCTGTCTTATTTCGTGGGCAATTACTTACCGATTCTCATTTTCTTTCCCGGCTGGCCTGGTCTGAAAGTTTCATTTTACTTCCTGTTTTAGCTAATACAGTCTTTCACACCTATCATCTAGTGATAGCAACATTATACCGTTCTATTTTTCAGTTTTATCTGGTTACTTGACGCTTTGTATACGTCCATATATGGGAGGCGCCCGTGGTGTAATGGTTATCGTTGTTGGAAATGGACACAGCGACCTGAGTTCAAATCCCTGATTTCACATAGCGTTAATAGCCTTGAGAAAGTATTCTCCTCCGGCAAATAGTAGGGCAGACTGGATTCTTTAACCCTGTTAAGGCAACCTGTCAATGAGAAGGAAAACAGAATTTAAACCTGTTAGACTCAGCTAAAAAAATAGACTTTGAGTCACTTTCAGCTCGTACGTAGTGGTTAGCACATACATGCATATATACATCGAATGTGTAGGGGGACATGTATTTATGGTAGATATGTTTAGTCCCCCAAAATATCATGTTAAAGTTTTCTATTTAGAGTTTAGTTTAGTTGTAGAGAAGAGGAAAATCTCGTATTTTGGTTTGGCGCTCAATTTATTTCAACACTTAATTTCACCCAATCAGGATGACTTATCCTATTCAGCCCGGACCTTCATTTCCGGCTAGCAAAACGGGTGAGCGGCCAAACCCACTCTTTTTGGCTTGAGACGGCGACCAGAACAGACGTTCCTCTGGCCGCCCCTACTTAGCGATGCTTTTTAGCTAGATAAGCCGCCCAGTGTGGACATCTCACTGTGGCTTTAACACTAGCAGAAGCAACATGGACACTCAACGAGGGAACCATCTAATTTCTGGATTTCCTACGAGGAATCCCAGTTGAACATAAATTAGAAACATACAACATGCCTCGCACAGGCCCAACTTTGTGTCACCCCAAAATTGGCTATGTCGATCTGAGCGTAACTTCACTCTCGACACTAGTTCCCTTTTCACCTCTGGTCCACACATGGAGACAACGCAGACTCTCCCCCAAATACCAGACACAAAACTACACGGTGACTCTAAACACAATCCCTCACACGTCCGACAACACACGTTGCTTTATCAACATCCCGCTATGCCATTTCCACTCCAACACTAACAAGCCTAAACTCCACGAGTCTTGCAGCACCAAAAGCAAACCATATTCAATGCTGCAAATAAAAAACTTTCTTTGTTGTGTAGTTAAAAAAAAGTTTCGTCATTCATTTGTGTTGCCTAAAAAATATAGTGTTAGAGAAATTAACAATTTCCTGAACCGCTACATAGTGTTCAGAAAAAGGTAGAATAGGCACATGGAGACAAATGAATGAAGATATGAAACAAGTGAGTAAAAGGAACACTCAAAACAAGGCAACGAACAAAACAAATTTATATACTATAATAAAACAGACATTGATACATCAAAAATAGTCGCGCGCACGCGCGTGTGTGTGTAACTAACACAACTAAACTACAAAAAGGTTAATGACGAAAACGTCCTATTAAGTTAGATTACATATTTAAATGTCTTTCTTTTTGTGATTCGAAATAGTCGGTTTCTCTGAGACTGGAAAAAGTCTCATAGTCAATGTATATTGAAGAAATGAATGTCCGCGAGGCTTATCCATTTTTTGTTGCTTTTCACTCCTGTTGAGGAATTAGAAGAATGTCACACTGAAGAGAGAGAGAGCGTGTATCCGCTGCGAAGAATTTGTGTAAAAAAAGAAAGTGTTTGAAGACGACGTATTTATAGAAAATACGTGTCTTGGAAGTGACTCCAAACACAGGACGAAATTTACGCGCGGACGTAGTTTTACGCAGGTCACGTGGTTCTCCTGGCCAATGGTTTCTCGAGACTGAATATGTCTGCGTCCGCCATCTTTGTTGTGGGAACAAGTGGCATGCCACCCAAATTAAATTATAGGAGTGTAAAGTCCTTTAAATGTTCTCGTGTAATGAACGACTTTTCAAGCCCAATTACTCACTTCGGAAACAAGGGGTCGTTCATTACAAGAAATATGCATTTTGATTTGGCTTCTTTGTTTAATGGTGTATTTTTGTAACGCTCACGTGTGCATAAAAAGAGAAGAAATAATTGACAGACAATAAAACCATAAGTATTGTAATACCCTTTCTTTTAGGCGATATTAACAATTTGTATCCACGGATATTTTCTCCAGGCGTTTCGTCTCCTACGCTGATAGAAAAGAAAGTCTAAGATTCTTTTGATCTGGATGTTTTTTTTCAATTTCTCTCAATTGGAGAGTGGCGACGTGACACTCAGCGCCACTATGTTTTACTCTTTCTGTCGGTGCGTGCCAAGGCACACGGCGGCACGTGCGGGGCCGACTGCTATCACAACTACCTCTAAGAACGTGTGAGGAAAACTGGTCCTTCTCTCAAAAATCTACCTCTATTTAGAAAATCCGGAAGTAAATTTCCCACCGATTGACGAAACATAAATTTTTTTATCAGGCCGAGAATCTAAAATTTGTGGGTACTAAAAAATCTACCTGTTTGATCTCTCTGGGGCATGAACTCAAAACCAGACTTAGTGGCACCCAAAGCCTTTCACCCAGTGATCTGACATCTCAAGAGAAAGAAAAAAACTTTTTTCCTTTTTTTTTCACTCGAGTAGGCCCACCCACGTTCAAATCCGGACACACACTCACACACACACTTCTAGTTCAATTTCATATTCAATATAATACAAAGAAAAATATTCTCTTCTGCATCGTGTCACAGTATTTCATTCAACTAAAATAACACATTAACAGAAAATAAAACAAACAAAAAATAGTTACTATCTGTAACACTGCTGGCCAAGATATAACTAAAAGTCTTTCTTTCGCTGAAATCTCTCCGACAGACTGTCGTCCGACTATTTATCATTTCGACAACTGTTTTTCGATTAATGTCCTTTGATTAATATTCACCCTAACAGCATGACACTTCTATTTATATTATCTAGAGGCCCACTACTTCCATCCATTGGTGAACGGTGTTGTATATTGACCTCAGACCCGGCCAAACATGCCATTCCAAAGTCGGTGGAAGTTGCATATTTCGTTGGCGCGGGCGAGCTTGATTGATAATATTGGACAGGGTTAAAATCCCACGGTACAGTCACAAACTGATGCACCGGAAGAGGGTGACCTGTGAACTGCATGACAGTTATTTCCGCTCGATGATGATCAAAACATGCCATTCCAAAGACGGCGGAAGTTGCATATTCCGTTGGCCATTTATGGGAAGACATTGAGTGGGCGTCGAACTATTATATAACTCAGTGCACAGGAAGTTACATCAGAGGTGGATAAATGATGCTGTAGAGAAAACAGCACCCATAAGAAGGGGCCCTCGGGACCCCCGATTGAGCAGTTGGGGATCAGACGAGTTGGAGATAAGATGCAGTTGAGAAAACCAGCACCCAGAGAGGTTGGGCCCCAAGGACCCCGGTTGAGCAGCCCAGGAGAACGGGAAAGAAACGCGGTTATGGCCAATAGAGTGGAGATCTATTTGTTGCAGTTCTGTTCGGTCTCCAACTCCCTCTCACACAACCCCTTAAAATAAAGTGAGAGGCATATTTTTCTAAGAACTGTGTCGCTTGTCTTTATTGTGTCGTTGTTATGAATCTCTATATGAGTATGCTACAAACGGTGTTCAGTCACCAGTTTCTTCCTTTATTCCTATATGATACATATCAATCTTTGTGTGTTCTTTAATGCCAAAGCTGTCCTTGTGGAAGAACAATAATGGTACTATATGGGATAATAAAAGAGTGCATACATTTATGAAGGGCATTAGACTAAAAGTGAAGTTAATAGCGCGACTAACTACAGTGTCAAAGTCCAGTGCGTTAGCAACCACGCTACAGAGACTTCCCTTCGAATATATATACTTATGTTGTATAGTGGCTCGTACCACGTTACTTCCGCGGAAGTATAAAAGACGCCGTGTCTCTAGAGAAAGGGACAGAAGCAGAGACGGAGACAGGAGCAGAGACAGAAGAGCTCTAAAAGACCTCAACAACGCGAGACTTATGATATTAGTCGGACTGTACCACTTGAGTTAATAAATAATTAACTCTGTTTCAGTGTGTATTGTTTCCTTACAGCAATACAACAGTTTGAAACGTCGAATTTTACTTAGCTTCTCGGCCTAACCTTGGTGTAAATTCGATCCAAATTCATCCTCTGTTGTGTTTTATCTGAGTGTTTGTTATCATTTGTCTTGTTCGTCCAGTTAAGAAAAAACAAGTCCTACGGTGACGTTACTCGTTATGAGGTTGATACTGGATATATGACTGGGCACCAAGGTGATATCATTTCTATTCTTCCTCGCTAACAGTTGTCTATTTTCGAATTTACCGGCTAAACATCCCGACTCCGACCCTTAGGCGAGGAATTGTTCTACACAGCCGACCGGAAACAACCCTCTACCTCCTTCTGTGATTGGACCGGCTTTTATATCCACCGCCGAGCGGTATAATTTACAAGAATATTCTAGATAATTCTACAACATTCGAGAAACAGACAGTGCGTCGTCATTTCCTGTTTCTTGTTCTCTTTTTGGCGGGTAACCTCATGCTTACTTTGGGTCACGGGTTCGTTTTGTTTAACCGTTAAAACCGGCATCAATATGACTTGAATATGATATATTACACCGATCCCATCTCTGCTCTGTCGAGGGGGAATAACGAAGAGATTTCATTTGAAGGGTTATTGAACTCATCTGATCTCACAAGAAAAACATTGCTAATACAACTTTTTTCTTTTAAAACAAAGCACCCCAATATGTCTTAAACCAAAATCGATCTAAATGCAGTTCTTTCGGCTGGGGCTGTAGAATATATCGACTGCATCTCTGCAGAGGGGTAAAAAAAAACCATGACGAGTGTCTGGAATATGACATTAAACAATTTGACGGTGAGGCTTCAGGCCTGGAGCTTTGGGTAATGGAGAGTACCCCTTCATTGCAATTGCTCCCAGGTCTATTCTGGCCTGGAGTGGTAGCACCTAATAGGGTCCTATCAATGGGTCAAATAGAACTGTTTGACATTTAAACTGAGGGCAAACTAGTGACTTGTGCTAAATTGAATTATTAGAAATAGAACTGTTTGATCATTTAACTGTGTGTAAACAAATGACTGATGTTTGATTGAATTGTTAGTGATATGCAGCAATACTTGGAACCATTTAACTTTGTCGACTTATGCTAAATTGAATTGTTAGAAATAGAACTGCTTGATCATTTAACTGTATGTAAAAAAATGACTGATGTTTAATTGAATTGTTTGTGATACGGAGCAATACTTGGAACCATTTAACTTTGTCGACTTATGCTAAATTGAATTGTTAGAAATAGAACTGCTTGATCATTAAACTATATGTAAAAAATGATGTTTAATTGAATTGTTAGTGATACGAAGCAATACTTGGAACCATTTAACTTTGTCGACTTATGCTAAATTGAATTGTTAGAAATAGAACTGCCGGATCATTTAACTGTATGTAAAAAATGACTGATGTTTAATTGAATTGTTAGTGATACGAAGCAATACTTGGAACCATTTACATGTGCGTAAACGAATGAGAATTGTTGAGATAGAATTATTAGTGTTAAATAGCAATACCTGAAACTCTTTAACTGTGTGCCAAAATCGAATTATTGATATTACATAGCAAATACTTAGAACTATTTGACTGCGAATAAATGAATGAATAGAGTTGAATAGAATAATTAGTGTTAAATAGCAATACTTGTAACCACTTCCTTGTGTGCAAATAAAATATTAATATTGAAATGAATTATTAATGTTAGATGACAAGAATTGAAACGATTTAGCTATGTAGAAACAATAGCAATATTTATGTGCTAACAAATTAGTTCTAATTTAAAAATGAAACTACCTACAAGTTATTCACTGACAAATCATATGTATATTCATTTAAATGTATGTGCTGTAGACTCTCATATATGATTTACGAAATTCAATGAATTAACGAAACACTTCTTTATAATAATTTATCTCTTATTTTATTCTCGAAAGGGGCCCACAGTTTATTGTTAGTTTGATGGATAGATGGAGAGACGTATACTTAGAGAGGTGACTTCTTGTCTCACTCCTTCTTCCGGGAGCCAGGGTGTGCCAACGCTTGCACCCCCGTACAAGCTGTATCGTCAGAGACGACCTAACCCTCTGATCGGCTGCGTGTCCCTGGCTCGACTCCCGATTCTCTGCCTCTGTCTAAATCTGACTGCGTGGTTATCACGTAGTATCCTTCCGGTTACACACCTGTTGGACCTGACTGCCCTGATGCGCAGTCATCCCCCTGTTTACTATTCACAACGTGACAGCTTGTAAAAACACACCGGGTCACTAGGAACGAACCGAAAATCCATGTCATATGTTATATAACATATGCAAACAAATGATTAATTGTACATAGGATTATTTGCATTTGACAGAAATACTTGGAACCATCTAACTGTGTGCAAAAAAAAATCTCAGGCTTGTTTGAAAATGTAATCTACAAAATATTTTTACAAATCATATATATATATATATATGTATAAAGAGGATTTGGCATTAAATAACCTAAAATGGTTGATATACCTTAAAACATACACAAACCAACCAACCATCTAAATGCTGCATTACGCTAAATTACCCCTAGTTTCTGGTTGAATTGTATTCTAAGATTTCTTTTCTGCTTTCTCCTTGCTGGGTGTGTCACCAAGTGAATGGAGTGATCTGATTGAAACCTGATCGGCATGTCCAGATAATAGATTCAAAAGAAGGTCGTACTCCTTTTTAGCCTCAACCTAAACAAAGGCAACTAGTTAAGATAGTAAAGTTCTTAACATTTTTTACCATTTTTAACACCTGCACATATGATATGCACAAATATGAATTGTAAAAAATTTACGTAAATACGATGTGTAATTTTGTTCATAAAAAGTCATTAATGCCCACCCCCAAAAGTACTTAAGTATATACGTAAATATTATATCATCAATGCTATTGTGTATCAGTGGTGAGTCTTCGTATGTTTGAAATATTCAAGTAAATACATTTGGCTACACCAAGGTCTAGACTACATTGTCTATTTACAGCATTGCATTGATTTTGATTGTATTACAGTTGCTTTGAAAGTGGGAATACACGTTTGAATGCTTTTTCTTTGTCATTGGACGTTGAAGAAATATTTTTATAGGCTTTTTTTTGGCTAAAAATTAGAGGATTTTCATAACCCCGAAGTCGTTCATTACTCGAGTTTATATATATATATATATATATATATATATATATGTAAAAAATGATTTCGTTGTAAGTCCAAAGAGAGAAGGAAATATTTTAAAATGAATAGGTTCACGAAGAGATTTGTATTTTTTAAAAATTTATTTATTCATTTCGTTCTTACGTACGTGTATGTTTCTAGCATGTTGCTTTCGTCAGAGAACATATGCGGCACAAGGTCATGTGAAATGGGGTACTCAATGAGACTTGAACTCACTCGTATTTAAATGATTTTCCGTTTTATATGGGTTTATGTAGAGGTCACTCTTCCCAGTATATATATATATATATATATATATATAGTTTGCTATGTATATCAATTAAGATTTCTCAGAATCGGTGATAGACCTAGAGTCAACAATTTTTGGTGACTCTCAGTTTCATGCCAATGTGATCATCGGACTAAGACCTGTCAACTCCATTGCAACATACATCTATATATATATATATATATATAGAGAGAGAGAGAGAGAGAGAGAGAGAGAAATTTGATAACAAAGTAATCAAAGCATAAGGAGAGATTTATTGTGAAACAAAGTCGACACTATAGCGTTTCGATTCTAATGAACCATCATCAGGACTGGGAGGGGTGATATTAGTGATGTTAGATCAACGATGGATGTTTAAAAAATGATACAAAAATCTTAGGAAAACCTATATATCAAATTGAGTTACAAATTGTTTTCTCTATTTTGTCGGATTTTACTTCATTATTTACTTCCATATATATATATATATATATATATACTCGCTTGAAAGCTACAATAAGCATTTATTAAGCTTGATAATAAATCATATATCCATCTAATAGAGTTTAAAATATGTATATATATATATATATATATATATATATTGCACCCAAATATCTTGCACCCAAATAATGTCACTGCAAACAAATCTGATCGATTGTGCTAATTCTGTGGCAAAATCTTTCGCAGTTTGGCTAGCCTGAAGAGTCACCTACGAACACATACAATTTAAGGAGGGAGTAGGAGAGAGGGAGAGGACGAGAGATAACGGAGGTGGTCACGCTTGAAACTGAGAGGACAGCCATTATATATATATATATATATATAATCGTACCCCAGCAAAAATGACCCATTATAGCGGGAATTTTATTTGAGCAATGTGCTTAAACGATTAAACATTAGAAAGAACAGATATTTCCGGTCCAATGTGCAACAGAAATCATAAAGGGATCTGCATCGCACCGGAGATAATTTTTTTTAATCATCCAAATTGAACAAAAAAATTTCACTTCTTTCAAAACAGAAACATCAACAAATCTTGAACTGGATGATAGGGATGAATGGCGACAGAGAATCAGGGAAATCCGTGCTAGCAGCGCGACATGATGATGATGATGATGGTATACAGAAAAATATCAGCCGAGTCGGCTGAGGCTGTAGAATACACCAACTGCATCTCTGCAGTGGGGTAAGATAGCCCAACCTCCTCCAACGAGTTCACTGGATATGACATTAAACAATCCGATAGTGAGGCTCCATCCTTGGAGATTCGGGGAATGTGGAATATCCTTTAATTACCATTGCTCTCTAGTCCACTCTCACGCGAAGTGGTAGCAGCTGATGGGGTCCTATCAATAGCATAATGGTTAGAGTGTACGCCAATGGCCCGGGAAATCGTGGCTCAATCTCAGGTCGTGTCATACCTAAGACTCTAAAATGGTACTTAATGCCTCCTTACTTAAGCATTATAAGCTATGGCTAAAGGGTAAGTTGAATAATCTATGGAAAAGAGTATCGCCCTCTCCTTAACCTTGGTGTAGTAGCTATTGAAAACAGAGCCTTCAAGTCGCCCTTGACTTAGGTCGGCTAACTTATTTTATATATATATATATATATATAATTTGTAAATGGAAAGTTTATAGGTAACATTAGTCTTGAATGAGCCGGAGCTCATTTGTTGCATACAGTTAAATGTGTAGCAGAAAGAACTTCGTATTTTTTTGGGCGCGTTAATCAATTTGACCGTAAGGGTCGACGCAAATTTTCACCCAATCAGGATGGCTTATCCTATTCATCCCGGACCATTTTTCCGGGCAGCACCAAATTGGGGAAAGCCCGCCAAACACTTTCTCTTGCTCTGCAGCTTTCGAACTGGACAGACGTCTTACTGTCCGCTCTCCTGATATCAGCAGCATCATGAATCCATGAGAAAAGCCATCTAATTTATGGACCGCTTGAGACTAGTGTCTTAGACCAAGTTTTCCCAGTTGAATATGAATTAGATGAATTCAATACACCACACACAGGAATCACTTTAAGTCGCCTTCAACTTTGGCTATGTCGATTGCGACGCAAAAATTCCGCTCAAACATCTAGCCACTTAATCCCTGGGCAACATCTTCTGGAGACATTCACGCTTCTCTCCCCAAACCAGGACGACGTATTCATGGGCTGCTACATCATTCCTGACCTTTACCAGCAAACACGACCTTTGCTACACCTATGGCGACCATACGTCACTCACACATTCAACAATGCCTTAAGCTAGCGATGCACAGTTCGCTCAGGCATTTAGCTGCTAAAATGCCTTCTCAACTCTATAACAACTTCATTTCCCTCCTTCCTTCCTTCCATCTTACGAGACTTGCAGCAAAAACGTAAACCCTTTGTTCCACGCTGCCATGAAAACCATCATAAAAACCTTACGGCATCGACATCTCTCTCCTTTATTTTCCAACAACATTTAGCGAGGAAATAACAACGTAACAACACGTAACAATATTTCTTCGCTAAAAATGGTTTCTGATATTGTTCTCAAACACTTATGGTTTCATTAGCGAACAGTTAAATGCTTTCAAGTATTGCTATCGAATATTAATTGTTTTATTTGCACATAGTTATATGATTTCAAGTATTGCAATTGAAGAGTAAAAAAAAGTGATTAAATATTTCGGTAAATTTTTACCCTTTAACCCATATTATTTTAGCGAAAACTAAAAGTCAGATTCTGCCTCTTTTTTTAAGTACATGTAACCAGTCAGAAAAAATATCCGAAAAGAAGAAATTTTCAAGAAAACCTCAATATTTTAGAATTTAAGGGTGGGGATCACTTTGTTATATAAATCTAGCATAAGAGGATCCCCTAATTCTAGACCAGCAAGCCTTAGTTACGACCAGAGATTGCAGCAAAGGGACGTGTATGTATTTACCAGAAAAAACAAGTAGAATCTGATTTTTAGTTTTCGCTAAAATAGGATGGGTTAAAGGGTAAAAGTTTACCAATATTTCTATTTGATCTATTGATAAGAACTTAAATGGTACCACCACGGCGGATCAGAGTGGACCTGGGAGTAATAGCAATGAAGGGGTACTCCAATTTTCGTATAGCTCTGGGACTGGAGCCGCATCATCATAGGGCTCAGTGTCATATTCAGGTTACTCGTTAGGGATAGGGGTCTTACCCTTCTGCAGAGATGCAGTCAGCAAATCTTACAGCCTCAGCCGATTCGACTAATATTTTTTTGTATATATATTATCATTATAATGTCGTGCTGCCAGCACAGATTTCCCTGAATCTCTCACGCCATTCGCCTCTATCCTTCATCCCTTCCAGTACGTCTTCTAGACTAAATCCTGTGTCCGTACAGAGCTGTTGTAGATAAGTTCTTGTTGGTCGTTTAACACTTGCACGTCCGTCTGAAGGGGTCCATTGGAGAACATCTCTAATGAGTTCGTCTTTACTTCTCCAGCAGTGTCCTGCATGTCTAGTTCGTCTTATTTGGATGGTTTTAGAGATGGGAGGTAGATGGCCGTACAGCTGATGTTTCGAGGGATATTGTTTCCAGGATTTTTCAATATAGCTCGTATCAGTCTTGTACAATTCTCGCCCGGCTTTTTCTCCATACGTTTAGTCAGCATCCATGTGGTGCATCCATATAGTAGAATTAACACGACCTTTGCTTGGAAAAAATACGTTTTATTTTATCGGATGTCTGACTTTCATATGATCGATAACCTATCGATAGCATTCCATGCCTTTGCTAGTCGAATATTGATGTCTTTTTCAATAGATGAGATGCTTCTTTAGAGGTAGGTGAACTGGTCCGCAAGTTTCAGAGAACCACTGTTCAGTGTGGAGATGTCTCCTTTTTTTTATTAAAACATATGTACTCCGTTATGTCTGCATTCACATGGAGGCCAATGCCACCTGATGTCTGCTTCAGACTATGCAGCAGGTATTCAGCTGTGGTAGGTGTATTTGCCAGAAGCGCTATGTCATAAGCATTGTCTGCGTCTATAATAGTTCGTGTGGTGTATCGTCTGCTTCTTGCTTTTTTAGCGTAAAGCTATTTTCTTTCATTAGATCAATCGTTATTCAAAGTACATAGTCTAGGCAAATTATGGACAGATATGGAGCATGAAACACTACTCCATGGTGTCTTAACTTATAAAATCTCTTCCCATATCGAAAATCTAACCCAGGTCCATTCAGTGAAAGTCAGGCCTCCTAACTACAAAAGTATCCATCTTCTTAGAGAACCTTTCATTGAAATTTTACCTCATCGTTGTGTAATATTTATAAAGCTAAGTCTTGAAAATCTGTGAGTTCGAATCTTACTAAGTGCCCCGTTCTTGCAGACTATGTTTAATTTTTAGAGGTAATGGTGTAATAGCTCGCAGTGTAGTCACGCAGATCCGTCATTGTTAAATAGTGAATTTGATTAAATATGTGCCCCGTACTTGTGGTCTTGTACCAAACGTAAGCTATGCCTAACTTTTTAAAGGAGCAACAAGGCTTTTTTTAATGGTTATTGACGTTGGTTAATGTGCTACAACTAGTGAGTTCGATCCTCACTGTGGCTAATACTTCTGGAATAGTCAATAATTAAGCTACGCAAGGAAATGACTAGTTTATGTAGGCCATCTACTTAAGATTTTTATCCTTTTCATGGTAATCTATCTATCTATCTATCTATCTATCTATGTGCGTCTTCATTTCTCTTTCAACTTGATTTTCTACTGCACGTAGTGACCTTATTGAATGACTTTCATAGATTTTTCCACTTTATTTGCCTCGTCGTCCTAGTTCGCCTGTAGCAACAATAGCAGCAGCAAAATGACTGGGCAGTCCACAGAGTAAAAGAACAGAAATTACAAGCGATGCAAACATCGGAAAACTAAACAAGAAACTCATAAAGATTTGTCATCCGTAAAAAGAGAGATTTCTTTCTTTCTTTCTCTTAATCATTTCTTTCTTTCTTTCTTTCTTTTAATCATTTCTTTCTTTCTTTCTTTCTTTCTTTCTTTCTTTTAATCATTTCTTTCTTTCTTTCTTTCTGTCTTTCTTTTAATCATCTCTTCCTTTCTTTCTTCAAATCATCTTTCTTTCTTTCTTTCTTTCTTTCTTTTGTTTCTTTTTTTCTCCTAATAATCTTTTACTTTTCCTTAATTTTCGTTCCGGGGTGTCCTCGTTGTGTAATGGTTAAAGCGATGGACAGGGGAATCGTAGTAAGCGAGTTCGTACTCCAGTCGCGCTATTACGTTCACTTTCGGGCAAATACCCGTGGGAAAGGTATGAAACCCCCTTATCCTTCCGGCTATGGGTTAAATAGTACCACTACTGTTCTTCTAGGATAATGGCTTTGGCATTAAATAACCCACAAAGGTTGATATACCATTAAACAAAGAAACCAAACCAAACCTTGACTTTCTTTCTTATTTGTCGCTTCCGTTTTTGCAATTTTTCTTTGGTTCTGTCCGCTGTAGTTCCCATTTTCTATTGCTATTTCATCTATTTTCTGTATTTTCCCTTCTCTTAAAACATCCCACAGAGTCACTCTGCAAACATATAAGAAGGTGGACTTCTACTTCCTTGTGTAGAAAGAAAGAAAGAAAGCAAGAAAGAAAATCAACTCGTTTCCATTAAAAAATGTTGATTTTTATGCAATAAATCGGCTCCAGAAGCTGTAATTTTTGTATTTGTATTTTGTATTGACCAATCAGCCGATTTAAAATTTCTTTGAGATTCTCAGACGATATTATTTAACTTGCCGCGAAAACTTTGAAGGATCAAAACCCAAAATAATTTAAGATATCTTTTCCTTTCTAGATTGTTTAAAATACAATTTTTAACCTATCAAAATAATTGATATATCATCAACTTTTTAAATCTAATTTTAAGCCCACCTCAATCTTCTAAATAAGTGATAAAAAAATTCACCTGCCCGTATGTTTTACTGATTTATTCTGTAACCTACACAATCTTTCGATTTTTATTTATTTATTTATTTTTTTGAATGAAAAATCTAATATTCTGTTTCTTCAAGTTGCATTTAATTTCAGCATCGCTCAATCATTCTAAATTGAGCGAAAAGTGTTTGTTTATACAGATATATTCGTATTAATAATCTTTTCCTTGCTTATGAAAATTCTTGATACACCCGCTTACATTTTAGCGCATAGATATACCTTCTCTCCTGCATAGTAACATACTCACACAAAGATCTTTTACATACACAACGCAAAGTTCATACATTTCATGTATGGACTTTACTTTTTTTCTAGAAATATTTACGCTATGACTAATATTATCTTTTCTTGCAAGAAAAGACTTTGTAACTTTTGCTTTTAACTTTTCGCTCAATTCAAATAAATTAAAGTTAATTTGTACATCACTGTATTATTCAATCATTTATATACTTATCGACAACTTATACATTTACACATACATTTATAGATTGGGACAGAGTTGTGAGACCGAAACTTACCTGCATCATGGACTCTTCCAGCACTATTTTACTAGCGTAGTAATATCCTCATGCAGTCGCAGTAGCAGCAGTAATACAAGAGTACTAAAAGTACGACTACCAATATTGGACACAATCCTTTGTAACTTTTGTTAATATACCTTTCTTACCTCTAAACCGTGTTCTGTGTTTTCCTTCTGTGTCCCGACTTTGGGTCCACATCAGACACAGAGAGATATAAACAGGAGATAAAAGTTTGCCTTTGAAATATTTCAATAAAATAAAAGACTTTCTACTCGTTTATCATTGGGTTGTGGGACGCCTTAAGTGGGGTAATGGTTAACGAGCTAAGCGCCAGAACGTTGTTAGGGGGTGTCCATGTAGAGTAATGGTTAAAGCGATGGACTGCGGAATCGTAGTAAGCGAGTTCGAACTCCAGTCGCGTTATTACGTTCAATTTTGGACAAATACTATTGGGAAAGGCATGAACCCCCGTATTCTCCCAACTTTGGGTTAAATAGTACTGTTCTTCATGAAGGATGGCTTTGGCACTAAATAACCTACATATATATTAAACAAAGAAACTAAACCAAACCAGACCGTAGTTAGTGAATTCGAGTGATTTAGGCTAAAAAAATGTAAAGAATCCCCCCCCCAAAAAAAACCCCAACAGGAAACTGTCTGTCAGAGCCGATTTACCTGCCGAAATACACATAGAGGTCTTTAACTGTTGCAGCTAGAGAACCTTAAGGATTAATTCGTAAGGATCCGAGGGCCCGACCTCAAAAGGACAGGAAAGAAATCAAACTAAAATCAGAAGGTAAAAATAGTAATTCCTTCATGACACATCTGATGTTTGCAATCGCAAAAGATCTAATATATTGGCATAATTGTTAGAGTATTCGCCAGTGGTCCGGGAGACCGAGGGTTCAACCCCAGCTTGACTCATACCATAGACTAAAAAAATGGTATTTGATACCTCCTTGCTTAACATTTAGCATTATAAGGTACGGATCAAGGGTAAAGTAGAGCAATCCAGAGAAAGGAGTTGCGCCCTCCCCTACGCCTCGATGATGCAGCTATTGAAAAGAGAAAGTTCAGGTCACCTTCGTCAATGATCGACTATTTACTTACTGTGTATATATTTTATTTTTATAACTATTTCTATAACTTTAGCAATTTTAAAAAACAGATAATGCAATTTGTAAATTAAAAAAATATATATATATATATCATAAACCAATATTTAGGAAAAAGAATTAATAAAAAAGAAAAGACTGGAAATATTCGTACTGTTTGAAAATAATCAACCAGTATGCCTAGCCTAAAAAAAAAAAAACCCCAAAAAACCACTAGGCTAATATATATATCCCTTTGTTGTAGAGCCACATAATACATATATATCTGCATGCAGAATCATAACGACGACACGATAAAGACGAGCGACACAGTTCTTTAGAAAAATATACCTCTCACTTTATTGAAAGGGCTGTGTGTGAGAGGGAGTTGGAGATCGAACAGAACTGCAACATATTGATCTCCACTCTTATGGCCATAACAGCGTTTCTTTCCCGTTCTCCTAGGCTGCTCAACGGGGGGCCTGGGGGTCCACTATGCTGGGTGCTGGTTTTCTCTACCGCATCTTGTCTCCAACTCGTCTGATCCCCAACTGATTGAACTTCCTGTGCACCGAATTATATAATAAGTTGACGTCCACTCTTCTTCCTGCGAGCATCCAAATTGCACTCATTCAACCCGTCCACTGTCAAGGTTATATTCTGATATTGTTCCATAGCCAGATACGGCTATGCGAAATGGACATATAATGTTCATATATATATATATATATATATACATAGAACATAGGAATCTCGAAACACGAAAAACACTTACGACTTCTTAGTTCAGGAACGAAACTTTTTATTACCTTTGAGTTTAAAGGTTCTTCGACATAAGGAGAGAGATACACATTCTTTCTATTCTGGCTTTTTCATCTGCACCCCACATCTCGCGCGACACCTGCCCAAGGCTTCGGCGAGCAAGCGAAAGTCGACCCTTCTCGTTCGGTGTCCTGTTCTCAACTCAACTGACCTTTTCAAAATCTCCCCAAATCCTCAACGTGCTTCCGGTGCTTGAGGTCACCCGCACTCTGTAACCACGTTTCCCATCTGGGCTATTGTGATATCTCTGAGTGACACGTCCGCTCCGCGCGCGCGCGTGCGTGAACACCTGTGTTAATGTTGCACCTAAGTAACTCATGCACTGAGCCGAAAGGTTCTCAGTCTAACTAAACCCAAAGGCATAAACGAAGTACCTCGGCCATTATATTACAATATTCCTTGACCGGATGCACTTGTTATTTACACAGGTGCATTTCCTATTTTTACAGCTTGGCTGGGGTCATTATGTTACAACTTCAAACAAGTGGGATGTGACACAAGGTGAATTTTAAGGGGAGTTTTCACACCAAGGTTAAAGGGCAAAGTCTACCCTGCTATTTA
This sequence comes from Sepioteuthis lessoniana, assembly GCA_963585895.1. Classification (NCBI taxonomy): domain Eukaryota; kingdom Metazoa; phylum Mollusca; class Cephalopoda; order Myopsida; family Loliginidae; genus Sepioteuthis; species Sepioteuthis lessoniana. The sequence goes on from OY757929.1 coordinate 12,407,341, forward strand.
CCCTTAGCAGGAGCGAAGATAATTGGATTCATACTTTTCCCCAAAGTATTAACACTTTGCGAAATGCTAACAGCCTCGTCTAGAATTTGAACTGGTGTCTCCAACTCCATTTTTTACGTTGATAACCATAACACTACGAACGCCTTCAAGAAAAAGATCTAACATACGGGTTAAATGAAAAGTTTGACCGAAGGGGTACATTAGACATATGATAATTTGACCATTGCGAACACAGCGTACTTCTTGCATGGTTCATTTTGGTGAATTGTTCACAGCGGTAGGAAATGCCAAACATATTACCCCAGGTTGGGGACCCCTGGTATACATTATCAAAAGCATTCAGAATCGTAGTCGAGAACAAGTGACAGCTAGTTGCACCAGGCAACACTTGAAAGAAGATAATAGTGCATCCTAGGTATCATACTAAACAACTCTATCTGATGTTGAGGCTCCAGTCCTGGAGCTTTGAGGAGTGAGAAATTAGCCCTTCATTTTCGTTACTCTCAGATCAACTCTGACCGGAGTAGTCGGTCCTGTTAGCATCCTATCTATGGGTCAAATAGATTTGTTTGAAAATTATTAGTATTAGATAGGAATGCTTGAAACCATATACGAGGATCATTAAATAAGTTTCCAGACTTTTTTCGTATGGGCACTTTTATTGATAGTCCAGACCTTGCTCCCTGTGACTTTTGGTTATTCCTTAAGCTCATAGGCTGTCGTTATGAGAAAATTGAGGAGATGAAAGAGGTTGTGACGAAGGTCATTGACGCGCTCACACAAGAAGAGTTCCATGGTGCCTTCCAGAAGTTGGCGGAACGGTACAACAAGTGCATTGTAACTGGAGGCGATTACTTCGAAGGGGACTTGAGTTTCATGTGTGTACTATCAATAAAAGTTCCCATACGAAAAAAATCTGGAAACTTATTTTATGATCCTCGTATATGCGGAAAAAAAACAACCTTCAAAATGCAAAAAAATGTAACTATAAATCAACAATAAACGCGATTCCTAACTTTTAGCCATAAAATAACCCTAGATGGGTTGACATGCCGTTAGAATCAATCAATCAATCAATCATTGAATCCATAACTGATTGTTATTAAATAGGTATAATTGAAATTCCAGGGTAATTAAAGAGTAATTTCAAAATATTTCTTATTCAATTCTTGAAAAAATTATCGTTAAGAAATAATAAAAAGCATTTTAAAATTGGGTGTCACGTTTTAATCACTCTGTATTGTTTGCAAAAAATGTCTTCCTCATTAAGTAGCCAAACAACTGTTGACATAGCTTAAAACCAACCACCCAACCAACCGAATTTACCACACGTATTTCTTTGAACGCCGGACCCCTTTTTTTTGTATTTCTTTAGAGACCGTTTGCGACATGGACAAAAGGAATTTCTCGTTGCTTGTAACATCGGGGAAAAATTTTAGTGATTTTTTGTTCGAGTTAATATTTACGTAGTCTTGAAGGGAGATGGGTAGGGAATTAAAGGCAATTATAGACGCCTCTCATTTCCTGGACAATATTAATCGATGACGATTAAGTCAAATAGAAGGGAATACATTGAATACAAATGACGCCCGCACATGACAAAGGTTTTAATAATTTATTGAAACACCGGTTACAGATTAGAATAACAGACATGTTTTTTAAACGAATCAATTCGAAGTCTTTGTATTACGCGTGACCGATCTCACAGACAAACCCTAGAAGACGTGAGTATTTCTTTATTTTTTTTTAAAGAAACATCAACTTAAAAATATTGTTTTGCGATCAACAACCCTAGAAATGTTATATAGTGGACCAGTTTTGAAGTATTATAATTCAAATAAACCGGGCCATTGGTTTAATGAGTAGGGTGTTCGTCAATGGTCCTGGAGACCGGGATTCAATTCCAGGTCGAGTAATACCAAAAACTCAAAAATGGTACTTGATTCCACCTTGCTTACCACTTAGCATTATAAGGTAAGGATCAAGGGTAATGTGGAGAAATCCAGGGAATTCAGTAGTACCCTCCAATACACCTCAGAGTAATGGCTATTGAAAAGGGTGCCTTCGGGCCACCCTCGACTAAGGTCGCTATCTTTACTTTTTATAATTCAAATGATATCCATCCTTACGTGCAACCAAGACTACGTCATTTTTCGCATGATTTCAGCAAAACAAATGTTTTTTGTTTTAATGGTATAACAACCATTGTAGGTTATCTAATGCCAAATCCCTCCTTGTAGAGGAACTGCAGTGATTCTATTTACCCCATAACTGTGTGAATAACTAATTCCCTAACATCGGAATGAACGGACGTCTTTATCGTTGCTACAAGAAAACAGTAAATTTTAGTGTAAATAAGGGAAGGTGTTGTATAGTCACAACCATCAATACAAACTCATAATACATCTACACGTGCATTCAGAATCATAACGACGACACAATAAAGACGAGTGACACAGTTCTTTAGAAAAATATACCTCTCACTTTATTGAAAGGGTTGTGTGTGAGAGGGCGTTGGAGACCGAACACAACTGCAACATATTGACCCCCACTCTTATGGCCATAACAGCGTTTCTTTCCCGTTCTCCTGGGCTGCTCAACGGGGGGCCTGGGGGCCCACTCTGCTGGGTGCTGGTTTTCTTATATAATAGTTCAACGCCCATCTTCTTGTGGACGTCACAATCGCTCTCATTCAACCCTTCCACGGTCAAGGTTATATTCTGATATTCCTTGAGCGGATGCGCCTGTTATTTACATAGGTGCATTTCCTATTTTGACAGCCCGGCCGGGTCGTAGGTCAATATACAACAAATGGACTGTATTTATTTATTTGTTCTTTGTATCATATTCTTTATTCATCTATCCGATTATATATTAACCATGTATATTTTAATTATGTACAAATGTATCATAAGTATTTGTTTATTTACCGTATTAAATTCATACATAAGAGCAAACAAGTGACTCATGCTAAATTGAATTGCTAGAAATAGAACTGTTTGATCATCTAATTGTGTGTAAACAAATGACTGATGTTTAATTGAATTGTTAGTGATATTTAATTCTTGGAACTATTCAACTATGTACAAACGAATCAATTGTGTTGTATAGAATTATTAATGTTAAATAGAAATACATCGAACCACTTCACTGTGTGCAAACAAATAATTAATATTGAATAGAATCATAGGTAGCAATAATTGAAATCATTTAACTAAGTAAAAACAGTAGCAATACCAGTGTGCAAACAAATTAGATGTAACTTATTTAAAAATGAAATTACCACTAAACTAATTTCTTTCATCTCAGGGGGTGTCCTTGTGGTGTAATGGTTATAGCGATTGACTGCGGAATCGTAGTAAGCGAGTTCGTACTCCGGTCGCGCTATTACGTTCACTTTCGGGCAAATACCCTTGGGAAATGTATAAACCACCTTATCCTCCCAGATATGGGTTAAATAGTACCACTACTATTCTTCTAGGAGAATAGCTTTGGCATTAAATAACCTACAAAGGTTGATATGCCATTAAACAAAGAAACCAAACCATCTTACATATCATGTATATCTATTTAAATGTGTGCAAATAAATGGCTGATATTAAATTGTAACTGTTATGTAGCAATACTTGAATCCTTAAAACTGTGTGCCAAAAAAAAAAAAAAAAAGAAAAGAAAAATGAGCTCAGATTAATTTTAAAATGTTACCAAGAAAATGTATTTACACATCAAATATATTTATTGCATATGTATGTTGGATTGTTTGGGGTGGAACTCTTGGGGATCGGCCGTCTACAAATTGCCAGAAAATATTTATAGACTTTCCCATCAGTAGGAACAGTAGATTAGCCAATCAGTGGAGACTAAGGTATATAGGAACAATGGCAAAATCATAAAGTCTAGACTTAATCGAGCCTGAGCTGGGACACACTTCGGTCGGCCGTGTTGGTCGGTTGAAGGATCTGGTCGGGTATGTTCGGGCTCGGCTAGCAATCGGTCGAGGTGCGCCTTGACCGGCATCCTCGAGAATCAGGGCACTACCCTCCCAGGTTTTAACCCTACTCGAAGGGGTTGGTTTATCGCCAGGTGCCTGAGGTGCCACTTTTAAGGGGAATGCCGACGGGGTCCGAAGCATTTTTGGAGCTGCCAGGCGTATGTGGGCTACGGCCCAGCGCCTGGACCCACCTAAAAAAGGCCTTGTGTCATAATCGTCCGGTTGGTGGGACGGAAGACAAATACCGACTTAATGCAGCCTTGTTACTTAGAAGGAGTATATTGTATCGCTCAACTAAAAACAAGATGGCTACCCGAATTCCAACGATGTATAAACATGAGTTGGCATTAGATAGGCAACAAGGGTTGATACGCCATGAAACCAAATCAAAACAAACCCAATCTCCAATATCACAAACCATCCAAGTAATACGAGTAAGACTTGATGGGTCCTACGGAAGATGTAAGGACGAACTTTTAATTGACTTTCTCCAATGGACAATTATACATGGACTTACACGTGTCCGTTTATTAGCAAAATCTTTTTTCAGCTGGGCGGACACTGGATGAAGTCTTGGGGGTTTGCTAAGGGTGATCATCGATAGGGACGGATGGAGAGATTCAGAGATTGCCAAAGGAACCCTGTTTTCATCACGCCTTCGCGATGACGATAATAATGATAACAAATACGGAAGCATTTAATATATACATAATGTAGTATCGAAAAGAATACGCAACAAGACCTAGCAAAACCGAAAAAAGACTCTCTTGATAATTGGGAATAAAATGGCTCTAGCTATGCTGGCTTATCTGGAAATACAGCAAGAAATATGTATATATTATTCTACGAACAAGCAGTATATGAACGGGGTACAAAAACGAAAAAAAAAAACTCTCTTGATAATTAAGAATAAAGTGGCTCTAACTATGCTGGCTTACTTGGAAATACAGCAAGAAATATGTATATATTATTCTACGAACAAGCAGTATATGAACGGGGTACAAAAACGAAAAAAGACTCTCTTGATAATTGAAAATAAAACGGCTCTAGCTATGCTGGCTTAGGTGGATATACAGCAAGAACTATGTACATATTGTTCTACGAACAAGCAGTAAATGAACAGGGTACAAAAACGAAAAAAGACTCACTTGATAACTAACAAAGAACAAAAGCAGAACTGAACTTGCTACGAGACATGACCGATAGGGAAAAATGGCCCGAGATATTCACGCGAATGTCTGCTATCGGCACGCCTTAAGATGATATTTCTCAAGGAGATTTTTCAGATAGCGAAGGGCAATTGAAAACTTTGTAATAAAATGAGAACTCTATAGCTCTCTGTATTTAAACAGTGCCCGTTGTTAGAAATGTCTGTTCGTGGCCCCAACAGGCAACGTCGCAGCTTGGAGATTACATATGGGTTTCTGTTGATCAATGCGAATTGTTTGTATTGACTGATGTATACGAGTCTTTCTGCAGGAAAGTCGCATTTCCGGCTATGCGCTTCACTCGTTAATAGAATTCTTTAAAAGGGCTTAGCGTTACGGCGAAAAGCCTTGAAATACACGTCAAAGTGATTTTGTTTATGGAGCGGAGATGAACGTCTATGGTTGTAAAGTTGGGTTTGGCTTTAGCAGCGAACGCACGCGCATACAGATTGATGCAAATAGCCGAGATGCACAGTCACTTCATATCTATCTATCTATCTATCTATCTATCTATCTATCTATCTATCTATCTATCTCATTCTTTTCCGATCAATCTACTAATCTATCTCTGTCTATTCGTATCTATCTATCTATCTGTCTGTCTGTCTGTCTGTCGGTCTGTCTATCAATCTATCTCTGTCCCTATGCATCTTTGATTACATTTTAAAAAGTATCGAGATTGAATGCCGAGTAACTTCTATAATAAAGTCATGATGCCGCGATGACTCAATGCCAATTAAAACATGATTTCAGTTTCAATACTTTTTAACAAAATATTTTTGTGAAACACATGTATGTGCAAGTGCAATACCCTTCATATTCACCGGACCCTAATTCTGTATGATTTTTTTCTTATTTCCTACACCAAAAATTATCTCAAGGTTAAGATTTGAGGATGTGGTTGGATATTAAAAGAACTATGAAGATAAAGCTTCAAACTTTAGAGTTACGAAGGTGCTTCAGCCAATGGGAAACTCATTGGAATAAGTTACTTGGATGTCAAACGGACTATGTTGATGAGAATTAATATTTCATCCATTGTTCTTTTCTGTCTTGGTAAAAAAAAATCTCGTATGTCTGTTATTTGCTATCTTCAACGTGAAGTGTTTTCCATCCGCCATTTGTGTAAAACAAGATGAACGAATAAAGAAATTTAGCATAAAAATCTACAAAAAAAAAGTGACAATAATTTACATTCAAACAGAAATGTAAAGACAAATATACTGTTTTTAACGATAAAGATATTAATTAGCGTTGCTGATGCAAATATTTAGATATTAATAAACGTATAACAAAAATGAATACATCACATACGCATGTATATATCATCATCATCATCATCATCATCATCATCATCATCATCATCATCATCATCAAATCGTGTAGCTAGTGTTATAGAATGACCGTTAACATGAATTTTGGGTTCATTCCAGGTGACCCCGTGTGCTTTGACAAGCTGTCACGTTGTGATTATTAAACAGGGCGGTGGCAGTGCGTCGGGGTAGGCCGGTCGAGCAGGTGTGTGACCGGGAGGAGACCACGTGATATGAAAACCACGCGGTCAGATTAGGACAGTTAGTCCAGTCAGAATCGAAAGTCGAGCCAGGGATACGCAGCCGATCAGAGGCGTAAGTGTCGTCTCTGACGATACGGCTTCAAGGGGAGTGCAAGCGTTGTCACCCACTGGCACCAGGAAGAAGATATGGGGCAAGAAGTTGCCCCTTCTCTGAGTATATGTCTCTCCATCTATCTTTCAGACTTACAATAAACTGTGTGCCCCTTTCGAGAATAAAATGAAAGAGATATATGCGTGTTTTTTTCGTTTCGTTCATTGAATTTCGAAAATCATGTTTGATTATCTCGTTGATGAATCCATAAAAGACTATACAACACTAGCACTGATTTTCTGACTCTCTATCGTTGTCCCTATTATCCATCGTTCCCGGCAGGTCTTCTTGTTTACATCCCTTGTCCGTACAGAGCTGTTGTAGGTATGTTCTTCTTGCTTGGTCAACACAGTCAGGTCCATATGTAAGGGTCTATTGCAGAACCTTATGTAACATACTGACCCCGGCCAAGCTGCCAAAATAGGAAATGCACCTGTGTAAATAACTGGTGCACCCGGTCGAGGAATATCAGGATATAATCTTGACTGTGGACGGGTTGAATTGAGTGCGAAATTGTGACGCTCGCAGGAAGAAGAGTGGGCGTCAAATTATTATATAACTCGGTGCACAGGAAGTTCAATCAGTTGGAGATAAGATGCTGTAGAGAGAACCAGTACCAAGCAGAGTGGGTCCTCAGGCCCCCGATTGAGCAGTTGCAATTGGAGAGAAGATGCTGGAATGAGGAACATGTCCCAGAGAGGCTGGGTCCCCGGTTGAGCAGCCCAGGAGAACGGGAAAGAAACACTGTTATGGCCATAAGAGTGGGGGTCAATATGTTGCAGTTCGGTTCAGCTTCCAACTCACCTCTCACACAGTAAAACCTTTAGTAACCCTTTCAAACCCTTTCAAATAAAGTGAGAGGTATATTTTTCTAAAGAACTGTGTCGCTCGTCTTTATTGTGTCGTCGTTATGATTCTGCATGCATATGCATATGTGTATGTATAGTTGTTCACTGGCTCTTCCGTCTCCCGACAATTCTTTCGTGTGTGCGAACTCTCTGCGATTGTTTTTCTGCTCCACACAAGTATCATTGCCAAAAATGAAAATATAATCTTATATTTTTGTATACATACGTGTTCCTCGTTGTTAATAACAACACAGTATACTATGCAACACTTACATGAATGTGCCCTTGCATATCCAGCAGTGTCCCGCATGCCTTGTTCGTCTTACTTGGAAGGTTTTAGAGATAGGAGGTTGGTGGCCGTAAGATTAGTGGGATGTTGCTTCCAGGGTTTATTCAATATAGCTCGTAGCATTTGAGATATCATAGCACCAACTGAGGTACTATGCTTGTCACGGTACCGAATGCGAAGAGTACAACACCATGGTACCATTTCGATCATCAGTAGATGTTTCACTCCTTCAAACACAAGACGAATCAGCTGTTCCAGATACGAAACTGTTTATTATTCAAACTGCATACAGTTTTCTAGCAGTCATCGAAGCTCGAGAGAGAGAGAGAGAGAGAGAGATGTGAACTGAAACACACTTGCCGTTACACAGTCACCCATCTCCTGTCGCTGCCTCGAAAGGGTCTATGGATCTCAACTCAGCTCAATTGCTCTGTAGGTCTTAGCTTCCCAACTGACACCTACCTTCTTAACTCCTCAACTGACAACTAACTATTTCTCATCAAACTTATGACATGACATAAACCCGTTTTATTTACATTTGGCCTTCCTGTCCCGAGATGACCGGTGTCCTTTGTCATACGTTCGTACGTGCACGCGCTTGACCTTTCCAATTGGACTTACATTTCCACTCAGATGTTTTAGCTAACTTAAAAGACCCTTGAATAATTCGCCACCTGACCAAAATAAGTTATAGAATAGTTAATACAATTAACCATTACAGTAATTATGTTGTACATTCTTATGAAGTCCCCGTCTCTCTCTCTCTCTATATATATATATACATAAATAAAGTAAAGTTGGCGACCTTAGTCGAGGGTGACCCGAAGGCCCCATTTTCAATAGCTACTACACCGAGGTGTAGAGGAGAGCGCTACTCCATTCCCAGGATTGCTCTACTTTACCCTTGATCCTTACATTATAATACTGAGTGTTAAGCAAGGCGACATCAAGTACCATTTTTTGACCTGGGATTGGACCCCGGTCGCCTGGACCATTGGTGAACACTCTACTTATTAGACCAATGACCCAGTTTATATATATATATATGTATATATATATGAATATATGTATATATATGTATATATATATGTATATATATGTATACACATATGTATATATACATATATATATATGTATATATATATATATATGTATATATATGTACATATCCGTAGAATCCTTGAAGGAGTACGGGCAAAAAATCCACAGATGACATTACTATTTGTCGACTTTACCAAGGCCTTCGATTCTATACACAGAGGGAAGATGGAACAAATCCTACTAGCATACAGCCTACCAAAAGAAACCGTAGCAGCAATAATGATTCTCTATGGAAACACCAAAGTGAAAGTACGTTCACCAGATTGAGACACAGAATACTTCGACATTGTAGCAGGAGTACTACAAGGGGACACACTAGCCCCATACCTCTTTATCATCTGTCTAGACTACGTGCTTGGAACATCGATCGATAAAATCAGAGAGAACGGCTTCAAGCTGACAAAGAAAAGAAGCGGAAGGTATCCCGCAAAAACAATTACCGACGCCGACTACGCCGATGACATAGCGTTACTAGCAAATACACCCAACCAAGCCGAAACACTACTACATAGTTTGGAACGAGCGCCGCTGGAATTGGCCTCCGTGTCAATGCACACAAAACTGAATACATGTGCTTTAATCAAGCAGGCGACATTTTCACACGAGACGGAACCTCTCTGAAACTGGTTGACAAATTCACCTACCTAGAAAGCAGTGTCTCATCAACCGAAAAAGACATCGACACCTGGCTAACGAACACATGGACAGCTATCGATAAGCTATCGGTCATATGGAAATCAGACCTGACCGATAAAACGAAACGCAGCTTCTTCCAAGCAGCGGTCGTGTCGATACTGCTGTATGGATGCATCACTTGGACGCTAACAAAACGGCTGGAGAAGAAGCTAGACGGCAACTACACAAGAATGTTGCGAGCAATATTAAGCAAATAGGGGCGGCGACACCCCACAAGGCACCAACTACCCGACCACCAGCCTCCCATCACGAAAACTATCCAAGTTAGACGAACCAGACACGCAGGACACTGCTAGAGGAGCAGGGACGAGCTCATAAATGATGTACTCCAATGGACCCCCCACATATGGTCGAGCAAAAGCAGGACGACCAGCTAGAACATACATACAGCAACTACGTGAGGATGCGGAATGTAGCCCGGAAGACCTGCCAGAGGCGATGAACGAGAGGGAAAAGTGGAGAGAGAGCGTCAGGGATATCCGTGCTAGCGGCACGACGTGATGATGATGATATGTACATATCTATATATATAAAATTAACTTAAATTGCGAGTCGGAAATCTTCTATTAAAGTTTCACCTCATCGGATCATCAGGAAGTCTAACGCCGACGAATTCTAAAGGAGAAAACGCCGTCTTATATTCACCAAAAACCCAACTAGCTTAGAATTTACATAACAAAAAAAAAAAAAAAAACAACAACAAAAAGAACCCTTACTTTTATTAAAAAAAACAAAAAAAAAACGTTATAAATTCTCCGAAACCTATCCCTAATTATAGAGCAACCACGCCCTTTTGTGTCTACAACTATTTAACACCTCCGATCTCTGGTTTAACATATCCCTCCTTTTACAAGATGCTATTGCTAATTTTTCCACCATGCAAAGCAAACAACTCCTATCTCCAGCCCTATATTTACGGCATTTCTTTATTACTTCCCATTTCATTATAGGATCTATCCCTTTGTTATCCTTGAGCTCCCACACATAACTAGATAACGTAGTACTATGCCTATACTTCTCGTGAGAGAAACTTGTTTTATGGTTATAGTACCTAGTCTTAAAATCCCCTTGTGTCGAACCTAAGTATATCTTTTTATTTCTCTTATTATTCGAATCACTATATACTTCCACTTTATACACCACACATTCTTGCTTACATTTGCCTTCCAGCGGACATCTAGCCTTATCCCTACAATTACATTTAGCAATCACTTTATTTTTCTCCTTAATTAATTTAGCTATATTACTCCTATTTATTATGCCATTGATGTTTGGCATGCAACTATAACTTAATTTAACACAATTCTTATTAAATATCTTATGTAACGGGCTCCCACTAGAGAAATTTCTTTTTAATAACTTAAAGAATTCTTTCCCTAAATTATTGACGACCCCCATGTTATAAGGGGGATTAAACCATAAAATTTTCCTAGGTCTATTTCTCCTTTTTTTGCGTATTACTTTCCTCCCTATCCTGATATTCTAAATTGATCCTATATCCGTCATTCTTCAAAGCCTCCTCATATTCCTGCTTGCTTCGCTCAAAAATTTCCTTGGAGGAGTTATTTAATAAACTATGCTCTATTCCCTTAGGTACATGTTTAAATACCTGTGTTGGGTGATTGGATCCCCTGTTCACATAACGCAGATCCTGGTTCCTTTTCTAAACGGAGATACAGTTCCTCTATATAAGTTTAAAGTAACATCAAGATAATCGGTAATTTTTAGGTCCGTCTTTATATCTAACCTAAATCCAAATTCATCAAACAGCTTACACAATCTTTTTCTAATACCATCACATTTTTTCGGTGTGCCTTTATCCACGATAATCAAACCATCATATGATAAAGCCCGTGGCTACTCGGGTCCATAATCTTATTAATGCTATACAATAATACACACCCGACGAGCTCACCAATTTCTGTCGAAATTTCCACCTTCCCATTTTTTATCCATATACTATCTTCATAGTATAGCAATGTTTTACGATAATGCTTAATTATTTCTACCTCGTCTAAAGGTATCACCATATATTCCTTAGCCAAATCTAACGCTCTATACAGTGTCCTTTTGGTTATCCTTAATATCATATTTGATAAAGGAACACCTATCATTCTTATCGTATTCCTCAAATCACTTAATACAATCTTTTGTGCTCCGCCACTGGTTAATATTTAATGCCAGCCTAAGCGAAGCACATATGTCTTGGACGATTATTTTGCTAACCCTACCTATCTGTTTTGGCCGGGTTAATAAGCCTACATTCAGGATTAGTTATGATCCTTGATCGTAATGAAATAATTCTTGGTATTGTATTTTTCCACTCTATCTACAATACCTAGTCTATGCGCCAACATTTTGGCCTCGCTATTCAACTCTTTTTTGAGATCTGGTGGTGCATTCTTATTATGTTTAACCACCTCCTTAAACATATATATAAACATATATATATATATATATATATATATATATATAAAATTGATTATAACGGCATTTCAACCCGTTTAGGATTATTCCATTTCTTGAGTTTGGGAATTACGTTTGTTGTATATTTGTATTTACATTTTTGAGTCGTTTCTTGAGAATCTTTTGTGTAGCACTATGTGGGTGGCCCGCCAAGCAGACGATACCTTTGTCTGTTTTGGCGCGAAACCAGACAGAGCATTTTTGCACCTGAAATCTCGCCGTATCCGGAAGTGGTAAGGGGACGCGAAAGAGAGTTGGCTGGACAAAGGAGTTGGCAGGCAATTGGCGACGGGGACAGCAGAGAGGCGGGTCAGAGAAGAGTTGGCGTGGAACCACGGACAGGGGCAGTCAACACCGGACTCCGGAGACAGTAGAGGAAACAAGATAGGGTCCAGCGAAGAAGATTGAGTCAAAAGATGTCGGCATTCCAGTGCTCGCGGAATTTTCGCTAGTAACCCACGCTAGCGTTAATCCGCACATGCATGTAGTGTTGCATAACCTTCTTCTGCTCTTGGTTAACCCCAAGCTTTGTTCGTGTTTGTTCGTCTGTTTTATTTTCTCTTATCCCCCCGATCGTATTCTTGTGTAGCGGTAAAGAAATGTGCGTTACCCCCCTCGAACCACTAGTTGATCACCGGCTGGCGTAAGAAGTGACATGGTTAGAAGAAAGTTAACGTGTGTGGGGGCGAGGGGGCGTAACGTTACATTTGCACTCATTCATATGATCATGTGTTCTTACAATAAATAAAATGTACAGCGTTGTATGGTTTCAAGTATCTAATACAAATAACTAAATCATTACAAGTAATTATTTCTTTTTAATAATAATCATTTGTTTGTACACAGTTACACGATCAAAAGTAACTGATAATAATTCTTGGTGAACAATAATAAGTAAAGTTGGTGACCGTAATCGAGGGCGACTAGAAGGCTCCCTTTTCAATAGCTACTACACCGAGGTGTAGAGGAGGACACTACTCCTTTCCCTGGATTGCTCTACTTTACCCTTAATACGTACCTTATATTGCTGAGTGTTAAGCAAGGAGGTATCAAGTACAATCTTTAAAGTCTTTGGTATGACGTGACATGGGATTGAACCCAGATCTCTCGGACCATTGGCGAAAGTTTCGTGTAATTATTCTTAATTCAAATAATGTGTACAGTTATATGGCATCAAATATTTCTGCGGAATGCGAAGAATTTAAATTGATATATATGGGACCCTAACTGGCACTATATCTCCGAGACAGAGTGGACCTGGGAGTAATGGCAATGAATGAGTACGCCACACTCTGTAGAGATCCGGTCCTAGAGCAGTTTAGTGTCGTACTCAGGACATTTCTTTTTTAGGGGGGTCTTAATCCCCCGCAGGGGGTACAGTTCGCATCTTCTAAGCCGCGCTGATAGATTTTTTATTGGTACACCATATATATATATATATATATATATATATATATATATATATATATAAGTATGTATGTTGAACAATTGTAATAAGACAAATAGGGATATTTTGCAGATGAAGCATGAAAAACGAGGTAAAAGATTTTACTACTTTTGGAAATATTGCAGAGAGTTTAAAAACCAAAGTTAGTGTAAGAATGGAATGTTTGAGGATTTCGTTTTGGGAGTGAGATAGAGGAAGGAAAGAGGGCGGGTAAAAATGAATGAATTACAAAAAGAACACTGTAGAAAACAAGAGTACGAGGATCATTAAATAAGTTTCCAGACTTTTTTCGTATGGGCACTTTTATTGATAGTACTCACATGAAACTCTAGTACCCTTCGAAGTAATCGCCACCGGCTGCAATGCCCTTGTTGTACCGTTCCAACAACTTCTGGAAGGTCACATGGAAGTCCTCTTGTGTGAGCGTGTCAATGACCTTCGTCACAGCCTCTTTCATCTCCTCAATTGTCTCAAAACGACAGCCTCTGAGCTTAGGGAATAATCAAGAGTCACAGGGAGCAAGGTCTGAACTATAGGGACGGTGAGGAACTGTCTTGATGCCCATCTTGCCCAAATAGTCTGTGACAAACATGGAGTCCTAGACTGGTGCATTGTCCTGGTGGAAATGCCACTGACCCAATTTGAAGAGTCCTGGCCTCTTCCGATGGAACTCTTGCTGAACTCCCTTAAAACCTCAACATAGTAATCCTAACCCTAAACCTTTGGCCAATCAACTCTGGTCTATTGACTTCCTTACTCCTCCCACACCTCTCATCATCCCTCACAGACTCCATGCCTTCCTTGAAAAACTGATGCTCGATTCATGCAAGATGGTCCGAAAGCAGTCTGAAGCATTCGATACATTTCCGTGGCGCCATTTTTTCCAAGTTTAAAACAAAATTTTATTGCATTTCGTTCTTCTAAAGTGTCAGATTGCATTTTTGAAATTCCCTAGATGTGACAATCAGGCTTTAGTAGGGTGTATTCCAATTGCTGTTGTAGCTGTTCCTTTAAATCTGAAATCATAAAAATTGGTCAGTCATCTCAAAAGATGTATAGCAATAACATACTGAATTTTCAATTTTTAATGCCCATACGAAAAAAGTCTGGAATTTTATCGTATGCACCTCGTATTTACCAAACACGAGTTTGTGTCAGTCTATAGGAGTTACAGTAAGTGGCAAATACCACTTGTTCTGTTCCACTGTTTGACCACACAGTGGTAAATGTTAAGGTTTTAGCTTTGACGAGTAAATCGATCCCCACTTTTGTAGAGAGATTTTTCAGGCTTAAAAATCGACCTCTATGCCGCAATTTACCGTAGTTCAAGTACGTTCGACTCTCATTAGTCATTATCAAAAACAATTTACCTAAAGAAGAGTTTGAGAGATGCTTTGATCAGTGTAAAAGAAACTGAAATAGGGCTGATAATAAAGAAAATTAACGTTTTCATTATTGTTAATTTCTATCTTGGTAAACATAGCTTCTGTACACTATAAACTCTTTGGCACTTGGGTACACATAGTTGGGAGCCGTAATGCATATGTCGATGGGTTGTTTTGTTTTACGGCTTATCAACCCATCGTAATTTACAAAGCTCTTTGCTTCGATGTGGCACAAGGCCGAATGAATGGGGTGCCCTATGAGACTCGAACTCACTCGTGTAGGTTTGCTAGTCTAGCTTGCTAACCGTTACACCACCAGAGGTGCCCAACAAATAAACAAATAGTAATTTACAAAGCTCTTTGCTTCGATGTGGCACAAGGCCGAATGAATGGAGCGCCCAATGAGACTCGCACTCACTCGTGTAGGTTTGCTAGTTTAGCTTGCTAACCGTTACACCACCAGAGGTGCCCTCGGCTTATCAACCCATCACGGGTCGTTTAACACCGAATTAAGTCATTTAAATACAAGTTTCAAACAATTCAGTTTAGTATAAGTACAGTTTTGTTTACACAGTTAAATGTCAAAACAGTTCTATTTCAATCAATTCAGTTTAGCATAAGTAGAGTTTTTTTTTAGTTTACACACAGTTAAATGGGAAAAGGGCTAGTTTTAAACAATTCTTTTTTGTGTAATTACAGTTTAATTCTATTTGACCCCTAGATAGGACCCTATCAGGTGCTACCATCCTGGGTTTTCTACAACCTCAGCCGACTGAGCCAAATGCATATGTATATTGTTAAAGTTCTTGTATGAGTATATATGCGTATAGGTTGGTTGGTTTGGTTGGTTTGTTTTTTTGGTTTGGTGGGTTTTAAGGCATATCAACCATCGTAGGTAATTTAACGCCCAATTCCGTTTATACGAATAAAAGTATACATGATTTATTAGCAAGTAGATTAGTTTGGTCATTTAATGCCAAATCTCTTTTATACATACGTAATTTATAAACATATTTTGAAAATAACATTTTTAAACATGCCTGAGCTGATTTTTTTTCACACAGTTAAATGGTTTCACTTATATTCCAACAATTCAGGTTAGCAAAAGTACAGTCTTTAGTTTAAACACAGTCATTGGTTTAAATACAGTTTTTTTTATTTACAAACAATTAAACAATCAAACAGTTCTACTTCAAGCAATTCAGTTTAGTATGTGAAAGTTAATGTTTCTAAGTATTGCTATGTATCACTAACAATTCAGCTTAGCATGAATACAGTTTTTTGTTTCCACACAGTTAAATGTAGAAACTTCCATTTCAAACAATTTATTTGAGCATAATTACAGTTTAGTTCTATTTGACCCATAGATAGGACCCTATCAGGTGCGACCACTCCGGATCAGCGCGGACCTGGAAGCGATGGCAATGAACAGGCACTCTGCATTCCTCAAAGCTCCAGCATTGCTGGAGCCTCATCATCAGATTGGTTAGTGTTATATCCAGGACACTCTTTGGGGAAGTCTTACCTCTGTGCAGAGATGCAGTCGGTGTATTCTACAGCCCCAGCCGACTGGACAAGGGTTGGTTCGTTAGTTGGTTGGGTTTTATGACATATCAGCCTTTGTAGGTTATTCAATGCCGAATCCTGTTCACTCACACACACACACACACACACACACACACACACATATATATATATATATCAAATATATATGATTTGTTAACAAATCGTTTGAAGGTAACGATTTTAAACGACTCAGAGTTTATCTGTTTGCACAGTTAAACACTTTCTCACACAAATAGCCAAAACAAGCAAGTATCATATCGCTATCTTTTTCTCTTGTTCTCAGCCTTTCGTCCTATTCTCTCGTCACCATTTTCCTCACTCTATGCTGTTCCAATTCTTTAGTGCATGAAGGAACAACGAAAACCACTTCCCTGTGCACATTTTAAATTCATTTTCGATATCTTCCCACACAGAGCATAACCGACCGTACGTCGCCGGGAATTACCCGCCTTAGACCATAGATAGAAATTATCGACCACTTGCTTCAGTGATTCGGAGCTAATTTAAAGTTACAATCAAACTTCAAATTGCTAGAGCCCTTCGTTCATCTGACTGAGATTGTCCAATCACAAATTGATCTCAGGGTCAATACCTCTCAATCACACCGAATTGGCATTACCGGTTTCCACTATAACTGTTTAAATTATTTAGAATTATCAACGCTACCTGTCAAATAAAAGATACAGTTAATCTATTATTTAACAGTAGGAGGGTCAGACAGATTTTAGTAGATGAGAAAATAGAAAGAGAAGGATTTCTCGATGGGGATGGAAGAATAAGTTTTTAAAGTCTGTCATGAATAGAGATCTTCAGTGCTTGTAAGTAGAAAAGAATATCATCTTCAAGAACGTGAGTGGCTCCAATATATTCAAGGAAGCAATCAGGACAGAGATCAGCTGCAGCCTGGATTAGATCTAGAAATACTGCTTGGAGGCTATACCCATATTTGCTTCATATAGGGAATAGAAATAGCAACGTTAATTGACCGTTGGACAGAATGAAATCATCGTGATATCAAGGAAGCAGCGCTCAAGTCCATGTTGCGTGGTGTCACCCTCCACTCTTGACCGAGAAGAACCCGAAGAGACTATAAAGCAACAGTCAATATATTCTTAGAATTCGTTTTTGTTTCTCCTTTTCCCTTGTGGAGCTGACTTAAGCGGTTTTTAACAAAACCTGCGAACGACTAATCTTGTCTTAAGAGAATTAACAAAATGCGCATTTGGGTCGTTTCGCAGATAAAGTTGTACAGGTTGTGACTAAAGATGGCCACACTTCAGTTTCAAAACCTTTTAAACACTTCGTATATACGAATATATCTATATTTATTTATCTATTTTTATCAGTAAATGTACTCTGAGAACAATATATATATATATATATAGGAAGTCCTACTCGTACACGTGGAACAAGAGTAAAGTTATGCAGTTAGAGTGATCGAATTCATAGGCCGACATAATCTCCGACATCGCCAGCAGCTAAAGAATTGACATTTTCTGATAATCTTCGATGTCTTGGAAATTTCTCATTCTACTTTGAAGGTTAGCGTTTTATTCTGCGGACATCGTGACTTGCTGACAGATAGGAAAATAGCGGGGGCGGGCAGATTACCAAAAAATCGAAGAAATTTACTTTGGCCATCTTAAATATGCAATTTGGTGGGACAAGAAGAAATCCTCTTTTAAATCTTTCAAAACTCCATTTAGACCAGACAAACACATTTTGCGGACAGAATATTCTATGAGAATTTGGCTGTCTTCTAAAATCTTTGTCTTGTTACGGTCTATTAATGGCGCTTAGAATCCGCTGATGGTAAGACCCCACCAAAATTGATGTCCTAGGTATGATATTAATCTGCACTTAGAGATATAAGGAAAGTGGAGTATCCCTTTATGGCATTGTTGTATAGCCACATACATATACAAATATTAGCGGAAACATAATCAAACATAATTTACGAACTTCAATAAACGAACGAACACACTTCTTTATAAAAATATACCTCTCACACTTTATTCTCGAAAGGGTTGATGTTTCTGTGGTGTGTGAGAAATGGGTGGAGAGACATATATTAAGAGAGAGGACTTCTTCCTATATCTTCTTCCAGGAGCCAGTGTGTGCCAACGCTTGCACCCCCTTGCAAGCTCGTCAGAGACGCTTCTGATCGGCTGCGTGTCCCTCGCTCAACTGCGATTCTCTGCACTCTGTTCAAACCTGATCGCGTGGTTCTCATCACGTGGGCTCTTTCCGGTTACACATCTGTTTGACCTAAGTGACCTGACGCGCCGTCATCTTCCTGTTTACTAATCAAAATGTGATAGCTTGCCAAAGCACACGGGTTCTCTAGGAACGAACCGAAAATCCATGTCATATGTTATATAAGAGTATTTCAAGAAATTATTTTGTTTTAAGTTACGCAGTTGTAAATAATTATAGCTTCAGGTAAATATTAACTCTAAAAATTTATGCACAATTATATGGTTGGTTGTTTTGTTTTACGGCGTATCAACCCCTTTCGGGTTATTTAACGCCGAATTAAGTCATTTTAATAAAAGTTTCAAACTGTTCAGTTTTGTATAAGTTCAGTTTTTTGTTTACACACAGTTAAATGTAAAACGAGTAAATTTCGAAGAATTCAGTTTAGCGTAATTACAGTTTAGTCCTATTTAACCCTATCGGGTGCTACCACTCCAGGTCAGAGTGAACCTAGAAGCGATGGCCACGAAGGGGTACTCTGCATTCCCCAAAGCTCGAGCATTACAGGAGCCTCACCATCAGATGGTTTATTGTCATATCCAGGATACTCGTTAGGGGAGTCTTACCCTCTGCAGATTTGCAGTCGGTGTATTCAACAGCCCCAACCGCCTGGGCAAACACATTCATACCTATTTAATTATAATAATCATCTATTTACACACAATTACCGTATTTGACGGCATATAAGACACACGGGTGTATAAGATGCACTCCGATTCCAATTGGGCCAATCAAGAAAAATTTAGTAATTAGTTAAATCATTAGTAAATGAGTCAGACGAGGCTATATTTATGAGGTTTAATTTTGTTTAAACAAGCCATGATTACAATTAAACGAAAAACAATAGGAAAAAAAAACACAAGCCTATGAAAACTTTATTATATCCAAAGGTAAGAAAACAAAATAAAAAAAACAACATATATGACACAGGGGAATTTTAAAAGATATTTTTGTAAAAAAAGTGCGCCTTATATGTAGTCAAAACGATAAATAGTTTAAAGTATTCCTATCTAATACTCACAATTTTCAGAGATTTATTCGCTCAAAAGATTGGACCCTAACAGGTACTAACACTTCGAACGAAAGAAGAGCTGGGAATAATGGAAACGAAGGTATACTATAAAAATTTATTTCTAAGAAAAATCTATCCGACTACGCGCGGTTCTGGATTTAGCCAGAGTGGAAAAGGGATAAGGAATCCCAAACAATACTGCGCCAAAAAGCAACTTCCTCTTTTTGTTGAGAACTACTATTCAGACCCTCAGTACGAATTCGGGGACCGAACTGAAAAGGCAGGAAAAATTAGCCAGCAGATGGGTTTGATCACTCGCTTCTTGAATAGCCGGAACATATTTTAAACAAGCAGAAGCTTCCCAACTTTAAGGAACTTTAAAGAAGACTCGCAATTTAAAGTTCTATATGATGAGCCTCCAGTTCTGAGAAGTACTCTTTCATTGACATTACTTCCAGGTCCACTTTGACTCGGAGTAGTAATACCTATCAGGGTCCCATCGACAGGACGATTCGAACGGTTTATGATATGTCTCGGGAAGGGATATATCTAATCGAAGTAGCTGAGTAGTCTGGCTACTGTAACGGGTGTAGTACAATTGTACTGGTACTAAACATGTATTTGTACCGTCACAGGACAGACATAGACATAGTCGTAGACGTCGACAATATCTGTATTTATGTCGATGTGTACAATGTCTGTATTAATGGCAAACACTAGCCAATCATATTACTGAGAGGGGGACACCGGTGTATGCATATTCATTACAACAGTTTAACAATTTACTGCACGTGGAAGTTTTTAACTATGTACAAACAAATGACAGTTAAATTGAATTATTAGTATTAAAAAGCAATACTTGAAACGATTAAATTGAATTATTAGTATTAAAAAGCAATACTTGAAACCATTAAATTGAATTATTTGTATTAAAAAGCAATATTAAATTGAATTATTAGTATTAAAAAGGAATACTTGAAACCATTAAATAGAATTATTAGTATTAAAAAGCAATACTTGAAACCATTAAATTGAATTATTTGTATTAACAAGCAATACTTGAAACCATTAAATAGAATTATTAGTATTAAAAAGCAATACTTGAAACCATTAAATTGAATTATTTGTAATAACAAGCAATACTTGAAACCATGAAATTGAATTATTAGTATTAAAAAGCAATACTTGAAACCATTAAATTGAATTATTTGTATTAAAAAGCAATATTAAATAGAATTATTAGTATTAAAAAGCAATACTTGAAACCATTAAATTGAATCATTACTATTAAAAAGCAATATTAAATTGAATTATTAGTATTAAAAAGCAATACTTGAAACCATTAAATTGAATTATTAGTATTAAAAAACAATGCTTGAAACCATTAAACTGAATTATTAGTGTTAAAAAGCAATACTTGAAACCATTAAATTGAATTATTAGTATTAAAAAGCAATATTTGAAGCCATTAAATTGAATTATTAGTATTAAAAAGCAATACTTGAAACCATTAAATTCAATTATTTGTATTAACAAGCAATACTTGAAACCATTAAATTGAATTATTAGTGTCAAAAAGCAATTGAAACCATTAAATATTGTGCCAACAAAGGAGCCCTGGCTCACTTAAAACTTGTTACCAACAAACTATCCGTTTAAAAATTATCTATCTATCTGTAAACTGGATTTAGAATCAAATCAGAAAAGGAGTACAAACTAGACACAACGAGGAGTTTAGAAAAGGTAATCCACTGGGAATTGTACTAGGAATTAGAATTTGATCTTACAAACCAGAAAATGACACCCATATTTTTTTTTGATTTTGTGGCACAAACGAATCAGACCCAGTGTTATCTAACAAGAAAAAAGAAACTTGCTCCAGTGGATTTTTCCGTTCTGATGGACCACAGAGTGAAAATAAATGAAAACTGAAAGATTACTAGGATACTTAGAAGAGTCTTGGAGACTTAAAGAGACTTGGTGTCACCCAAATTCCAGTGAAAGACCAACAGCTAACGCTGGTGTGAAATATGAATAGAAAAATAATAATGATGATAACAGCGGTGAAGTACAATAATAATACAATGAGTTGTAAAACTAAAAGCAGTGTTCAATACTTCATAAGTAGAGCAATATACAATAAATCTTAGATACAAAAAGTCACAGAGTTTTCCTACCACTCGATTATAATGAACTGCAATCCTCAGGGAGACAGCAAAACAGAGTAGATAAGATAGAACTTGTCGTAGGAAAACTTGGTATGTTCTTATATATATATATATATATATATATATGCCTAAAATTTTTACATGTTTGTAAATTTATATATAATCGTAATCCAGCGAAAACGGCATATTAAAAGTGAGATTTTATTAAGACTCCATCTTAGAGAACAACCCATTTTTTTTGTCCAATTTGCAAGTGAACGATAATTTTGTCGGGGCCATCGTTCGCTTTTAACATCTTTTTTGATCATAAAAATTCTCGATATGATGGAAACAATCTTTCACTCCTTTCTAGATTGAAGCACCAAAATCATCATCATCATCGACCTCTTTTACCATTGGAACTCAACGGATTTGCGGGTAGTCTGCTGCACACACACACACACACACACATATATATATATATATATAATGTTTCTTCCCGGCCAAAAAGAAGGGCCCACAGTAATAAGTTCGAAAGTCCAGCTCACGAATATGTCGACATATTTGCGTAGGCTGTTAATTTTATAAAGTGCTTTTCTATTTTGGTAAACCGGAAGGATCTTTTCCGACTCATTTCTAAAATGAAAATTTGCAATATAATAAAGTGACATGTAAAAACGTAGAATAATTTCAAAATCTAAAACCTACCTACCTTCTTTCTTTTTTTCTTTTTTTCTTTCTTTCTTTCTCGCTCTCAGGGATTGATTTTTAACGAACAATTTAACCCGCGTACTCCCAATCAACACCATTTGAGACTACCTGTTCAAAACCAGATCACCGAAGTTATGCAACGATGCGACTGTTCAGTACTCAAATGGGTAACCGCTCGCCAATAGTAGTGACCGTATGCAATGTAAGTCTTGTGTACCTGACTAAGCAATATTTCAGTTATAACTTTTTCAAGGGGATTGTTGCTGGCTTTCCAAACAAGTCCCATCTTCTCTTCAAAATTAATAAAATTTGTAAAAACAATTTTATTGCATACAAGTACCCCATTGTGATGTGATTACCAAGATCGTCTTATCAACCGAGTAGTGAGATCGAGACTTACGGCCTAGTGCCAAATGTACAATAGATACATTTTTGAATTATTAGTAAGTATAGTTACTCTATGAAATCTGACTGCTATGTCAGCGAGGTTTAGAATATGCTGAGTGCATCCTCTGCAAGGTGGTAAGACCCACCTTCCAAATAATGATAATAATAATAATAACATGGGCTTGACCTCTCCTATTTTTCCGAGAGCCACCAGGCATGAAAGTGGGTGTTATAAAGGGGATTGCCTGGTCCTAGGGGGCTTTCCTCTCAAGCAATACTTGCTTGGTAGAGCAATGTATAGGGAATGCCGAGGGGTACAAGCATTTTTTGTGGCGGTTATGCATGAGTCTCAATTCATGCTCCCCCCATTTGACTGGGCGGGGAGGTGGAGAAATATCCTCCTTCTGCAAAAAAGATGTTTCCTGAGAGTGACACTAAACTAAATCTTGCGGTGAGGCTCCAGTTATCTAGCTCTGGGGAGTGAGGAGTACCCTTCATTGTCTTCACTATCCAGGTTCACTCTGATGGTGAGGTTCCAAGAGGGATTACCCCTTCATTACCATTACTCCCAGGTCCACTCTTATCTAGAATAGTAGTAACTGTTAGGGTCCTATCTATGGGTCAAATTATTTGTCTGGGAGAGGAATACTCAGTTTGGTTTTATGGCATATCAACTATTTTTGGTTATTTAATGCCAAATCATGTTTTTACATATACATTAAATATATATGCTTTTAAACACATTTTGTAGATTCATAGTTAAATGATCAAACAGCTCTGCTTCTTGTCATTCAATTTATCATATCAACAAAGTTAAATGGTTCCAAGTATTGCAATGTATCACTAACAATTCAATTAAACATCAGGCATTTGTCTACACGCAGTTAAATGATCAAACAGTTCTATTTCAAACAATTCAATTTAGCATAAGTCAACAAAGGTTAGTAGTTTTAAGTATTGCTATGTATCACTAACAATTCAATTAAACATCAGTCATTTGGTTATACACAGTGAAATGATCAAACAGTTTTATTTCTAGCAATTCAATTTAACATAAGTCATTTGTTTATCATCATCATCATCATCATCATGTCGCACCATCAGCACGGATCTTCCTGACTCTTTTCCCGTCATCCTTATCTATCGTCCATCACTTTCGCTAGGTCTTCAAGGCTACGTCTTGTATCGGGACAGAGCGGTTGTACGTAGGTACTTGCTGCCTTTGCTCGCCCATGTGAGGGGTTCCACAGGAGTACGTCACTTATGGATTCGTTTGTTTATACACAGTTTAAATGTCAAACAGTTCTATTTGATCCATATATTGGACCCTATCAGGTGCTATCACTTCGAGCCAGAGTGGACCTGAGAGTGATTGCAATGAAAGTGTACTTCGCATTCCCCATAGCCCCGGCTTTACTGGAGCCTCACTATTAGATTGCTTAGTGTCATATGAGGACACACGTGGGTGGATTCTTACCCCTCCGCTGAGATGCAGTTGGTGTGTTCTACAGCAGCAGCTGGCAGGGCTGGAGGAATACCTGTTGCTCTATTAATGTGAGCATAAAACTCGAAACAACACTAAGGTTATTTTATGCCTACTGATACGAAAGTGCATTTGGCCCATTGGGTTGGAGTGGACCTGAGAGTCATAGCAATGAAAGGGTACACTATACTTCTCAGATATCCAGAAGTCGGGTCTCATCGTCATATCAAGGAGACCGTTTTTGAGTGCGTGTAGTGTCTTACGCTTCTGTAGCAAATACATTCAGTGGTATTCTAAACTTCCACGACTGGGTGGAAACAATCTATACAAGTCAAGTCACAATACTCCTATCAGACAGGAAGAAGGCAGAAAGGCGCAGCGGTCATCATATGAAGGACACCGTTTTTGAGTGGGTGTGGTATCTTACGCCTCTGTAGCAAATACAGTCAGTGGTATTCTAAGCTTCCACGCCTGGGTGGAAACAATCAATATAAGTCACAATACTTCTATTAGACAAGAAGAAGGCCGAAAGGCGTAGTGGTCGAAAATTTATGGTAAGAAAAACAATGATAAAAATGCTTGGAAAGAATCAATATGTATCAGTGATTATATGTTGACTTTTAAATTCAGATGATTAAAAAGGAAAGAAAAAGAAATTATGCCGAAGATATAATTTCGTTGAAATATGCAAAAACCGGTAAGAATTAGATGTCATCTTTCACGTCGAATTAGTTTTGTTTAATCTTTACTTTATTTTTACTAGTCACTTTTTTTTATCCAATCAAGAAGCAGAAATAATCAGTGAATAGAGGGTCATTTGGTCGACTGACGTCACAAAGCTGGCAAATATGCGAGAAAGCCTTACGTCTTGTAACTTCCGGGAGATATCTTATTGGCAGACTGGCTATGGCGGAAATGTGCGCAGCCGCAAAATATTGTCTGACAGAAAGAATGACAGTTTATCTCCTCAAGAACTGCAAATAGGGGAAAGAAACTGAAAATCTCATCAAGTATCTTACTCGCGGGTAAAATCACTGAAAGAAAAGAGAAGAAAAAAGATGAAAAGTAACAACAAAAACATCGACAACGTCATTATTATCATCATCATCATCAGTAATAAAAACAATAATAAAATTTCAACATTATTAAGATCGGCTAGAATACTGAGAAAAGTTCTGGAAATTTGAGGAAACTTGCTGTCACTCAAACTCCAATGAAAAACCATCAACTAACGCTGGTATGAAAAATTCTCAAAGGAGTAAACTACTACTACTACTACTACTACAAATAATAATAATAATAATGCGAAAAAAAGGAAACCTTAAGAAAGAAATTGAATTTTTTCTAAAAGCAGCACAAAACAACGCCATAAGGACTTATTATATCAAAGCAAGAATAGATAAGAAGCAACAAAACAGCAGATGTAGGTTATGTAGTGATAGAGACGAAACGATCAATCATATAATAAGCGAATGCAGGAAACTAGCACAAAAAGTGTATAAGACTAAACACGACTGGGTGGGAAGGTGATCCATTGGGAATTGTGCAAGAAATTTAATGTTGACCATACGAACAAATAGCATATACATAACCAGAATCCGTCCAGAAAATTGAAATGCACAACTTCCTCTGGTATTTTGAGATACAAACGGATTACCTAATCTCGGCCAAATGACCAGACCTTGTGATAGTCAGCAAAAAAAAAAAAAAAAAAAAAAAGAAAAAAAAAAGAAAGAAAAAACGAGAACTTGCCAAATTATGGACTTTGCTGTTCCGGCTGACCACAGAATAAAAGTGAAAGAAAAGAAAGATAAGTATCTGAACCTTGCTAGAGAACTGAAAAAATTGTGGAACATGAAAGTGATACCAGTTGTAACTGGTGTGCTCGGTACAGTCACCAAAGGATTGATAAAGGGACTGGAGGACTTGGAAATAAGAGGACGAGTGGAGACCATCCAAACTACAACATTATTAAGATCGGCCAGAATACTGAGAAGAGTCCTGGAGACTTGAGAAGACTTGCTGTCACTTAAATTCCAGTGATAAACAATCGGCTAACACTGGTTTTAAAACCTCTGAAAAGAGGATAATAATAATAATAATAATAAACACCCAGCACCTGTCCTAGAAAATGCCACGCATAAACTCCTATGGGACTTTAACATACAAACGGATCACCTAATCCCGGCCAGAAGATCAGACTTAATAATAATCAACAAAAAAAAAAAAAGAAAAAAAAAAGAAAAAGAGAACTTACAAAATTGTCGACTTTGCTATCTCGGCTGACCATGGAATAAAACTGAAAGAATGTGAAAAGAAGGATAAGTACCGCGACCTTGCTAGGGAATTGAAAAAACTATGGAACATGCAGGTGACCATTTTACCAATTGTAAATGGTGCGTTTGGAACAGTAACTAAAGGATTACTAAAGGGACTGGAGGACTTGAAAATTGGCGGACAGGTGGAGACCATCCAAACGACAGCATTATTGAGCACGCCCAGAATACTAAGAAGAGTCCTGGAGATTTGAGGAGACTTGCTGCCACTCAGACTCCAGTGAAAAACCATCGGCTAACGCTGATGTGAAAAGCTCTAATGAGTGAATAATAATAAACTTATTATACAAAACAGATTAGCAAATAGGTTATGTGGAGAGAGAGAGAGAGAGAGAGAGAGAGAGAGAGAGAGAGAGAGAGATGACACATGATAAACGAATACAGCAAACTAGTACCAAATAAGTAGGAGGCAAGACATGGGGTAGTCCCTGTGGCATTGTGTCGAACGACCCGGATTATGACATCGAAGTAAGAGTGTTCGATCTTCACCCGCGCTATTATGTTCACTTTTGGACAAATATACTTATGAAAGGTATGGATCTTATTATCCCCTCAGCTACGGGTTAAATAGTACAACTGCTGTCCTTTTACAAAGATGGTTTTGTCATTGAATAAACCACGAAGGCTGATATGCCAGTAAACAACCCCACCAAAAAAAAACAAAACAAAAAAAAATCCACGAAAAGCCAAGACTAGGCTCAATTGGTTAGGAAAGGTTATTCACTGGGAACTGTGCAAGCGATTAAAATTTTATCATACTAATAAATGGTATATGCACAAACGCGAATCCGACCAAGCGACAAATTAAATTTTCTGGAACTTTGACAAATAAACGGATCAGCCAGTTCCGGTCAGAAGGTCAAAACTAGGGCTGATTGCCAAAAATAAAAGAACTTGTCATTTAGTGGATTGTACTGTTCCAGTGAATCACGAATTAAAAATCAAAAAGACTAAAGCGATAGTCAAATACTGGGGGCCAAGTCGGCGGAGGTTTGCAGAATACACCGACTGCATCTCTGCTGGGGAGTGTCCTGCATATGACATAAAACAACAGATGGTGAGGTTCCAGTAATGCTGGAGCTTTGAGGAATGCAGAGTACCCCTTCATTGCTATCACTCCCAGGTCCGCTGTCATCCGGAGTGAGCGCACCTGATAGGGTCCTCTCTATGGGTCAAATAGAATTGTTTGACATTTAAACTGTGTAGTTATGTTAAATTGAATTGAGATAGAACTGTTTGATCATTTAACTGAGTGTAAACAAATGACTGATGTTTAATTGAAATCTTTGTTATACAAAAAAATACTTGAAACCATTAAACTGTTGGCAAACAAAGGATTAGGAGTAAATAGAATTATTCGTATTAGATTGAAAGGAGTGAAACTATTTAACTGTGTGCAAAAAAAAAAAAAAGAAAATGATTTCAGCTTCGTTTAAGAATGTTACCAAGAAAATGTGTTTAGAAATCATATATTTAATATATATGTATAAAAAGGATTTGGTATTAAATAACCTATAATGGTTTATATGTCATTGAACCAAACCAAATAAATAATGGCGCCTTACTAGAGAACTAAACAAAAAACTGTGTGTGACGTGGTCTGATAGAGAGAGAGTGAAGGGGAGGTCAATAACCTTACCCCTCTTTATTTGAATCAACAGACATTAAGAAAGATTGGATAACAGGGACCGATCGTTGAAGAGGTAGGGGAGAGAAAGGGTCAGCTATCTGTACCCTTTGCACTTTAGTCTTGAAACGAAAGAAGTCAAGGTCAATCGGGTGGCGTGATTCGGCGAGGTGGTGGAAGAGGAAAAGTCAGATGATAGGTCGACGGAACCTTCGCGCCAAAAAAGCCCTGTACGCGTTAGAGAAATTTGAAGGAGAATCTTCAGTTTGGACAAAGCCAGCGCTAGAACAATATAACTGAAATCAGCCAGCTCCGGGAGAAGATTATCACCTCTAAAAAGAGTAAAATCTGAAGTTTGGACAAATCCAGCGTTGCAACAAGATCAGTCAGCTCCGGGAAAAAAAGAGAGAAAATCTGAAAATTGAAGACCCGTCAAAGATAAGTACAGCTCAAACCGTTTTCCTTTTCGAAAATCTGTAAATGTTCTATTTTACTAATAGTTAAAGTTTATTGAATGAACATTGTAACGCGCCTCGGTCCTGCGGCTGAGACACTTTTACTCAAGTAAGAGAAAAAGAAAGAGAAAAAAGAGAAAGAAGAAAAAGGACTATTGAGAGACATTTTTGTTTGGTATTTTCCTGTTGGCTAAATATTGTCGGTGTTTTAAAAAGGAAAAGAGAAAAGAAAAAAGAACTGTTTCTTAAATCTCATTGTTATTTGTTTGATCGTCGCATATTAAAATTTTGTTATATTTTAAATGCACCCCTGTGTTGAAATGTTTTAATTGTGTTCTTTCCTCTGTTGATTTGACTTCTTTTCCTATGTATCTTGTCTCAGCTGCATACCGCTTTCATTAATTCTCGCTAAACGTCTTATTGTATCCTTAAACATCACAAGAGGATTTGGAAATCTATCTACAGTTAATATTATCTAACCTAGAAGTTCGTTCCTCCGTGATCTGAAGGGGTAGCGGGGACAAAGGACTTGGTGGTGTATGTGAAAGTGAATCGGCAACCCCTCACCGATGTTTGAGACCAGTCTAACCTCGAATTAGCATCCACATTATTTGTTTGTTTCTCATACGCCCGAAATAGGAGTCTTGACCGGGATTTATTTAGTAGAGTGTCAAGTGAAAGGCTGCTCTCGGCGATACATATTCTATGTAACAGCCTTCTACAGAGGACAATAACCGAGATGTCGATCTGTTGAGGTCAGAGTAGAATTTCATGCGCACGAAATGGGCTCTCGTCCTGGGATAATTATTTATGCAACGTCACATGTGGAACATGATTTTGACGGTTAAAGCAATGGTAGTTTGTGCGCTTGGAACGGTCCCCAAAGGCTTGTAAAAAGACAGGAGAAATTGGAGATCAGTAGAAGAATCGAGACCATTCAGACAACTGTATTATTAAGATCGGTTGGAATACTCAGAAGTGTCCTGGAGACTCGTTGAGACTTGTTGTCACTCCGACTCTAGCGCTTGTATGAAAACCACGCAAGTCGTAAAATGATAATAAAAGCAAAAATGTTTTATACACAGCTGAATAGCAAGTAGCGAGACTTGCTTTCACTCAAACTCCATTGAAAAACCACCCGTTAACGTTGAAGTGAAAAACTCTCAAGGGAGTTAAACAATAATAATAATAATGATGATAATAAAGAAAAATAACTCTATGGACATTTCAAACAACAAACAAGCGAAATCTTACATGAGAAAACGTGGATATTGCTAAGAAAGGGAAACCTTAAGAGAGAAAATGAATCTCTTCTGATAGCAACACAAAACAACGCCATAAGGACTAACCACGTCAAAGCAAGAATAGAGAAGACACAACAAAATAGCTGATGTAGGTCATGTGGTGACAGACGAAACGTTCAATCACATTATAAGCGAATGCAGTATATTAGCTCAAAGAGAATATAAGACTAGACATGACTGGGTGGGCAAGGTGATTCACTGGGGATTGTGCAAGAAGTTTAAATTTGACTATGGGAATAAAATCCTCATTGCTGGCGAATCCTTTTCCTCCTTCTTTTCTTGACACATAGAGTCTGCTTGGTTCATCTCCTAGATGTAAGGCTTTGTGCACCGTCATCTTGTCCTCTGGTCTATTTATCTGTGTTCTTCTCCTGTACGTTTTAAGAATGGTCCTGAGTATCTAAGAATAGAGATTTGCCAGGTGTTTATCCTATTGATGATATTTCTGCTGCAGACTTTGGTTTCGAGTAGTTTTTTCGTTCTTCTGAGCTAATCTTTTCTTATATTTTTCTTTCATTTCTAATTGTTTGATGGTGTCCGCTTCTAATATTCCCAAATACTTGTAAGTTTCCACCTCTCTGATATTTTCTTGGTTGGGCACTTCTATTGCTTCCGTTGTTTCTTATTCTCCACTTTTCATTATAAGCATTTTTAAATGCCGAATTCTATTTCAATATCCTGGCTGTATATTCTTATTGTTTCGATCAGGTTTTCCAATTTTTTTGAATTCTTTGCAAATAGTTTGATATAATTCATCTTCATATGGTGAAGAATTTTTTCTTGCGATTTTGTTAATTTTTAACTTCTTCTGTACTTCCTAAGTATGCAAATGAATAAGTATTATTGCAATAACGAAGTATAGTGACGAGAGCGAGTCTTCCTTGAGGATATTTCTTTGTATTTTTACTTTTGCTAGGGTTTGACCTCCTGCTATCAATTCCACTTTCTACTTTTCGTGATGAAGTTTTTGATTTTGTGGAATATTTTGTACATTTTCGGATATTCTATTATCCAAGTTTGTTAGAACATATCAAAGGTATTTTTGTTATCAATCTATACCATGCCAACATTTTCCCGCCTATTTTTCACCTTCTTAAGAATGTACTGATCTACATATTATAGCTTGTTTGTTCCTCTTGTTCCTATGTGGTATTCTTTCTGTTCTTCCTGAAATAGTCCGTGACATTTAAGCGAATAAGAGTTTTCTTCTTTAATCAGCGCAGTTAGGATTTCCCACATCATAGTTAAGTTATCAGTCTATAGTTATTGGTGTTGGTTCCTTTTTGCGGCGGCGTGGGGGAGGTTTCCTCTTCGGCATCCATTCGTGTATATTTCTTTCTTCTAGGCATTTACTCAGTTGCACTGCCAATCTGTCGTGAATGGACGTGAATTTTTAAAACCAGAATCCATGTATGCGATCATGGCTTAGTGTTTTCCAATTTGGTATATTTTGGATCTTACTCTTTTTTGAGTCCTGGTGTATTTGAGCCTTTGGCCTTCTTCGAGTCTTTGTAATTCTTTTTTCATACTATTTATCAATTCAGCCTTTTAGTTATGTTCTTTCTTTCTCCATATTTTACTCCAAAATTGTTTTGTTTGGTTTGCATTCAGTCGTTGGTTTATCCTTGTGTTTTCACCAAGTACATGTTAGCAGAATTTTGTTATTTTGGAAGTCTGTTGTTTTTTGTATTGTTTGACTCTATCCCGTTAGACTTTTAGTCTTCTTTCTTTCGTCAATATATTTTGATTTATTTCTTCTTGTCAAACCTGTCCGCTATCTTGGTTTAGACTTTTCATTTCAATGTTCTGCTCTGTGTTTTCTTTCCTAACTACTTTCGCTTTTTATCGCCGTTTCTTTATTTTTCCTTCTAACCTAATTACCTATCCAGGTTTTGTATTTCCCTTCGGGTTCCTTTAGTAGGCACAAATTTTAACTCCGATAAGTTTTGTTCCTGTATGAATTAGCCTATTTAGTTCAGTGATGTGGTCCGCTGAGATATCTTAAACAATTTATATACCTTTTCGATTTCTACCTTGACTTTTGTCCAGTCTTGATTCAAGTGGAATGATAATATTGTCTGCCTTTTAGTTATAATTTTCTTGATTAAATCTAATTTTTTTCTGTTTTCTTCTGTTAACATTGGTGTTGTAGTACTGGGCTTTGTGGTGTTTTGGTTTTTAGTATTTTGTGCTTCAAATCGTGCAGGAGGGATGTTCTTGTGCATATTCTTTATGGCTTATTTGTCGACATATTTCTTGAATCTCAATGTCAGAAAACCAACCATTCTTTAAAACTGTTTTAGCTTGGTTAACAAGTTCTATGCTTGTTGTATTAAATCCAGTGGATTCTGGCCAAATTTCGATCATTTTTTCTATACTCTCTTTGTGCAGGATTTCCTTTAAAATAACTGTGGGTTACATTTTGTTGTCTTCTCTGGTCCATTTTTTTCGTTGGTGTCTCTTAGTTGAATTTCTGTTTTGCTTTTTTATTGTGTATCTGAAATTAGAACAGACAACATTCACAGGGAGCCGATTACGTCTTCCATGTTGGCTCTCGAAGGAATACCTGCCGATCATGACACTCAGACCTGTTATCAGATTTCGACGTTCATTTGGATTTGGTTTTGCCAGGGAGAATATAATGTAGCTATACAAGACCCAAGGGTTGATTATATCTGTGCTTCTGTCCCAATGTGACCCGATATTCTCCAAAGAAAGAAAGAAAAACCATTAGCAGTGGGGGGTTCATGCCTGTTTTAACTGATAGTTTTACCCTGAAATCTTAGTGACAACAAGCTTTCTAAGTTATCCAGTACTCTTCTAATTATCCTGGCCTATTTTGGCGGTGGGGGGTGTCTGGATTGTCTATATTCTTTCTCTGATCTCCCATGCTCCTAGTCTCTTTCCCACACTTTTCGGGAATGTTTCAAGAACACGAACTAAAAAAATGAATATAGCTTGCATATCATCATTACTTTTTCTCGTCCTTGAGAAAATATCCGGCAAAGGATTGTAAGAAAACGAAAGTAAAACCGAAAATGTAACAATAATAATAATAATAATAAAAACGGTTCACCTAATCTCGGCCAGACTACCTAACCTAATTATAGTCAATAAAAGAAAAAAAAGCGAGATCTTGCCGAATTGTGGACTTTGCTGTCCTGGCTGATCACTGAGTAAAATTAAAAGAAAGTGAAAAAAATTACCTCAACCTTGCTAGGGAATTAAAAAAAAATGTGGAACATGAAAGTAACGGTGATACCAACTGTAATTGGTACTCTTGGTACAATTGCCAAAGGATTTATAAAGGGACAGGAGGACTTAGAAATAAGAGGACAAGTGGGGACCATCCAAACTACAGCATTATTACAATCGGCCAGAATACTGAGAAGAGTCCTGGAGACTTGAGGAGACTTGCTATAATTCAAACTCCAATGAGAATCCATCGGCTAACGCTGGTTTGAAAACTTTCAAAAATGAAAAATAATAATAATTCAAGGAAACTGAAAAAAAAACTGGTTTAATACTTGAATCTTGCTTGAGAACTCCACCCCAACCCCGAAAAAAACTGTAAAATATTAGGGTGACTCTAATTACAGCAATCTTTAGCGTTGGAATAATCTGAAAGAAAATAATAAACTTAGTGGACTGCAGGTCTTCGGAAGGATTGAAACTGTCTAGATCACGGCACTGCTGAGTTCTGTTAGAATACTGAGATGAGTTCTGGAAAACTGAGTAGGCGTGCTCTCACTTGGACTCTGTTGAAAGGTCCCAATTACAACCGGTGTGAAAAACCCGCAAAGAGTAAAATATTAATAATAGAGGGATAACGAAATAGAAAAAATATGATGAAGAAAGAGATGATAAAAATATATGGAAAAGAAATAAGAAAGAAGATAACTTTATATTGTAACTACAACAAAAATAACTATATATAAAAAAAAAAAAGAAACCCCGAAAGAAAATCTGCAGGAAAAATAAAAAAGAAGATATAAAAAGTTCTTCTTTTTTAATGTTGGAGAATGTTGGAAGAAGTCATGAAGATCTACGATTTAAAAAAAAAACGAAATTGGCGGGAACAGAAGTAGCAGGAGCAGCAGCAGCAGCTGCAAAAAGCAACACAACAATAAGTAGATAGAAATGATGATGATGATGATCATCATCGTTGTCATTCTGCTCCTTCTCTTCATCATCATTGTCATCAGCATCATCATCATCTGCAGCTATAGCTTAAACAATAGAAGTGGTAGGAGGAAATAGAGAAAAAAAAAAGGAGGAGGAAGAAGAGATGAAAAAAAGGACAAGTAGGAGTTGAAGACGGGTACCACAACAATTGGCCCCGGGGGTTGAGAAATAAAATGGGAGGTGGCTGGGACCAGGTAAAAGCAATAATTACACCAGTGACAGCTACAGCCGGGAGAAAACACTTTTGCCAGCTTATGGAAGACTTCGCAGATAAGAATAAAAAAAAAGACTCTCTTAGCTTCCCCCCCCCTCGCAACCAAACGAGTAAAGAGTTTTGAACAATTCTTGGCTTTTTCTTTAATAATGACACATTCCTTCCTTCATGTATAAATGCGATAGTGCCTTTTCTATAGTGACGCTTTCACTCACATCCACACATTCTGTAAGCTGTGTGTACACATACACACCTCACTTGAGCCCGCAAACGCCTCTTCAAATTCTGGTCTCACCCACGCACGAAAAATATTAGGTTGGCGTGAAAAAATAATTGCGGTTTTCCAATTTCAAACTTTGATGCCTGTTTTGGAATCTTTAATATTTTAATAGAATAAGGCATGAGCGCATGCGTTTGTAAGTTACACCCTGTCATCACCTCAGATAAATAATGAGCCGCTCCGTTTTGATTGCGAAGAAAAAGGAATCAAAAACGCTATACGTAAGAGAAATACGAGAACAAATATAAGAAAGAAAGAAAGAAAGAAAGCAAGAAAGAAAGAAAGCAAGAAAGAAAGAAAGAAAGAAAGCAAGCAAGAAAGAAAGAAAGAAAGCAAGCAAGCAAGAAAGAAAGAAAGAAAGAAAGAAAAGAGAATTGATTGATTGATTGATTGATTTTAACGGCATGGCAGCTTATCTTGGGCTATTTTATGCCTTGAAGTTAGAGAATCATGTTGATTGTATGTTCATATTTTTATTTTCTAAGTAGATTTTTAAGAATTTTTTTTGTATTCCAATCAATTACTGATAATTATATGTAATTATTTGATAATAGTCATTTGCTTGCTCACATTTAAATGATTTCAAGTAACTGATAATAAAAAGTAAAGATGGCGACCGAAGTCGAGAGTGACCCGAAGGCTCCCTTTTCAATAGCTACTACACCGAGGTGTAGGAGAGGGCACTACTCCTTTCCCTGGATTCCTCTACTTTACCCTCTATACGTACCTTATATTGCTGAGTGTTAAGAAAGGAGATATCAAGTACCATTTTTAAAATCTTTGGTATGACGGGACCTGGGATTGAACCCAAGTCTCCCGGACCATTGGCGAACACTCTACTCACTTGGTCAATGAGCCGGTAAACCCTTAATTAACAATTATAACTTCAAGTAACTATTATAACTTCAAATAACTTAATATAAATAACTTTCTGTTATATGTCATATCAAATATTTTAACCAAAAACAAATAATTTCTAAATAGGTCTATTTGAGACGCAGATAGGTTGGTAAGTTGGTGTTTAGTGGACTATCAACTCTTGTGAATTATTCAATTCAAAATCTTTTTTTTATATGTACGAATTGTAAGTAAACAGTTAATTGAATTACTTTGACTTGAAAATCCGGCTAACACCTACGCACAATATAGGGAAACACTGGACAGCTGTTTCGACCTTATTTGGTCTCATCAGCAGTGTATACCCTGATCGAACCAGCGACCACAGACTGCAGAGCTGAAACCCTACACCTGAGCAAACAGTTAATATCGCACACAAGTGACGCCAAATCAACTAGTCATGGTAACTGCGCGGCTAATTAACCTGAATGTGTCTTGTAAGTTACATCGGTACTCTTTACAGAGGACACGGTCATTTCCAGGGCCACGTGTTCCCGGGAGGATTAGAAATACGCAACTTTCCGGATCCCGCGCTGGACTTTGGTTCAGAGCGAAGCTCCGAAAGGGAACAATGGCAGACTTGAAGCTGTAAGGCTTCTAGTTTCAGCTGGCCCACCTCCGGGTGGGTGAGCTGCATTATTGACTCCTTTTGACAAGCTTGGCTCATCAGGCTCACATTGTACTAAGTGAGGCGATGAGCAACATAGACCAGGAGGGTTCGGGCCTCGGCTCCGAACCGACCTTACCCTCCCCTTATCCCCACTTTAATCGGCCTTCGGTTCATTGACCTTGTGTCAAGCCTTGCCTGGTGGGGGGCATAGAAAAATACCCCAAAATAGGCATTCGCGTAATTATAATGACCTCAAGGACAAGGATATAGATGTTTATTTTTCTTTTTTAAGTAGAGGAATTATATTGTGAATTAAAAAAAGAAATAAACAACAGTTACGAGGATCATTAAATAAGTTTCCAGACTTTTTTCGTATGGGCACATCTATTGATAGTACACACATGAAACTCTAGTCCCCTTCCAAGTAATCTCCTGCGGCTGTAATGCACTTGTTTTACCGTTCAAACAACTTCTGGAGAGCCCCATGGAAGTCCTCTTGTGTGAGCGTGTCAATGCCCTTCGTCACAACCTCTTTCATCTCCTCAATTGTCTCTAAACGACAACCTCTGAGCTTAGGGAATAAGCAAAAGTCACAGGGAGCAAGGTCTGGACTATAGGGAGGCTGAGGAACTGTCTTGATGCCCATCTTGGTCAAATAGTCTGTGACAAGGATGGAGTTGTGGACTGGTGCATTGTCCTGGTGGAAATGCCACTGACCCGATTTGAAGAGTGCTAGCCTCTTCCCTAAGAATCTCTTCCTGAACTCCCTTAAAACCTCAACATAGTAACCCTAACCCTAACCCTTTGGCCAATTAACTCTGGTGCATTGACTTCCATACTCCTTCCACGCCTCTCATCATCCCTCACAGACTTCCTGCTTTCCTTGAATCTCTTAATCCACTCAAAAACTAATACTCGATTCATGCAAGATGATCGAAAAGCAACCGAAGCATTCCCACGTTTCTGTGGCATTTTTACCACGTTTAAAACACAATTTTATTGCATATCGTTCTTCTAAAGTGTCCTCACATCCAGATTGCATTTTTGAAATTCACCAGCAGTGAAAATCAGGCTTTAGTAGGGTGTATTTCAATTCCTGCTGTAGCAGTTCATTTGAAGCTGAAATCATAAACAATGGTCAGTTATCTCATAAGATGTATAGCAATAACAGTGAATTTTCAAGAGTCTATGACAATTTTAATTGCCTGTACAAAAAAGTCTAGAAACCTATTGAACGTACCACATAAATGGTAAATATTTTTGTTTTTTAAGCGAAATGCTCAAGCGTGAGTTAAAGGTTAGGTGATTGATTTTACTTCACTCGTGTAGGCTTTGTAGATTGTCTTGTTTTATAGATGTATCATATCTTTAATATATCAGTTGAGGTCTTGTTATTATGTTGTCAGTTTTAATATCAATTCTTTCAACACAATAGGATCTATTTAGGGTTGTGGTTGATCCTTGAGAATTGCATTGTTTCTGTTTGGTTGGTTTTATCCAATAATTATTTTTGTGATTTTATTCTTGATGTAAAGGGTTCTGTGAATTGAGATGATGAAGGATTTGATATTTTCAGTAGTTTTTGTTTAGTGACTAGTTAAATATAATTCATTTTGGATTGAGGGGAAGGTTAAAGCGTAGGTGTGTCCACGTGGTGTAATGGTTAAAGCGATGGACAGGGGAATTGTAGTTAGGGAGTTCGAACTCAAGTCGTGTTATTACGTTCACTTTAGGGCAAATACCCTTGGGAAAGGTATGAAGTCCCTTATTCTCCCAGCCATGTACCACTACTCTTCTTCTAGGATAATGGCTTTGGGATTAAATAACCTACAATGGATAGAAGTATTTGATAAATAGAATTACTAATGTTAAATAAAAATACCAATTAACTGGGTACAAAAATATGAATAATGAGGGTGTCCTCGTGGTGTAATGGGAATCGTAGTAAGCGAGTTCGTACTCCAGTCGCGCTATTACGTTCACTTTCGGGAAAATACCCTTGGGAAAGGTATGAAGCCCCGTATCCTCCCAGCTATTGGTTAAATAGCGTCCCTGCTGTTCTTCTATGAGGGTATTTTTGGCATTAAATTACCCACGAAAGTTGGGTGCCATTAAAAAAGAAACCTAACCAAAGTTAGTCTGGGGTAATTAGGATTACAATAAGAATTGATGTTACATTTTTCAAAGTACAAAGCGTATCCAAATGTTTCAAATACGAAAAGCTGATTGCAACATTTCATAGCATCAATCATCGAAGCATGTGAGAAAGACATAGAAAAAATACTTGTGTCACATTGAAACGCAGTGAGATTCGTTGGTGGCAGACAAAATAAAATACCGGCCTCGCTTTTCTCCCGGGACCAGGAACTCACCCTCAAGAGAGCAGCTCGAAAATGTCCGGACTAATTCATCGACTGTCTCCGACCAATTGTCCTTACTCATGTATCTGCCGAATTTCCCTGCTTATATAATATCTTAATTATTCTCTTCAACTAATGAGGATAAGAACACATCATTAAATCTTAGTGTTACGTCAAGTTATCTAAAGCCAGTCGACACTGCATTCAATTTGTTTACTTTTTAACATCCTGTCTACAACCCCGAGTTCAAAACAAAATCCTATTTTGACATCCGGTCGTGGTATGTGCACGCATACGACCTTTTCAATGCGACCTACACTTTAACTCAAAGATTTTAGCTAACCCGCAAATTAACCCGCAAAATAACTGATATAATTAATTACCAACTTTAATTATAATTACATATTGTGTTTTGTTTTAATGTTTGGTTCTGGATGTATTTTGGTAATTGGTGGACGGATCGGTGATCTTGGGGATTTTTTCCACAAGATATTAATTTTGGCTGAAGTTTTTGGGTTATCTGTAGTTATTTGTTTAGTAGTGTTGGTGTTTGCTATATATTCTTTTTGTTTATTTTGTTGTTCTGTATGATAGATTTCGGTTGAGTGTAGGCTTTTTAGCTGGTCCTGAAACTTCGGCCAATCGTTTAGGTGTTGCTAGTTTAGTTTCTCAACGAGAGCAGTGAAATTATCTCGTAGACTGTTGCAACTAATATGGTTCACTCTTTGTGCTACAGTGGCGCAATTGTTCACCTTCAAGTAGGACTTCACTATTTTCCTGGCCTTTTAAAATGATACGTTTATTTTATAATTGGTTTTAATTATTTCCGTTTGTCTTTTTTATGTCACAAGATGTTGAAAACGCAGGGTATTTTCTTGGCACTGCGGAATCGTAGTAAGGGAGTTCGTACCCCAGTCGCGCTATTACATTCCCTTTTGGACAAATACCCTTGGGAAAGGTATGAACCCCCTTATCCTCCCAGCTATGGGTGAAATAGTACCACTACTGTTCTTCTAGGAGAATGGCTTTGGCATTAAATAACCGACGAAGGTTGATATGTCATTAAACAAAGAAACCAAACAAAATCAAACATATGATTAATAAGTTGACCGACCGTCGTCGAGGGCGACTCAAAGGTTCTCTTTTCAATAGTTACTAAACCGGGGTGCAGGGGAGAGCACTTCTCCATTCCCTGGATTGCTCCACTTGCCCTTGATCTGTACCTTATAATGTTGTGTATTAATCAAAGGAGCATCAAATACCATTTTTTGAGTCTTTGGTATGACTCGACCTAGGGTTGAACCCCGGTCTCCCAGACAATTGGAGAAGACTAACCATTACGACAATAGGTCAGAAAATGGAAATGATTAATTATTAGAATTATTAGAGGTGCCCGTAGTGTAATGGTTATCGTCGTAGGAAATGGACACGGTGACACGAGTTCAAATCCTGGACGAGACTGATTGAATTTCACATAGCACTAATACTCTTTGGAAAGGTATGAATCCAATTATACTCCCTTCAGCTATGGGTAAATAGTAGTACAGACTGGGTTCTTCAGCCTTGACGAGGCAACTAGTCTAGGAGAAGGAAAACTCTGAATTCAAACCTGTTAAACTCCACTTAAAAATTGACCTTGTGTTATATCTTGCCCGAGAGGAGGGGTTGGTAAATAGGATTAGAATTATTAGAGTTTTATTGGAATACTTAAAACTATTTAACTATGTGCAAACAAATGAACTCTGAATCGTTTAAAAAATACGACGAACTATTTACTGACAAGTTTATATATATATATATATATATAAACTTGTCAGTGCATTTATATATGAACTTCTCAGTGAATATATATGTATATATATAGATATATACCGGGTCAATTGCCTAATGGGTAGAGTGTTCGCCAATGGTCCGGGAGACCAGGGTTCAATCCCAGGTCTTGTCATACAAAATACTCGAAAAATGGTACTTGATACCTCCTTGCTTAACACTCAGCAATATAAGGTACGTATCAAGGGTAAAGTAGAGCAATCCAGGGAAAGGAGTAGCGCCCCCCTACATCTTGGTGTAGTAGCTATTGAAAAGGGAGCCTTCTGGTCGCCCTTGACTACAGTCGCCAACTTTACTCATATATATACACACACATATATGTATATATATTGTCATCCACAGACAGACTGTTTTGTTGTATTACAACTCTTCCGTGTGGCTAGACATGCGAGATGCTTCAAGTTGGGATTGAAACCCAGTTGATTTTACGTCAGTCGGATATCAATCATCATCTAAGTGTATGCAAAGGAATTTGGTATATATTCCCATATATGCTTCTCAGCTACCGGAGTGATCAACTCATGAGAAGAAATTTACATATATATATATATATATATATATATATATATTGGCAGCATTTCTTTATTAATACAAATTTCGTAGAACATAATAGACATTTTCTGTCTACATATTTTCTTCCAGATCCGTTCGTATTGCCGTATTGCTTTTATCGTATTCGGCGGGAATTGATTTATATATTTGTATTATATATATATATATATATATATATATATATAAACAATATTTAGGATTGAATAACCCACAAAAGTTGATATAACATTAAATAATAGATACAGTCGGCGTACCGTAAATCTTGCGGAGAGGGAAGTAAATATTTCGTAATGGCCGATGTGTATTAAAAACATTTACATTGTTTTAGAACTAAGATCCAATTTTATTTTCAAAGCTTTTTTTTTTAACTAGTTATTCCTGCTTTATATCTAAACTATTGTAGAATCAGAGATGCTTAAAGAAAAAATAAATAAATAAATAAAAGAAGAAATATAAGCAGATCTCCACAATTTTGTTCCGGTCATGCGCACAATGATATAACAAATGTTTAATCATGCACCAAATATTATCTACACTGAAGCTCACAAAATTTTAGAGTAACTGCAAACTGAATTACCTTTTTCAACAGTGTCCATCTCCTTTATCTCTCTCTCCCTACCTCCCTCCCTCCCTCCCTCTCTCTCTCTCTATATATATATATATATATATATATATAAAATGTTTTATTCTGGAAGAAAACAGATATCACGTTCGGGCTCAACGAAATTATTTAATCTTACGCCAGTTTTAAAAGGTAGTTGTTGCTACCGTGTATTTTTATTGCTTTTGTTAAACGGGGTGAAATTTGGAAAAATTTCTTTTCGAGAAACGTGTCTTTTCAACATTCGTTTACACATTATTCAGGGGTAATATGAATTTCTCCCTCAAATGAGATGTATACAAATTAAGCCTCGTGAAAAAGATCTATCTATATATCTATATATCTATCTATGTCAGTCTTTTAATCTATCAATCTATTTAAAGTACACCTCAAAGAATCAAGATTTAACCAAAAACAAAATTGCACCAACAAATCAATAAAATCTGCGCGCCTCTCGTAGGGAAATGGTTTGCAAGCTTGCCAAGTGGACTATTATTAGTGAATTTGATTCTCACTGGGTACCCATCCTTCTGAACCTGAGTTGAACAAAGTCATGTTTAGTAAATTATACAAAAAACTGTGAGGGAGACGCTTTGGGTGGTGTAAGAGTTAGTTTATTAGACGAGCGGGTCATTATCAGTGATTTTGATTCTCACTGGGGGCCACATACTTATGGCCTCGTGCCATGTTTAGGAAATTACTATTACAACTCTACGCGGGGCGATTAGTGAACAAAGAGACTGTTAGTGAGTTTGATTCTCACTTGGTGTCCCATATTTCTAACCTCTAGTTAAACTAAGTTGAGTTAAATAAAACCTAATAAAACTTTCGGCGTCTATTTATGAAATACAGGGTTTATTTACTGTGCAGAATAAAATGGGGCATATAGTTATAAGATTGTAGATGCTATCATTTAGATTTTGGACTGCTTAATTATTACCGTAATCATTCGAGTATAATACGCACCCTTGCTCAGTCGGCTGGGGCTGTAGAATACACAGACTGCTTCTCTGCAGAGGGTTAAGATCCCTCCCAACGAGGGTCCTGGGTATGACAATAAACAATCTGATGGCGAGGTTCCAGTAATGCTGGAGCTTTGGGTAATGTGGAGTAACCCTTCATCGCCATCGCTCCCAGGTTCACTCTGACCTTGAGTGGTAGTACCTGATAAGGGTCCTATCTATTGGTTAAATATAACTAAACAGTGGTTTGAGTTTACTGTTTTTTTTTGCATTTAAACTGCGTATTTATGTTAAACTGAATTGTCTAAAATACAAATGTTTCCACATCTAAACTGTGTACTTATGCAAAACTGAATTACCTGAAATAAAACTGTTTTGACATTAACTCTGTGTATTGCCCAGTCAGCTGGGGACGTAGCGTACAGCGACTGCGACTCTACAGAGGGGTAAGACCCCTCTAATGAATGTCCTGGTAATATGACATTAAACAATCTGATAGTGAGGTTCCAGTGATGCTGGAGCTTTGGGTAATGTGGAGTACCCCTTCATTGCCATCGTTCCCAGGTGCATTCTGACCTAAAGTGGTAGTACATGATAAGAGTCCTATCTATGGGTTAAAATAGAACTAAACAGTGGTCTGAGTTTACTGTTTTTTACATTTAAACTGCGTATTTATGTTAAACTGAATTGTTTAGAATATAACTGTTTTGACATTTGGCGGTAAATAACCTACAGAGGTTGATATGCCATCAAACCCAAACAACCAATACGCACGTCTCAAGATTTTTGAGACCTAAAATTAGAAGGGCGTATTATACACTAGAACAAAATATTAACTCTTTAATTTGATTATTCAAAGAAATATTCGGGTAGCATTTGTTTTTCTAGATTTTAAAAACTTAAAGTTAAGGGTGAGAATTATACATAAAAACTAAATATTAACTTCTTTTTCTTGGCCACATGTGTCACCATATTCAGGACGACATGACCCAAAGTAAGTTTTACCTCTGGTCCAAACGAACTCATGTGTAACAAACACGACAACGTAATAGCCACTTTATAATTCTTTTTCCTATTGTGAGCTTATTTTAGCAGTAAACTTGTTACACTTTTTGTGTGAACAATTCCACACGTTCGCTCCACAAAACATAACGTAAATTATATAAATTCTTATTTCAATCGATGAAAACCGGATAAAGATTTGACCAAATGTTAAATATCGGATAAATTTATCTGCTGCAAGTTCTAAAAAGTCAGTGCATATCATGCATGTGAGATGATTTTTTCCCCAGAGATTCAGAACCCAAATTTTGGAGTGCGTATTATTATATTTAATAATTATACCTACAGTATTTGGAAAATGGAACTCTGAAAGTAGTTATAGCGGCAACAATTCTAAAATATACCTGTCTAATAAAGGGAATTCCTGTAATATAATGTCCGAGGGATTTCGTTTTATATATCTTGCCTTTCGGTTTAGTTAGGCTGAGAACCTTTCACTTAGCGCATGGGTTAGTTAGGTGCAACATGAGCGCAGGTGTTCACGCGAGCGCAGGGTGGACGTGTCATTCAGAGATGTCACAATAAAAATCCCAGATAGGGGACATGACCAGGGATGTGAGTGACGTCATGCACCGGAAGCGTGGGCTGAGATTTGAGAAAAGTCAGTTAGTTGAGTTCTAGGTCCGAGGAAGACGGTTGACTTTCGGGGCTCGCTGAAGCCAGGCCAGTGGCCTTGCGGCAGATGTCGCTCGTAATTTGGGGCAGATGGAAAAGTCAGCAT
The DNA here is from genome assembly GCA_963585895.1 of Sepioteuthis lessoniana. Taxonomy (NCBI): domain Eukaryota; kingdom Metazoa; phylum Mollusca; class Cephalopoda; order Myopsida; family Loliginidae; genus Sepioteuthis; species Sepioteuthis lessoniana. Next base: position 12,451,997 of record OY757929.1, read on the forward strand.
AGAAAGATGGTATCTCTCTCCTTATGTCAAAAAACCTTTAAACTCAAAGGTAATAAAAAGTTTCGTACCTGAACTAAGAAGTCGAAAGTGTTTTTCGTGTTTCGGAATTCCTATGTTATATATGTGCGTTATGAACATTATGAGCGTTTTGCGTACCGGTATGAATATGTCTATTTCACATATCCGTATCTTTGGTATGTAACATTCCTAAAAAGTTACCAATAAGAATAGATACTTGAAAATGGCCGGAGAACAGGACGCCCAAAACGTAACTATTACAACAGACAATTTACGGATACTAGTTTTATTACATATAGCATATGATATCAGAAACCAAGCAGAATACTTTTAATTGAAATATGCATATATATATATATATATATATATACCCTATCGAGGAGACTTACAATGCACCTTTCCGATACAAGTTCCATAGCACAGCATTTAAAAAAGCATTCATGCCCAACAACAGAAATACGAAAAATCCTCACGGAAAACACAACAATATTAGAACATCAAAATAAAAAACAAAAACTACAGATTCTCGAAGCACTTTATATTAGAAATATGCAACTCAAAATTAACAGAATTAATTTTCACACCAGTCCTAATGTACTTAAATGTCTTTAGCTACTGACACTAATTATAGAACAATTTTAAAAGTAAACGCGACACACTGCAACGGCCCAGATGCTCTTCTTCTTACAAAGTAGTAGTGTACATACAAAAGTTGCATTGCTTTTGTAATACATCCTCCCCTGATGATGGCCCAAAGTCGTGCAGAAAGGAATTGGGAAATAAACAATTATGGAAAAAAGATCAATCAATTCCCGCCGAATACTATAAAATCAATCCGGCAATATGAAAGGATCAACTATAAAATACGTAGACAGAAAATGTATATTATGTTCAACGAAATTTGTATTAATAAAGAAATGCTGCCTATACACACACACACACACACACACACACACACACACACACATCCCGAGAACAAAATATGGGTGGCCCTGTTGGCTGGGGCAGTAGAGTACACCGACTGCATCTCTACAGAGGAGTAAGACTCCCCCAGTGTCCTAGATATGACATAAAACAATTTGATGGTGAGGTTCCAGTAATGCTTGAGCTTTGGGGAATGTGGACTACCCTCTTATTGCCATCACTCCCAGGTCCACTCTAGCCCAGAGTGGTAGCACCTGCTAGGGTCCTATCTATGGGTCAAATAGAAGTAAACTGTGTATTTATGCTAAACTGAATTGCTTGAAATAGAACTCTTTTTGACATTTAAACTGCGTACTTATGCTAAACTGCATTGTTCGAAATAGAACTGTTAATATGTATAAAATGGATTTGGCATTATGATAGTTGATGTGCCACAAAACTAAATTAAACCAATCAAAACTAAATCAAACCAAATCAAAATATGGACTCAAAGCTTTTCTTGAAAAATATTGAAACCCATCGAAATGGTCAGTAAACAATCTGATTTCTAATCCGCTCGAAAGTTTCCATAAAAATAAAAACAATGGTCTATGACAAGGCTCTAACTCGTGAGAATGATTTGTTAAGTACTATTTAAAAATAGTATATCTTCCTCGGTAATACATCTTAATTACTCTTATTCCCAGGTCCGTCCTGTCTGACTCGGAGTGTTAGTACCGGTGTTGCACTACACCCGCCTTCACCAAACACAGGGCTGATTCTGCTTTCAGTCAGCTGACCGTTTCGTTGGTCGGTTGTGACTTCGGATGACATGACTAATCCACTATCTCCCCATGTTGTGTTTTTGATCCAAATAGCAGATCATTCGCTAATTGGAGTCACCGGTCGATGAGTAAACGGAGGAGACCGCACAATTAAAAAAGTAAAAAAAGGTAAACGACAATAAACCCTTACCCCCAGGAAAGATGCAGTCAGTGTATCATACAGCCCCAGCCGACTGTGATAGATTTTTTTAAAATTTTCACCAAAATTCTTCTATGAAAAATTGTCTTTTCATTCTTTTTAAAATTTTTTCCAGATTTACAAAAACAACAAAACTTTCAGATCTTTTATTATTATCATTTTTTTTGGTTATTATTTTCATCACATATCAGCCGCTACATTCTTTGGGCTTTTTCAGGTGTCTTTTACCGAATGTGATAGCCTTCAAATAACGCTTGAAGGAAGCACAGACAATGAAACATTATGAATATAACAATCAAGATAATTATCGTTGTAGTAGACACGTAAATAATAGCAATTTCTTTTCTCTGAAAATCAGACATATATTAATTTTTTCCACGATCACTTTTCTCAAATATACACGAAGGTCATTCAATATATCAGGTGAATTTTTTCAAAGGAGATAGCAGTAGAAAACACTGGTTGCAGTTTCACCTTTTTCAAAGAAATCTATAATGGGTGATTTATATCCCAGATGACTATCGGCATCACATTCTTTGCTGACTGCTGCGCCCGAAACTTTTTCACTATTGGAGAATTAGTATTTTCTTTTAATGAACTGTGAAATCCCGTTTATCCAATGTAACCACTTTTTTGACTAAAACATACTTCTACTAACAGATCGCCTATTATTCTATAGAGCTCAGAAGATTTGCATTTCTCAGCTAGCCAAAATTTGATCACAGACCTCTGTTCAAGTCTGGAGCACACTGACTTGTCGTTATTTTGAATAGCCCCTCTCCCAAAAGATGTTTGTGCAAGATTAAAATGAAAACCAATTCCAAACAATACATAGTTTTCATTTATGAAAAAAAAAAAGAAAAGAAAGAAAGAATCTGAAAAAAAGGGATTCTGTTTCTTTTAAAAAATTGCCTTTATTTATTGAATACATGGTGCATTCAATAGGTTTCCAGACTTTTTTTTTTTGTACAGGCATTTAAAATTATCGTAGACTCTTGAAAATTCGGTATGTTATTGCTATACATCTTATGAGATGACTGACCAATTTTTATGATTTCAGATTCAAATAAACAGCTACAGAAGTAATTGGAATACACTCTACTAAAGCCTGATTGTCACAGCTGGTGAATTTCAAAACTCTAATCTGGACGTGAGGACAGTTTAGAAGAACGATATGCAATAAAATTGTTTTAAACTTGGAAAAAATGCCCCAGAAACGTATGGAATGCTTAAGACTGCTTTTGGAGCATCTTGCAATAATCGAGCATAAGTTTGTGAGTGGCATAAGAGATTCAAGGAGGGCAGGGAATCTGTGAGGAATGATGAGAGGTGTGGCAGGAGTAAGGAAGTTGATTGGCCAAAGGGTTAGGGTTAGGGTTACTATGTTGAGGTTTTAAGGGAGTTCCGGAAGAGATTTCGTCTGAAGAGGTTAGCAATCTTTAAATCGGGCAGTGGCATTTCCACCAGGACAATGCACCAGTTCACAACTCCATCCTTGTCACAGACTATTTGACTAAGATGGGCATCGAGACAGTTTCTCAGTCTCCCTATAGTCGAGACATTGCTCCCGGTGACTTTTGATTATTCCCTAAGCTCAGAGGCTGTAGCTTAGAGACAACTGAGGAGATGAAAGAGGCTGTGGCGAATGTCATTGACACGCTCATACAAGAGGACTTCCATAGGGCCTTCCAGAAGTTGTTGGAACGGTAAAACAAGTGCATTGCAGCCGGGGGAGATTACTTCTAAGGGGACTCGAATTTCATGTGAGTACTATCAATAAAAGTGCCCATACGAAAAAAGTCTGGAAAATTATTTAATGATCCTCGTAACTCTTATATTCTCACTAAAACTGTATCGGAAATATTCGAAAAAAATCCAGAAAATTTACAAAAACCAAAACCTGAATAAGCACTTGGCTGAACCCAGATGAATGAGTTGACTCGGCTGTCTACAGACTTCAGATATTTCACAAATACTCAGTTGCTCAACTGCACTCGTTGTTTGAGCATTGCTCGCCTCGCGACAATTTTGTTCATGGTGGTTTAAAAGCTTTGAGAGAAACCGTTCACTCACAAGAAGCAAATGAAAAATGGAAAATGCGACAACGTTCTGTAATGGTTAGAATCCCACAATTGCAAGCTGTTGTTAGTGCTTTTCTTTCTTACGACGTTCTATGCCAAGCATAGTTGGTCGTGTCCAAGGAATATTTGTAAGAATGTTAAAGCACAAATAGGTCGTAAACATTTAGTAAATGAGAAAATTAAGTGCTGAGCCTTTAAAATTGGGAAGCCATTACATTATATGTTGAATGTCCGGGATACGTTTAACTAAATAGAGGCAATTTCCGTTATAAGAAGACTGCTCACATCCGGGCAACAGTAAATTAATTACTTTCACTATGACCCGGCAAATACATTGGGGTTGAATAAGATTGTGCGGGGGTGTTATAGTCGACAGTGTATACAGATATATCACTTTTTTCTTTTACATTTCTTCGTACTCGTGATTATATTTCTAATGTGTCACACACACATGCTCTCTCTCTCTCCCTCTCTCTCTCTCTCTCTCTCACACACACACACACACACACTCACACACACGCACTTATATATATACACACGTGCGCACATGCCTGTGGTATAATGATTATCATCGTTAGAAATGCACACGGTGACCCTAGTTCAAATCCTGGATGAGGCTGTTTGTAGTTCACCAAGCGCCAAGACCCTTGCGATAGGTATAAATCCAACTCTTCACTTTCCAGCTCTTTAATCTTGATGTGGCAACCAGTCTAAAAGAAGGAAAAACTTTGAATTCAAACCTGTTAAACTCTGCTTAAAAATTGACCTTGTGTCACATCCAGCTCGTGTGGAATGCTTGATATATATATATATATATATAATATTCATATGTGTATGTCTTTAGGATAATGCAAGGTGCCTTTATATAGCACAAGAGTCAGCTGAAAAGTTCATAGGCTGACCAAAATACTCTCGTGAAATGTGACAAAATGAGGTTCGTTTTTCAATGTAGCCTCCACACTTCTTTCATTGGTGTTGCGCGGCTTGGATCCCACTGGTCAAAAAAGTAATCCACATTTGCTTTTATGGCATATCAACCATCGTAGGGTTTTAGATATATTAGATCTATATATGATTTGGATTTGTTTGGTTTTATGGCATATCAACCATCGTAGGTTATTTAATGCCAAATCCTCTTTATACATTTATATTAGATAGATATGATTTGTAAACATAAGTCAACAAAGTTAAATAGTTCCATGTATTGCTATGTATCAGTAACAATTCAATTAATCATTTGTTGTGTTTCGTTTTATGGCATATCAACCACCGTAGGTTATTTAATGCTAAATCCTTTTTATACATATATACTAAATATGATTTGTAAACACATTTTGAAGATAACATTTTTACACAAGCCTGAGCTCATTTTTTTTCAACCAGTTAAGTGGTTTTACTTAATTTCGCACAATTCAGTTTAGCATAAGTACACAATTTTTGTTTACACACAGTTAAACGATCAAACAGTTCTATTTCTAACAATTCAGTTTAGCATAAGTAAACAGTTTTTGTTTACACACAGTTAAACGATCAAACAGTTCTATTTCTAACAATTCAGTTTAGCATATATAAACAGTTTTTGTTTACACACAGTTAAACGATCAAACAGTTCTATTTCTAATAATTCAGTTTAGCATAAGTACACACTTTTTGCACACACACACACACACACACACACATATGTATATATATGTATGTGTGTGTGTGTTTGTGTGTGTATGTGTGCGTGCGTGCGTGTGTGTGTTTATATATATATATATATATATATTTGTGTGTATATGTGTATGTACATGAATATATCTATATATGTATGTGTATATATATATATATATTTGTTAGCGTGTGTATCTCTGTGAGTGTGTGAGTATATATATATATATGTGTGTGCGTGTATATATATATTTGTGTGTGTAGATGTGTGTGTATATATACATATACATATGTGTGTGTGTATATATTATATTTGTGTGCGTATACATATATGTTTAAGTGTGTGTATATATGTATATATATGAGTGTATATATATATGTGTGTGTGTATATATATATATATTTGTGTATGTGTATATACATATATGTGTGTATATATGTATATATATATATTTATGTGTATATATATATGTGTGTGTGTATGTACCTGCCAATTTTATATGTGTCTGTATATATATATTTGAGTGCGTGTATATATGTGTGAGTGTGTGAATATATACATATATATATGTGTGTGTATATATACATTTTTGTGTGTAAATATATATTTTTGTGTATACATATGTGCGTGAGTGTATGTGTATATACATATATCCATATATATGAATGTATATATATATATGTGTGTGTGTGTATATATATATATATTTGTGTGTATATACATACGTATATATATGTGTGTGTATACATATATTTCTGCGTGTATATATATATATATATATATATATATATTTGTGTGTATTGTGTGTATATATATGTGTGGGTGCATGTACCTGCAAATTTATATGTGTCTGTATATATGTATTTGAGTGCGTGTCCCTATGTGTGAGTGTGTGGATATATACATATATATGTGTGTGTGTATATATACTTATTTGTGTCTGTAAATGTGTGTATATATATATTTGTGTGTATACATATGTGTGTGAGTGTGTGTATATACATATATCCATATATATGAGTGTATATATATATATGTGTGTGTGTATATATATATATATATATATATATATTGTGTGTGTATATACATACGTATATATATGTGTGTGTATACATATATTTGTGCGTGTGTATATACATATGTTTGTATATATGTATATGTTTACGTGCGTGCCTGAGTATATATACATGCGTGAGTGTATATATATATATGTATATATATATTACTAATATGTATAATAAGATAAAAAAGATAAAGACTCACTACTCAGAGTTTCCTCTGTTTCGATCCTCAGGTGAATTAATATTCGATACCCCTGACTTTTTCAACTGGATAAATATGTGCCCTTCTTTTATTATCTTTTGCGTCACGTGACTGTTACCGGATTAGTCTAATAAGTAACGTGACGAAATCGGGCCCAAAACTGGAGGGAAAGTATCTAATTTTATGCTGGTATCTCACTACCATTTCTGTTTAGGGCTTAGATTTCGTCAACTGCATAATCTGGGGTATGACACTTAACTGCATCTTGGGTTATGAGCTTAAAGGGTCTCCACTTCAGAGCCATTACTCCCAAATCCACTCTGCGTCATCTGAGTTCACCAAGAGACCAATGCCTTCCTGTTAAATGCATTAGACTATCCAACAGAAACTTGGCTTGTGCAGGTGTATTTGAATGAAGCGCTAGATCATCTGTGTAGACAGCATCAGTAATAATTTCTGCAGAATATCATCTACTTCTTTTCTTTTTTCGTGTGAAATAAATTTTTAGAATTGGATAGAAATAGCTTAAACCATATCCGAGGTTCTCCATTTAATGAAATAGCGACATTTTGATTAAAACTGTATTTTTTAGTACTCGAATATGTAGCATATTGACCCTCGACCCTAGCCGTCAATCAAGAGATGCACCTGTGTAAATAAGCGGAAGATCAGCGGAAGCAAGTGGACGTTAAACAATAATATAACCATGTGCACAGACGGTTCGAGTCAGTTGGAGTCGAGATGCCGAAGTGAGAGCCAGCGGCAGACCCACTGTTGAGCAACCTCAGCCAAGATGGGAAAGAAGTGCTGCTATGGTCAGAAGAACTTGGGGTCAAAATAACAGTCTGTCCTCGTCTCCAACTCACCTCTCACACACAACCAACATCAACCCTTTCGAGAATAAAGTGTGAGTGATATATTTTTATAAAGAAGTGTGTTCGTTCGTTCATTGAAGTTCGTCATTGTGTTGATCATTTTCTGCGTATATTTGTATATGCATGTGGTTATACAACAAATACACGAGCATGTGTTTGGTTTTGTTTAGTTTGGTTTCTTTGTTTAAAGGCATATCAACCTTCGTGGGTTATTAAATGCCAAAGCCATCCTTGCAGAAGAACAGTAGTGGTGCAATATCCCCCATAGTTGGGGGGATAAGGGGGGTTCATACTTTTCCTAAAAGTATTAGTCTGAAAGGTTTGGTTTAGTTTCTTTGTTTAAAGGCATATCAACCTTCGTGGGTTATTAAATGCCAAAGCCATCCTTGTAGAAGAACAGTAGTGGTACAGTAGAGGGAGGTGCCCGTGGTGTAATGGTTATCGTCTTAGGAAATGGACACGGCGACACGAGTTCAAATCCTGGACGTGACTGATTGCATTTCACATAGCACTAATACCTTTGGGAAAGGTATGAATCCAATTATTCTCCCTCCAGCTATGGGTAAATAGTAGGGCAGACTAGGGTCTTCAGCCTTGGTGAGGCAACTAGTCTTGGAGAAGGAAAACTCTGAATTTAAACCTGTTAAACCCCGCTTAAAAATTGACCTTGTGTCATATCCTGCCCGAGCGGAGAGGTTGGGTAAATATGGTAGTGGTACAATTTCACCCCTAGCAGGAGAGATAAGGGATTTCATACATTTCCCAAGAGTATTAATCCGGAAGAAAGAGTAATGGCGTGATTGAAGCTCGAACTCGTTAACTACGATGTATTAGTCCAGTACGTTAGCCACTACATACTTACCTCATGAGCGAGTGTGTAATGAAGCTAAAACAAATGTTTTACGAGGAAAGGTCGAGTAGGAACAGGGATAAATTAAAGCTGGAAGCCATTTTGTATATCTCAAGTATCTTTAAGCTTTCGTTAATAATTCTTGGTTTCTTTTTCTTGTTTTTTTTTAAGACCTGACCCCAAAGTAATTCACCTTCCTGTAATTCTCCAAGTTATCATTTACTATTATTCCTAATAAGGAAAATGATAAAAGACACATGAATAGAAAATGTTTGTCAAACATTTGATCACTTAAAAGCAAACAAGAAAAAAAAGAAGATAGAATTAAATGCTAAAAAACAAATCAAGGGAGACAGTTTATCAAGTATCATTACCCGTTGTGATTGTATAATGTTTCACTAGAAATAATCGAATCCTGGTATCTTTACTTTAGAAGAAAAATAACTTTTTATGACACATTGGTTGAGGTGTATATATTAACGGGAGATACTATACTATAATTAATTGTACAACACCTCCTCTGTTTTCTTTCTCACTCTGCAAGCAATCTTGAACAAGTCCTGGCGACAACACCCCACAAGACACCAACTGTACGGCCACCTGCCTCCTATCGCGAAAACTATTCAAGTTAGACGAACCAGACATGCAGGACACTGCTGGAGAAGCAGGGATGAACTCATAAGTGATGTACTTTTATGGACCCCCACACTTGGCCGTGCAAAAGCAGGACGACCAGCACATACATTCAGCAGCTGTGTGAGGATACGGGATGTTGTCCTGAGGACCTGCCTAGGGCGATGAACGATAGGGAGGAGTGGCGAGAGAGGGTAAGGGATATCCGTGCTACCAGAGCGACATGATGATGATATATATATATATATATATACATATATATACATTCCGTATATATATGAAATGGCCAACAAGACTCAAATCTATATCCTCGTCCGTCATCTTAAATAGAATATACCTACAAGAAAATTTATCACCTAAACACACAAACTATATGCACACACACACACACACACACACACACATATGTATATATATATATATATATTTGCATGTGTGTGTGTTTATCACACTTTAAAAATGTTTTTTATTGACAGACCTAATCGGAATTTAAATGTTCCCTTGATATAATGCATTTTGCATCCACATCTGTCGATCTATTTCTCGTTTTAAAAAAATTCCCATCTCCCACCTAATATTGGTACGTCATAGGTTACGGCGCGTAAATCACGTGATTGAAGATGTTCAAGCCATCGTATATACCCGCTACGATTGGTAGTATTGTGGTAGTAGGCGCGCTAACACGTTGTACATTGCTTCACTCCGTTTGTAATTAGAAAGTTGCTCAGATGAACATATAGCATAATCTAATTCGGGAACGAATAGTTTGCTTGACGAACGAATCGAACTGGGCCATAACGTCGCGGAAACAACCAAGAATGTTTGTTGTGCGAAAGATGAAGATGTAGATGATCACAGAACTGTAAGCAGATAGTCAAGAAATTTTGCTCGTGATGCAAGAACCTCGATGATCAAGAAATGTCAGGTAGGCCAAAAAAGCGTAGATTTCGAGGCTGTCATCTAAGCCATCGAGTCAAATCCGAGGATTAGCATTCGGAGAGTATCAGGCGAGCTCAAGTACCTCACAGTCCAATATGACTCGTCACTTTCAAGATTACTGCACCCGGAGCGGCCAAATTAATTTCCAGACCAGAGTCTGAGTGAGAGTAAATCCCTGTTGCGAGTTTTCATACCATTGCTAGCCGGTGGTCTCCATAGAATTTCAAATGACAACAAGTCTTCTTACTTCTCTAAGACTCTTCATTGTACTATGTTCTGGAAAGTCTCGATCATCCCACTTCCCCAAATTCCTTTTCTAGATTATGAGAGATTGGTCCAAGGGCTCTGATGATAATCAGTATCACTGTGGATGTGCCCGTGGTGTAATGGTTATCGTCGTAGGAAGTGGACACCGCGACACGTGTTCAAATCCTAAACAAAACTGATTGCATTTCACATAGCACTAATACCCTTGGGAAAGGTATAAATCCAATAATTCTCCCTCCAGCTTTGGGTAAATAGTTGGGCAGACTAGGTTCTTCAGCCTTGGTGAGGCAACTAGTCTAGGAGAAGGAAAACTCTGAATTCAAACCTGTTAAACTTCGCTTAAAAATTGACCTTGTGTCATATCCTGCCTGAGGGGAGGGGTTGGGTAAATATGGATAATCAGTATCACTGTCACCTTCATATTCTGCAGTTTTCTTTGTTCTCTGGCAAGGTCCTGGTGTAAAGCTACAGCAATTAAGTAAACGTACATATCACGTTACTGATCATGTCGAAAGTCGTAACACACACAAAGTGACTTCGTTGTTTCTTTAGATACGAAAATTTATTACCGGCCCTGCAATATTACTCAGCAGTCGTCAACGAAACAACAGAGAAATAGATTGAAAGATAGGAATCAACATCATTAGAATCGCAAGTAGTTTCAACCGTATTTATCATGTTTTTCAATTCCTTTTACTTTCTCTCTGTGATCGATAGGAATACAAATGGTTGGTTGGTTGGTTGTATTTTATGGCATATCAACCTTTGTAGGTTATTTAACGCCAAATCTATTTTTTATGTAAATAATCAGTTAGCACGCAGTTTAAATGTAAGTACAGTTTAACTGTGAAAAACATTTCTATTTCAAGCTATTCAGTTTAGTCAAACAATTCAGTTTAGCATAAGTATGCCGTTAGTTCTATTCAACCCATAGATAGGGCCCTATCAGGTGCTACCACGCCGAGCCAGAGTGGACCTGGGAGCAATGGCAATGAAGGGGGGCTCCGCATTCCCCAAAGCCCCAGCATTACTGGTACCTCACCATCAGATTGTTTTGTGTCATATCCAGGACACTCATGGTGGGGGTCTTACCCCTCTGCAGAGTTGCAGTCGGCGTATTCTACAGCCCCCATCAACTGGGCAAGATAGGAATACGAAGCTGAAGTAGTTGATGAAATATTTCCTGTAACAAAGTCTTGCCTAGTTGGCTGGGACAGTAGAATATACCGACATCACCTCTGAAGAGAGGTAAGACTTCCCCAACGAGCGTCCTGGATATGACACAAAACAATCTGATGGTGATGTTCCAGTAATGCTGGAGGTTTAGGGAATACGGAATATCCGTTTATTGCCATCGCTCCCAGGTCCACTCTGACCCAGAGTGGTACCACCGAAGAGGGTCTTATTTTTGTGTCAAATAGAACTAAACTATGTACTTATGCTAAACTGAATTGCTTGAAATAGAACTGCTTTGACATTTAAATTGCGTACTTATGCTCAACTGAATTGTTTGAAATGGAACTGTTTTGTATACTAGACTGAATTGTTTAAAACAGAACTGTTTTTCACACTGAAACTGTGCTTACGTTAAACTGAATTGTTTGAAATAGAACAGTTTTGGCATTTAAGTGTGTGGAAACAAAATCTATACTTATACTAAACTGAATTGTTTGAATTAGAATTGTTTGACTAAAAAATCATCATCATGTCATGCTGGTAGCACGGATATCCCTGACCCTCTCTCGCCACTTTTCCCTATCGTTCATCGCCTCTGGCTGGTCTTCTGGACTACATCCCGTATCCTCACATAGTTGCTGAATGTATGTTCGTGCTAGTCGTCCTGCTTTTGCTCGGCCATATGTGGGAGTCCATAAGAGTACATCCCTTATGAGTTCGTCCCTGCTTCTCCAGCAGTGTCCTGCATGTCTGGTTCGTCTAACTTGGATAGTTTTCGTGATAGGAGGCAGGTGGCTGTACAGTTGGTGTCTTTTGGGGTGTTGTCGCCAGGACTTGTTCAAGATTGCTCGCAGCATTCTTGTGTAATTGCCGTCTAGCTTCTTCTCGAGCCATTTTGTTAGAGTCGATGTAGTGCATCCATATGGCAGTATCGATGTGACCGCCGCCTTGAAGAAACTACGTTTCATTTTATCGGTTAGGTCTGATTTCCATATAATCCATAGCCTGTTGATAGCTAATAGCTTGAAATAGAAATGTTCTTGACAATTATACTGCGTACCAATGCTTAACTGAATTGTTTAAAATTGAATTTTTATTTGTATAAAAATGGATTTGGCATTAAATAACCTACAAAGGTTGATATGCAATGAAATCCAAACAAACAAACAAACAATGCAACAAAATCTGGTCTATTGTTCGAGTTGGGTGATTCATTTTTATCTCGAATTTCCTAAGAAATTTTTCTCTGGTCTACCGAGACAGATTCTGGTTTGTACATAAATCATCGATGTTTAAAATCCATTCGTTTGCACAATTGCCAGTGAATCGTCATTCCCACTCAATTGTGTCTGCTTTTTTTTACTTTTTCAATATTAGTAATAGGCGTATAGTGTGATTCATTGATCATATAATAAAATGTAATCTAAAATGTAGTAATAATACAATAAATTAGATATAAAAAAGGAAACAAGCATACAAAACAGAAGTTATCACTTGATCCCTTTTAAGGAAAGAAATGGATTCTTAATATTTTCTCTTTCTCTGAATGTATGAGATGAGGTTTGATTATAATTTGTAGTATTACGATTCTTCGGACTATTATCCTTATCTTTACTTATGTCTTTACAACGTTTCGGCCGATGTGCCCTCCGGCCTTCTTTTGATGTTCTAGGTATCAAAAGAACATTAGGTTTATAAGGCCCCAAAATTGACACTGGATTGTCCTGGTGAACATGTAGCGCGTTGGGTTTAAACAATTGTAAGTGACAGTTATCTCTGGACTGCAGGTTCAATCCTGGTTAAGGGTGACAGTAACATAGAATAATAATTAACACAGCTCAACACTTGTACACAGCTATGAATAGCGGAACGAGAGCAGAGTACCCCTGTGGATTGAATAAAGAGTTGGGTTCGAAGTTCCGTGGCAAATCCCGATTACGACAAGAAGCCTCCCGAGTTCGAAAAGAGATAACGTCATTTTTTGTGGGTCTCCCATCGAAAGGGAAACGTTTTCGTATTCTATAAAACGTCTTTGTTGGGACCACTTTTTCAGGGGCCTCCTAAAATTATTAAGACCTCCAAAAATAGCTATTGTTTTGTCACTCGTCAAATAATCAACAATTAAAAAAAAAAAATCCCCTCTATCAATACGTTTTAGATCAAGGTCAGTTTTGATCCCCTTCTTGTCTGTCAAAACATCCATTCTTGCGCATAGGCTGACAGCATGAGAAGTTAAAAGTTGGTGGTGAGAAAACCCTTACATTAACACCGGCCCTTTTTGAGCCATCCAGATTTGATCGCGGCGATGGAAGATACTCTGATGGAATGACAGCAGTTCCTTTCACTTGTAGTATAAGGTCTTTTATGGGACGTCATATGTTGGGACACTATTGTAAAATAATTAGGGATTTTAGTTAATTATTTCAGTTTTTAGTAATACATTCTTTCTTGCAAAACTTTGTGTTCGTAGATGCAGGTTTTCAATTTGGAAAGGTCAGGACTTGCATAGACCTTGTTTGCTTACACATGTCAAGCATGTCAAAATGAGTGCTACAAATTTGTTTTAGAATCAGCTGTAAGTAAAATATCAAAGATAAACATTTAGTTAGATATCAGTTGATAATGAGCAATGACGTGTCATAAAAAGTTTTAGTGATTACGTGTGATTAAAAGATTAGTTAAGGTAGTAATTTTAAGAAAATACATAAGAAGAAAATTTCGGAGACACAGTCGGTCAGTTAGAAGCAGTTGAAATCGAAAGGACTCGACACAGACGGAGCAGAAAGGCTCCCTTCGAGGTTGGGCGCGATCGACGTGCAAAGGCGGCCTGTCAGCTGAGAAAGGACTTATCTCCTTCTTATTATTCTATCTGTATATCTAATGCGCTATTGTAATTTCTTTGCTTATCTCTCTCTTTTTGCCTATTACAATGAAAAAGAATAAAGTAAAGTTGGCGACCGTAGTCGAGGGCGACCAGAGAGCTCCCTTTTCAATAGCTATTACATCAAGGTGTAAGGGAAGGTGCTACTCCTTTCCCTGGATTGCTCCACTTTACCCTTGATACGTACCTTATATTGCTGAGTGTTAAGCAAGGAGGTATCAAGTACCATTTTTAAAGTCTTTGGTATGACGAAACCTGGGATTGAACCCAGGTCTCCCAGACCATTGGCGAACACTCTACTCTCTGGGCCAAGCCATAAACTTTCGTATCCTGAAACTAAAAGTCGTTTTTGTATTATGTTGTGTTACAATTTTAGACATGGCACTGGTAACGCTATACAATTTTTTTTTGCTTCTACTGACGCCGGCTACAATTCCACGTATTTCTGCATTTATCTACAATATAAAGTCTGGCATCATGTAAATAGTACCCGAAAGAAAAGTCGCTCAGTTTTGTACAGTCCTTAATTGTGTACATTTACGTAATTCAATAAAACCTGTATAGATAATTTCAGCCAGGTCGGTTGGGCGTGTGTAGAATATGCCGATTGCATCTCTGCAGAAAAGTATAACCTACAACGAGTGTCCTGGTTATAACAATAAACCATCTATTGGTGAAGTTTCAGTCCTGGTGCATTGAAGAACCTCTTCGTTCAGATCACTCCCAGGTCCACTTTGAGCCGGAGTGGTAGTACTTGTTAGGGTTCTATCTGTGGGTCAAATAGAACTAGTCTGCTGAATATGACACTAAACTATCTGATGGCGAGGATCCAGTCTTGGAGATTTGGGTAATGTGGAGTACCCCTTTATTACCGTTACTCCCAGGTCCACTCTCACAAGGAGTCCTAGTACCTGTTAGGGTCTCATCTTTGAGTCAAGTAAAACTGTTTAATCATTTGTTATACTTGAAACAATTTAAATTAGAGCAAAACAAATCATTGATATTAATTTGAATTATTACTATTGGATAGCAATACTTGAAATCATTTAATTACGTGCAAACAAATTAGCTCTCATTCTTTAAAAAAATCTTACCTTTTAACTATTCGTTGACAAATCATGTTATATAAATGTGTGTATAAACAGGATTTGAATAACCAAGGGTTTATGTCATAACATCAACGAACCAACCAACCAACTTAGACAATTACTCCTCATGGTGTCTTTTCTCCTGTTAACCCACAAGATTTTGGCCCTCAATCAGATGACCCTTCCAAACAATGATTTTGTTGAAAAAACGAAAACATTGATTATATATATATATATATATATATATATACGAGGATCATTAAATAAGTTTCGTATGGGCACTTCTATTGATAGTGCACACATGAAACTCTAGTGCCCTTCGAAGTAATCTCCTTCGGCTGCAATGCACTTGTTATATCGTTCCAACAACTTCTGGAAGACCCCATGGAAGTCCTCTTGTGTGAGCGTGTCAATAACCTTCCTCACAGCCTCTTTCATCTCCTCAGTTGTCTCATAACGACAGCCTCTGAGCTTCGGGAATAACCAAAAGTCACAGGGAGCAAGGTCTGGAATATAGGGACGGTGATGAACTATATTGATGCCCATCTTGTTTAAATAGTCTGTGACAAGGATAATGTTGCGGACTGGTGTATTGTCCTGGTGGAAATGCCACTGACCCGATTTGAAGAGTGCCAGCCTCTTCCCTAAGAATCTCTTTCTGAACTCCCTTAAAACCTCAACATGGTAACCCTAACCCTAACCCTTTGGCCAATCAACTTTGGTGTATTGACTTCCTTACTCCTTCCACACCTCATCTTCCTTCACAGACTCCCTTCCTTCCCTGAATCTCTTATGCCACTCAAAAACTGATGCTCGATTCATGCAAGATGGTCGAAAAGCAGTCTGAAGTATTCCATACGTTTCTGTGGCATTTTTCCAAGTTTAAAACCGAATTTTATTGCATATGGTTCTTCTAAAGTGTCCTCACGTCCAGATTGCATTTTTGAAATTCATCGGCTGTGACAATCAGGATTTAATAGGGTGTATTCCAATTGCTGTTGTAGCTGTTCATTTGAACCGGAAATCATAAAAATCAGTCAGTCATCTCATAAGATAAATTGCAATAACTTTAAATTTTCAAGAGTCTACGACAATTTCAAATGCCTGTACAAAAAAGTCTGTAAACTTATTGAATGCCCTACGTATATATACACACACACACACACACACACGTATATATATATATATATATATAGTGCTGGCTCATTGGCATAATGTTCGCCAATGGTCTGGTAGACTAGGGTTCATTCCCAGGTCGAGTCATACCAAAGACTCAAAAAAGGGTACTTCATGCTTACTTGCTAAACACTCAGCCTCATAAGGTACGGATTAAGGGTAAGTGGTGCAATCCAGGGAAAGGAATTGCGCCTCTACACCCCGTTGTTCTAGCTATTGAAAAAGGAGCCTTCAGGTCACCCACAACTACGGTCGGCCAACTTATATATATATATATATATTATGACAGTGTTAGTTGTCACAAAATCACTTTAAGGGTCTGTGGTGGACAAAGTGCAATATAATATAGAGAGTGCTCAATATCTAGGATAGAGCTATTATATAATAATAATAATAATAATAATAATAATAATAAATAAATACATTTTAGGTTTATATATTTAATGCCATGGAATTAATATATAATTAATTTATAATTAATATCAATTATATGTTATTCCATGGCATTAAATATATAAATCCAATATACATTTATTTATTTACTATATATATATGTGTGTGTGTATGATTTCGAAACGAAATGGTTGGGTGTAACATTTGATATTTATGTTTTTATTTCATATATTTGTGTTTCACGTGTTTCAGGCTTTATGGTGCTCCTCAGGAGACAAAATGATATGACATTAAATAACCTACGAAGGTTGAGTTGCACTAAAACCCAACCAACGAACCAACCATAAAATAGATTTTAAAGTCTATCGTGAAGGCCGAAAAAACATATCAGCCAAACCATGAAAAACTCCAAAGATGAAGAGATTCAACGTGAAAATGTGTCAAATAGTTACATAGAGATCTGTTTATGCTGTGAAAGAAATAAAACCTTTCATTTGTCCCTCGTAAAAAATGTTTTCATAGATAATAAATAAAGAGATAAATAAAACTTGTAGATGGGCTTAGTCAGCAATTTCCTCATTCTTTCTAATTCCTTAGTGTTTTTGTTTTATATATTAAGTCCGCGTAAGAGATTAACATATATATATATATATATATATATGTGTGTGTGTGTGTGTGTGTGTGCTGTGGTTGTATTAGAGAAATTTGTGCAAGATATACATCTTTGTATCTCAAATTCGAATCAGTAAATTAGATAGATGTACATCGCTTACATGGGTAAACTGACCAAGGAAGGCAATAAAAAAGCAAAATTTACGAAGGAAAACCACGTGTTCAATGAAAGATTTTTACCGTAATGATTTGTATATATAAGGCGCTCAATATTTCCAGATTTGACGACCTAAAAGTAAGAGGTCCGTATTATACACGAGAACAATATTATTAGCTTCCTTTTCCGGCCACACGCCTCACCATATTCAGTACAGAATGATCGAAAGTAAGATATATCTATTGTCCAAACTAATATGCTTTATGGTGTTACAGAGAAATATCCACTGGAATGTGTTTGTTTATCATTTTCATCATCTTCTCGTGCCATCAGCACGGATATCCCTGACCCTCTCTCTCCACACCTCCTTATGGTTCATCGCTTCCGGCAGGTCCTCAGGGCTACACCCTGCATCGGCACAGAGCCGCTGTTTGTAGGTTCTAACTTGTCCTGCCTTTGCTCGTCCATGTGAATGGGGCCTGCAGGAGTACATCACTTATGAGTTTGTCCTAACTTCTCCAGCAGTGTCCTACATATCTGGTTCGTCTAACTTGGATAGTTTTCGTGATGGGTGGTAGATGGCCGTACAGCAGCTGCTTTGTGATTGGTTGCCTCCAGGACTTCTTTTATATTACACGCAGCATTCTTGTGTAGTTGCCGCCAATATTTTCTCCCTACGTTTAGTTAGCGTTCATGTAGTGCATCCATACAGCAGTATCGATACGATCGCTGCTTGGAAGATTTCATTTTATCGGTCAGGTTTGACTTCCATATGACCGATAGCCTGTTGTTAGCTGTCTATGCTTTTGCTAGTCGCGTGTTGATGTCTGTCTCGCTTGATGAGACACTGCTTCCTAGGTAGGTGAACTTGTCTATTAGTTTCAGAGAGTTACCGTATTTTTCTGTTTATGGCTGGTTATCGGAACTTACATACTTCCGGTTTTTCCGGTAATTTGTTGATCTTATCCGCGAGCGAAAATATCTGTCAATCTATCCATAGGCCATAAACTATATTCTCTTTCCTGTGAAACCACTTTATTGATGTTATCTTGCGACCGCATTGAACCTGCTAAGTTCATCGTCACCAGCTAAGCTAGTATATCACATTTGCAAAAATCAGAAAGATCCCCAGACACATCCGGCCAGAAATCGTCTATGTTAGCAGGTATCTCTTCATTCCAGCCCAGTTTAAGGGACCACAATCTTCGTACTTGTAGAGACTTTACTTTAACTGTAGCAGGTGCACAATGTGATAAAGGGTTAAATATTTCAACTGCTTGGGCCAGTATATCCCTCTTCGTGAATATATTCTTCTTGCCTGAGGTATTTGCAAAGCTTATGGTATCCAAGATGGATTTCATATTCGCTGTCATGTTGCATAATTCTACCGTCTTCAGTCATAATAGATTTTAAAAATTTATCTACTTTATTTTCGTCAAATTTATTGAATTCTTCCTCTAAAGAAAAAGCAGCCGAATCTACCACAGACCTTTTTTCGAAATTTCTTTCCACCGCAGGGAGTTCAAAGATATCTGGAAACATATCTGGGTAGGTAGGTTTGGGTTTTTGTATAATTTTCATATCTTGATCGGGGCATGAGGAACGCTCAGAGATCGTTGTGCGACCGTTACCAAGCACTTTGGAGGTTTTGGTAGAATTCTGTTTGGCACTGAATAGTTGAATTGTGAAGATATTCCTCCACTTCAGCAAGTCTGTTATATATGGAGATACGAAAAATTCATTCATTTCAGTATTCATTCCCAAATCCACTTTATTCCAAACTTAGTTCTGCCTTGGTACGAATTCCTTTAATTTTCTCGTTTAAAGAACGAATTTCCCTCGGCATTCCGTTAATAAAGGCCTCTTCTTCAATTGTAACATACACATATACATGCAGAAACATAGTCAACACAATCATGACGAACGAAACACAGTTCTTTAGAAAAATATACCTCTCACACTTTATTCGAAATGGCACGAAAGGGTTATGTGTGAGAGGTGAGTTGGAGACTGAACAAAGACTGCAACATATTGACCCCCAGCTCTTCTGGCTATAGCAGTACTTCTTTCTTATCCTGCGGGGCTGCTCAACCGGGCGCCCTGAGGGCCCAGATCTCAGCTGGGCCTGGTTCTCATTGCTTCGAACTGCAACAACTGACTCCAAACTCCAAACTAAAACTTGAACTTCCTGTGGCACCGGGTTATATAATTGTTTGACATCCACCTGCTTCAGTGAGCGTCACATCTGCACTCAATTCAACCCATCCACAGTCAAGGTTATCCCCTGATATCTTCGACCGGATGCACCTGTTATTTACACAGGTGCATTTCTTATTTGACAGCTCGGCCGGGTCGGAGGTCAATATGTTACACAATGACCCTTTTCTTTAAGCAATTGGTCTGTTCGAACACTTTCTATATAATAACAATTTTACTTTTAAAATCTTCCCAAGCGTCTATGAGAGCCTTGACGCCTTTTAGATTTCTGAAGCTATCCATCCTTTTAATTTCTCTGTAGAAATTTTTTACCGACTACGAGCTTTAATTAATTTATTTATTTCATACCAGTGGACGTTGGCAAGGGATAGACTGGAGGGTGTTGGGAATGTAGACTGTTATAAAGTGGTTACGGCCAATTGTAAAAGGTAGCAGTGTTCACTTTCCTTCGTTCCACGTGCGTGTTGAAAAAGGAATTGATTGTAGTTTGTTTTGTGCGAGATAAACACTCATTGATAATTTCGTTTTTTTTTTTAAATTTGGAATTTAATAATTGTCATTCAACAATTTGAGTAAAATTATTTTTTTTTACTATCACGTAGGATAAATTAATTTTTGGGGAATTCGTAGTTTTAAAATGAAATTTGTGATATTCAGCATTTCACGTTCCTTTGTTTGTTTTCTGTTTTTGTATAATTTTAACACTTGTATGTGGTTACGGCTGGAAAAGGCTTGCCCAGTCGGCTGGGGCTGTAGAATACACCGACTGCTTCACTGTAGAGGGGTAAAAACTCCTCACAACGAGTGTCCTGGACATGACACTAATCAATCTGATGGTGAGGTTCCAGTAATGCTGCTATGTCATAAAACCAAATCAAACCAACCAACCTGGAAAAGGCATGAATTTTTTAGCTCTTCTTTTTTAACTTTCTCCGAGGGTGATTGAATTAAAATCTTTTAATTGCTATTCAGCAATTAACTTTTTAAATGTTAATATTTTTTGTTTAATTCTAACACTTGTATTGTTACGGTTGGAAAATGCAAGAATTTTTTAAAATTCTTCCTTTTTGTCTGGTTTTACTCTGTTACATAACCAGATACGGCTATGTGAAATGGACATATAATGTTCATATATATATAACATAGAACATAGGAATCTCGAAACACGAAAAACACTTACGACTTTTCAGTTCAGGTACGAAACTTTTTATTACCGTTGAGTTTAAAGGTTCTTCGACATAAGGAGGGAGAGGCACAATCTTTCTATTCTGGCTTTTTCATCTGCCCCCCCCCCAATCTCGTGCGACACCTGTCCAAGGTCTCCGCGAGCAAGCGAAAGTCAACCCTTCACGTTCGGTGTTTAGTCTCAACTCTACTGACTTTCTTCAAATTCCCAAAATCCTCCTCGCGCTTCCGGTGCGTGACGTCATTCGCTCTTGCTAGCCCCGTTTCCCATCTCGGTCTATTGTGACATCTATGAGTGACATGTCCGCTCTGCACCCCCCGCGCGTGAACACCTGCGTTAATGTTGCACCTAAGGAACCCACGTGCTGAGCTGAAAGGTTCTCAGCCTAACTAAACTCAAAGGCATAAAACGAAATCCCTCGGCCAATATATTACAACTCTTGTAGAGGATGGGTTGACCAATGCAGATTTTTTGTTCCCCTTGTCCCCTTTTTAATTTTTAGGTCGAATGAGCCAATAAAAATTCAACAAATGCTAAACTAGGGTTAAATTTACTGCAACAAATTCTGAAAAATCAGTGCTTATCATTCTTGAGAGTTTTCTTTCGGAATTTCGTTGTCTAAAGTTAGGGGTGCGTGTTATACATGAGTACTTGGTATACACAAATAATTATGATTAAAAAAAACATCTATTTTATATACAAAAATGAAAATTGTAAAATGGAGTAGAGAAAAATAGTAATTTACGAAACTCTTTGCTTCGATGTGACACCAGGCCGAATGAATGGGGCACCCAATGAGACTCGAACTCACTTGTGTAGGTTTGTTAGTCAAGCTTGCAAACCTTTACACCACCAAAGGAGTCCAGGAGGAGAGAGAAATAGGCTCTCAGAAATATCTTCTGGAGAAAGTTGAATTTTTTTGATAAAGTTAAAATGTACATGCAGAAATATCTTCTGGAGAAATTATTTTGTTTTAGTAAAAAAACCTGCTTCTTCCAGAATAGGATTCTTATATGTATTAAAAGCATTGGCGTGAAGGTGAATGCAGTATTTGAATTCGACTTGTCATGTCCATTACCGTTATGTGTGTGTGTGTCTGAAATATATATATATATATATATATAGAGAGAGAGTGTGTGTCTGAAAAATATTTAGAGAGAGAGTGAGAGAGAGAGAGAGTGTGTGTGTGTGTCTGAAAAATATTTAGAGAGAGTGAGAGAGAGAGAGAGAGTGTGTGTGTGTGTGTGTGTATCTGAAAAATATTTAGAGAGAGAGAGAGAGTGTGTGTGTGTGTGTGTGAGAGAGAGCGAGAGATAGAGAAAGAGAGAGAGAGAGAGTGTGTGTGTGTGTGTCTGAAAAATATTTATAGAGAGAGAGAGAGTGTGTGTGTGTGTGTGTGTGAGAGAGAGAGAGAGAGAGAGAGAGAGAGTGTCTATTTATCTATCTGGTCATGTATTCCTAATTTATATTTCTATCGTTTACTAATTATTTATCTATCCATATTTACCCAACCCCTCCGCTCGGACAGGATATGACACAAGGTCAATTTTTAAGTGGAGTTTAATAGGTTTGAATTCAGAGTTTTTCTTCTCCTAGACTAGTTGCCTCACCAAGAGCTGAAGTCTGTCCTACTATTTACCCATAGATGGAGGGAGAATAATTGGATTCATACCTTTCCCAAGGGTATTAGTGTTATGTGAAATGCCGTCAGCTTGGTCCGGGATTTGAACTCGTGTCGCCGTGTCTATTTCCTACGACGATAACCATTACACCACCATGATTATTTATCTATCAATCTCTCTATTTGTTTGTTCATCTATCCATGTTTATGAGAATGTTATTTTACTCGTAAGTCATAACAGAACATTAGTCTATAATCTCTTTACAGCCGCTTAAAAACAGCAGTAAAACAAAATAAAACGAACAAAGAAACAAAAATAAAAACGTGTTTCCCAACGAAACATTTTTTGTCAACCAGAATCTTTGCAAAAAATAAGTTTGGCAGAAACGTGAACAAAATAATATAAATAATCATTGCAGAATATTTCTATGACAAAAATCTTTCAAGAAATATATAGCGTCAATAGAATGTAAATTTTGGTATTCAAAAACTTATAATAACTATTACATCTTTGGTATACTTGTACTAAATCGTGGTTGGTCTCTCAGTTGCTTTTTTGCGTGTAATGATCTGCGTCTATTTCAATAAAACAAGTTTTTGACAAGATAGAATCATAAAACTGGTATCAAGATGAAGTATGAGGTTTGGTAGATTAACTGTACGCAGCATCCTTGTTTAGTTTTCATCTAGCTTCTTCAGCCGTTTCGTTAAAGTCCACGTGGTGTAACCATACTGTAGTACTCACACACCTATAACATGGAAGAATTCCCGTTTTATCATGGAGGTCAGATTTTCATGTGAAGGGGTCATAAGCGACGTTCTCTAATGGGCCCCTTCACACGGACGAGCAAAGGTAGGACGACTGGCTAGAACCTATATACAGCAGCTCTGTGCCAATACAGGATATATCCTTGAAGACCTCCCAGGAGCGATGGACGATAGGGACGGATGGCGAGAGAGAGAGAGAGAGAGAGAGAGAGAGTCAAGAAGATCCGTTATGAGTTCCTTACTTCTCCAACAGTGTCCTGCATGTCTGGTTCGTCTAACTTGGATAGTTTTCGTGAGGGAAGGTAGGTGGCCATACAGCAGTTACTTTATGGGGTTCCTAAACTTCCTAAACTTGTTCAATATTTCTCACAGTATTATTGTGTAATCACCGTCAAGCTTTTTCTCCATACGTTTAGTTAGCGTCCATGTAGTGCATCCATATAGCAGTATCGACACGACCGTTGCTTGGAAAAAATTGCCTTTTATTTTATCGGTCAGGTCTGACTTCCATATAACCGATCGCCTATCGATAGCTGTCCATACCTTTGCTAGTCACATGTTGATGTCTTTCTCGGTTGATGAGACACTGCTTCCGAGCTAGGTGAACTTGTCTACTAGTTTCAGAGAACTACCATTTAGTGTGAAGATGCCGCCTCTCGGTTTCAAGCTTACAAAGGAAAGAAGCAGACGATACCCCGCACAAACAATTACCGACGCCGACTACGCCGATGACATAGCGCTTCTGGCAAATACACCCGCCCAAGCCGAAACCCTGCTACATAGTCTGGAACGAGCAGCTAGTGGTATAGGCCTCCATGTCAACGCAGACAAACTTGATTAATTGTAAAAGATAATTAATAGTTACTTAATTGATAGTAAGTAAAGTTGGTGACCTCAGTCGAGAGTGACCCGAAGGTTACCTTTTCGATAGCTACCATACCGAAGTGTCAGGAAGGGCGCTACTCCATCACCTGGATTACTCCACTTTGCCTTTGATCCATACCTTATAATGTAGAGTGTTAAGCTGGGTGGCATCAAGTACCATTTTTTGAGTCTTTGGTATGACTCGACTTGGGATTGTACCATTGGTGAACTTTCTACTCATTAGACCACTAAATTAAAACTAATTAATTGTAAGATTACAGGTGCTTTCAAATTTAGTGATGGCACCAAGATAAATATAAATATTAACGCAGACCTTAAGTTAAAAATATGTTGTGAATGATTGATTTTAACCACATGTAAATACAACTGGGGTTATTTCTTGCCTGGGGGTTATTTAATTGCGTACATTGTATATTTTCATTTTTAGTTTTTGTGTAGTTTTTTGTAAGTAAGATATAAGTATACAATGTACATCATTAAATAACCTTTTTTTATGGAGGTGCCCATGGTGCAATGGTTATCGTCGTAGGAAATGGACACGGCGACACGAGTTCAAATCCTGGACGAGACCGATTGCATTTCACATAGCATTAATACCCTTGGGAAAGGTATGAATCCAATTATTCTCCCTCTAGCTATGGATAAATAGTAGGACAGACTGGGTTCTTATAGGATGCCAATGAGCTTAGATCATCGGATGGAAGGAGAAAAAATATAGCTCATCTAAAACGTTTGGACCTGTTGCTTTATTCTCTCTATTCAGTCTCAGAAGCCGTGGAAGTAGGACTCTTCTCGTTTCTTTGATTCCTTCCTCGTTCTCCGTTTACGACGCGAACATTTGGAGAAGAATAAACGACGCGAACAGTTGGGAAGAATAAATACCAAGACACTTTTATGTGCACTCTTTTTTAAAATTTCTTTCTTATCTGTGACGTGTTCTTTGCCTTACATAAAACCCGGGTAGCAAATCCATGGAGTTGGCCCTTCGAACATCGATGGGAAAAGCAGATAATTTCTTTCACATATGTGCATCTCAGCTCCTCGGGATCAATTGATTAAACTTCAAAGTTACTTTTCTTAATTCTTGGATTTTTGTCATATGACTAAATTATTTATCTCAGCCAACTTCTCAAATTGATCTCGGGGTCATCACTTGTCACTCACATGTGTTTGATCTGATGTCGTTGAGAACAATTTCTCATTCGCTTTTTCAACTTAATCATTTAACAATCAGTGATTTCAATGTTTAGTTCGATACCATCTGTGAATCAGCGGTGAGTTAATAGCTCACCGTTGAAATTCACGCCAGCTAACTAATTAATATGTGCTACTTTAACGAAATAAAAAAATATTACAAAACCGTTTGGGCCAGTCAGCTGGGACTACAGAATGCACCAATTGCATATCTGAAAAAGTGTAAGACTCCACCAACGAGTATCTCGGATATAACACTAAACAATCTGATGGTGAGACTTGAGTAATGCTGGAGCTTTGGGGAACGCTGAGTAACCCTTCATTGCCATTACTCCCTGGTCCACTCTGGCTCAGTGTGGTAGTACCTGATAGGGTCCTATCTATGGGTCATCAGCGCAAAGTAAAGCGCAAACGGTCACATCCAGGATTTGAACTCAGATCACCGATTCTATGACAATAACCGTTACACAAAGTGCGCTTCCATAGTGTTGTCATTGTAGTCAGAAAAACAAAAAAGTGTCAAACTGGAATTAAAAAGAAGATGAATAATTAAAAATAAGTTCAAACACTCGTAAAATTTGGAAATATAAATGTGACCTTTGTACCCATCATTGTCTGGTTTGGTTTCTTTATTTAATGGAATATCAACTTTCGTGGGTTATTTAAAGGCAAAGCTACTTTTGTACAATTATAGTTGCAATTTAATTCATAGCTAAGATTTCGGATGGGTATTAGTCCAAAAGTGAATGCAACGGTGCAAATGGAGAATCATTATCAGAGCATTATCAGAGAATTTGGAATAGATGCAAGAAATGTTGCAAAAAAATTAGAAAAAAAAAACTTTTTAATCTTGGGGAGAATTGAAACTCTCCAGAAATTATAGTAAAAAATATTTGAAATCATATAAATGCGGCGAGTAATATTAAAGCTAAAACAGTCAAATAGTATCAAGTATTCTAATCTAATATCACTAATTTTCAAACTGAGATATTCAATATATGTGAAGAGGAGAATTGAGAAAATTTGATATGCAGTGTAATAATTTAAAGATGTAATTTTTAATAAAATATTGGCATACTTTTTAATAAAATATATCGGCCTGTTGGTCTAGTGGATAGAGTGTTCGCCAATGGCCCGGGAGATCGGGGTTTAATCCCAGGTTGAGTCATACCAAAGACCCCAAAATGGTACTTGATGCCGCCTTGTTCAACACTCAGCATTATAAGGTACGTATCAAGGTTAAAGTAGAGCAATTAAGGAAAAATGAGTGTAACTCTCCCCTAGACCTACACCTAGCTATTGAAAAAGGAGGTGCCCGTGGTGTAATGGTTATCGTCGTAGGAAATGGACGCGGCGACACGAGTTCAAATTCTGGACGTGACTGATTGCATTTCACATAGCACTAATACCCTTGGGAAAGGTATGAATCCGATTATTCTCCCTCCAGCTATGGGTAAATAGAGCAGTAGAGCAGACTAGGTTCTTCAGCCTGATGGTGAGGTTCCAGTAATTCTGGAGCTTTGGGGAATGCGGAGTACCCCTTCATTGCCATCACTCCCAGGTTCACTCTGGCCCAGAGTGATGGTACCTGATAGGACCCTATCTATGGGTCATCATCCTCATCCTCATCATGTCGTGCCTTTAGCACGGATCTCCCTGACCCTCTCCCTGACCCTTCTCTATCGTCCATCGCTTCCGGTTGGTCTTCAAGGCATAGAACTAAACAGTGTATTTATGCTAAACTGAATTACTTGAAATAGAACTGTTTTGATATTTAAACTGTATGCTTATGCTAAACTGAATTGCTTATAATAGAACTGTTTTGGCTTGTAAACTGGGTACTTAAGCTAAATTGTATTGTTTGCAATAGAAATGTTTTTGATATTGAAATTGTACTTACGCTAAACTGAATTGTTTGAAATAGAACTGTTTTGATATTTAACAGTGTGTAAACAAACACTATGCTTATACTAATCTAAATTGTTGGAATTAAAACTGTTTGACTAAACTGAATAACATGAAATAGAAATGTTTTTGACAATTAAACTGTGTACTTATGTTAAACTGAATTGTTTGAAAGAGGACTGTTCATTTGTATAAAGATTGATTTGGCATTAAATAACCTACAAAGGATCATATGCCATAAAACTCCATCAAACAAACAAACTATAAAAATTCATTAAACATTATTTTACTTTAAAAATGCATTGAGCATTCTCTTACAATAAAAACACATTGGGCATAATTTTAGTATAAAAATACATTAAACATTATTTTACTATAGAAATGCATTAAGGATTTTTTTTTTCATTACAGAGATGCAATAAATATTCTTTTGCAATAAAAATGCATTGAACATTATTTTACTATAGAAATGCATTGAGGATTTTTTTTCATTATAGAGATGCAATGAATATTCTTTTGCTATAAAAATGCATTGAAAATTATTTTACTATAGAAGTACATTAAACATTTTACTATAGAAATGCATTAAGGATTTTTATTATTATTATTATAGAGATGCAATGAATATTCTTTTCCTATAAAAATGCATTGAACATTATTTTGCTTTGGTTACTTTGTTATAATGACATATCAACCTTCGTGGGTTATTTAATGCCAAAAACTTCCACGTAGAAGGACAATATGAGTACTATTTAACACAGATCAGAGAGTGGTAAGGGGATTCATGCCTTTGTTAAGGGTATTAGTCTGAAGGGGAACATATTAGTCCGACTGGAGTTCGAACTCGCTTACTACAACGTCGCTATCTAGCACGTTGGCCATTACACCTCGAATGTTATTTTACTCTAAAAATGCCTTGAACATTCTTTTATTAAATTTCTACAGTAAAATCAGGAAAAAAGGCGTATATATATGTGTGTGTGCGTGTGTGTGTGTTTATGTGTGTGTGTGTGGGTGTGTGTAAAGAAAGAAATGAAAGAAAATTAGAAGGAAGTTAGGAAGAAAGAAAAATTATGTTTCAGAGATAAAAAGTGTGGGATTTTTGGTTATATTATTCAAAGAAGAAATACTCTTTCGATATATGCTAAATTAGGAAATGTGATATGTATTCGTAATTAGGGGCTCTGTCGTTTGGAAAAAAAAGGAGTTGTTCAATGTGGATTTACTGAAAATTTTAATCTAATGAAATACTTCTTTTTGTCGATACGTAGGTATTTTTTTAAAATCACGTTCCAAGTCATAATGATATATATATATATATATATATATATATATATATATATATATATATATATTCGAGGTAAATTGAAAAAAAGGCTTTTTAGTTCTGAAGCTAATATTTGAGGTTGTTGACTTCAAGTGTTTGTAGTATACATATATATATATATATGAAACAGCACGATATATGTATATATATAATGTCATCCACAGACAGATCTGTTTCGTTCTATCAGAACTCATCAGTGTGGCTAGACATACTAGCTTCCCGTAGCTAGGATCGAAACCCGGTTAACTCAAAGGCCAATACAAGCTTCTAACCCCTCAGCCACGAGGAAACAGTATCAAACGGAGTAAATTTTAAACGATTATGAGTCACAATTACTATTGTTTAAATACATCCGCTTAACGGTTACCGAGAGCTCAATTTATATTTGAAGAGCCTTGCAACAAACGTTAATGGGCAACGCGATTACTTCATTCGCTTAGAGAACTCAACCCTACGCGGGTAGGAGAGTATATAAATCTATAAAGTATATATATATATATATATATATATATATATATATATATATATATATATCAATGTTTTACGTTTTGTTTTTTAAACCATCTTTAGGGCGATATTATGTGCTTTTGCGTCATATGATAAATCCTTTCCAAATGAAAGAAACGAAAGGAAAAAAATGAGAAAATTCTAAGCACTCTATAATCATTAGCAACGTTCTGTCTCAAAATGAATTTTAAAAAGTTAGAAAATTTTCTTTTTTGTTTCATTTCATCTAATTTATTTAGTTATCTTTTTGCTCAAAAAAGTGAGTGTATATGCTGTAAAGTTGGTGACCTTTGTCGAGGATGACTCGAAGGTTCCCTTTTCTATAGCTACTACAACAAGGTGTAAGGGAGGGCGCTACTCCTTTCTCTAGATTGCTCCACTTTACACTTGATCCTTACCTTATGATGCTGAGTGTTAAGTAGCATCAAGTACCATTTTTTTGAGTCTTTGGTATGACTTTACCTGTGATTGAACCCAGGTCTCCCGGGCCATTGGCGAACACTAACCATTATGCCAATGTCCGGTATATGCTGTAGAAACCTGAAAAAACTTAAGAAATTTAGAATTTTTCAAAAGTAATATCTGTACGAGTAGTTTAAAAATTCATCTTTTTAGAATTCTTATTTTCTTTTGATTTTTATATTAACTAAAATAATGTCTTTGTTATTGTTGTTTGCAATAAGAATATAATCAAGAAAATATTTTAATTAGAAATCCTACGAAACCTATTAAAATTAAGCATTAATTATTAAAAAAAAGTTGTTAGCGACCATCGTCGAGGGTGATCAGAAGGCTCCCTTTTCAATAACTACTACACCAAGGTGTTAGGGAGGGTGCTTCCCTTTTCCCTGGATTGCTCCACTTTACCCTTGATACGTACCTTATATCGCTGAGCGTTAAGCAAGGATGTCTCAAGTACCATTTTTAAAGTCTTTGGTATGACGTGACCTGTACGTATCAAAGGTAAAATGGAGCAATCCAGGGAAAGGAGTAGTGCCCTCCCCTACACCTCGGTGAAGTAGCTATTGAAAAGGAAGACTTCTGATCGCCCTAGACTACGGTCGCCCAGTTTACTTACTTTAGATCCTAATCAATTAACAAAAACCAGAATTTGTCTTATTTAATGAATCATTTTCATAGAACTTATTAAAAACATCAATATTTTTACTTATGGTTTGGTATATAATTTTTTAGATGTGTTTTTTTTTCGTCATCAACAGGCTGCGATAAATCTAAATTTTATGATTAGCTCTATTATTCAAGCATTTTCCAATATGAACGAGCAAAAAAAGAAACGACAAAGAGTCTTTGATTTGCTTAACGCCGAAACCAAGCCAAAAAAATTTCCAAAATAATTGGGGTTTCTTTTTGGCCTCCATCAAACCCAGACTTTAATCCATTTCATTACGCTATATGGGGCATTTTAGAAAACAAAATGAATGCAATTTCCCATCCAAATATTGGTTTATGACAGTGAAGGAATGTAATGTTATATATATATATATATATATATATATATATATATATTGTCATCCACAGACAGACTCTTTCGTTCTATCAGAACTCTTCAGTGTGGCTAGACACGTAGGATGCTCGAAGCCGGGATCAAAACCCGACCAACTTTACGTTAGACTTAGTCTCAGACCACTCGGCTAACTAGCGTACCACGTTGGCTAAGGGAATTTTTTAAAAATGTAGCAACAGCATATATATATATATATATATATATATATAAGTTTGAATAGTGTGACCCAGCCGATGTCACTTCAGATAAAAATTATCCATAAAATCTACTGCTTGTTTTGGACTCAGCAAAATCTAACATATTCAGGTAATAGAAAAGCAACTAGGCTCTAACTGAAATTTTTATTGGGAATTTTTACATTAACATACAGTGCAGAATTTTTCTCTTCTTAAAACTAGACGGGACTTGCACAAGAATGCAACGAGCTGTATTGAACAAATCCTGGAAGCAATATTCCACAGGACAGCAGCTGTACAGCTACCTACCTCCCATCTCCAAAACCATCCAAATAAGAAGAACAAGACATGTGAGATTCTGCTGGAGAAGTAAGGACGAACTCAAAAGCGAATTTCTATTTCTTCATACGTACGTACAAGTGTTGGACGACCAACAAGAACTCATCGATTACAGCTCTTGTTGAAGACCTGCCAGAAGCGATGGATGATAGAGACAAATGGAGCGAGCGATAGATAGATAGATAGATAGATAGATAGCCTGGGAAATCCGAGCTCGAGCACGTCATGATATATATATATATATATATATATATATATATATATATTAAAATAGGAAGGTCTACGAAGAGATTTGTATATTCTGAATTTATTTATTCAAAAAATACAAATCTCTTCGTGGATCTTCCAATTTATAAATATATCCTTATTCTTTCTTTGGACCAACAACAATCATATATATATATATATATATATATATATAAACACTTTTTGAGTTAATAAAAAAATTGTTTTCAAATCAAATTTAAATAAAATACAAATGAGTAAGGCTTACAAAATATATTATGATAAAATAAATCATTATTTCAAATTCTGATAAAAATTATCAATAAACACGACTAAGTATTTTTGACAATGCAAAAAGTCCACAAATTTGGGTCACACGGGGAGGTTCAAGCTCAACACTGTAGTAATAAGTTGGCGACCGTAGTTGAGGACGACCAGAAGACTCCCTTTTTAATAGCTACTACAGCGCGGTGTAGGTAAGGGTGCTACTCCTTTCCCTAGATTGCTCCAATTTACCCTAGAAACGTACCTTATAATGCTGAGAGTTAAGCAAGGAGATATCAAGTACCATTTTTGAGTCTTTGGTACGACTCGACCAGAGATTGAACCCCAGTCTCCCGGGCCATTGCCGAATACTCTACCACGAAACCAATGGACTCGTATATTGTAGTAATAGTGAGTGACATTACTTTGCTAACCCCTATTCCACAATTACTACTGTCCAGGGTATGACACTAAACCATCAGATGGTGAGGCTTCAGTCCTGGACCTTTGAGAAATCTAAATTACTCCTTCATTGCCATTACTCCCAGGTCCACTGGAGACCTGGAGAGGTAGTACATGTTAGGGTCTCATCTATGGGTTAATTAGAATTATTAGTGGTAGATAACAATACTTGAAACCATTTAACTGTGTGCAAACAAATGAGTTCTGGTTCGTTTAAAAAGTCTTACAAATTATTTACTTAAAAATCATTTATAAACAGGATTTAGCATTAAATAACCATCAAGGGTAGATATGCCATAAAATACAACCAAACAACGAGTAACTACGATTCAAGTCCAGCGTAAAATGACGTAAGACGCAAATGTACTTTTTTAAGGAACTCTTTCCATGATAGAACGTGGTCTTATGCTGTTTTATTAAAAAGAATCTGTCTTCTAAAGAAAACAAACAAACAAACTAGAAAGCCCTCATCAATGAAAATTTGACTGCTAGGGATTCGTTAGAATATGTTTCGTTTGTTAATGAACTCAACGGCAACAACCCTTAACCCACAATTTTTTGGGAATTCTTTTACATAAATTCAGAGAGAAACATTTTTACTTTTTCAAAAAAAGAAAAAAAAAAAGAAAAGAATATTCCGATCGTATGTGAAGGAGTGTAGAAATTGTTCTCTGATAACTATCACTAACTAGAAAAACCAAAAGTGCATATACGCATTAAAAAAACAAACGTATTAACATATTCATACACATACACATGCATATATATATATATATATATATATGGTATATTAGAAAAATTGACGTGATATCGTAATCTAATAACATCAAATGATCTTACATTTTAGCAGCATGTGCAGGAACAACTCTCAATTCTACGTTGAATGTCATTATATTTTTTCTTTTCAGGTAAAAAAAACGCCATTCATTAAAAAAATAAAAGGCTTTAAACATTAAATATAGGGTTTTTAGTTGTTTTTACACATGCTGTTAAAATCTAAGATCATTTAGATTACGAAATGAGATTTTCTGAAACACCGTTTACATCTCAAATGATATAAACAACTTAATACATCCAATATATATATATATATATATATATATGGAAGAAAATAATGGATAGCAATCCGACAGTTTGTAAAGAAAAATTGATAACAAGGTAATCCAAGTAGGAGAGATTTATTGAGAAACAAAGTCGATACTATAGCGTTTCGCTTCTATTGAACCATCATCAGAACTATAAGGGCTTATATTAGTGATGTTAAGTTAACGATGGATGGGTAAAAAGTGTAAAAATATATAAAATCTTTGGAAAATTTGTATAACAAGAAAAAGTTGGCTGTTTATGACAAGAAAAATTGGCCATTTAATCAATGAATTTGTTGCTTTAAACTACGTCACCTGACCTATTCGTATTTTAGGATTTTTCGAGGCATATACATTTAAAAAAAAGCAAAAAAAAAAAAGCAAAAAAAAAAAAAAAACAACAAAAAAACCCCCAGACTAATAGAATTTGAACTTCGTCGAAAACAAGGAATGATTCGAAATCTCTCGATGAACGAACGGCCAATTTTTCTTGTCATAAACAGCCAAGTTTTTCTTGTTATACAATAAATATCTCCTACTTGGATTACCTTGTTATCAATATTATCAATATATATATATATATATATATATATATATTGTAACGTGGCATAAATATTTATCTCAGGACGAGAGTTTATTTTATGCGCATGTGACGTCAGGGCAGTTTGGCACTTGACCCTCCGCAAAATAAGTCCTAGTGAAGACTCCTATTTCGGGCATATGTTACTGACAAATAATGTGGGGTTTAATTTGGGGCCAGAATCATCTCGACGCTGGCGCGGGGGTTTTTAATTTCACTTTCACATACCCACCAAGTCCTTCATTTTCCTACTGCCTCGGATAACGGAAAGCATGGACTTCTAGGTTAAAACAAAATGTATTTCACTGTAGTCAAATTTCCAAAGTTTCCTTGTAATGTTTTTAAGACGAATAAGACATTTAGCGAGAACAAATGAAAGCGATAAGAAGCCGAAAAAGATATGTGCAAAAGAAGGCAACTCGATAGATAAACAACATAACCAATTTCAACACGAAGGGGGACATTTAAAATGTAACAAAGCTTTAATAAGCGACGACCAAACAAATAATTATGAGATTTAAGAAACAGTTCCTTTTTTCTTTTCTCCTTTCCTTTTAAACTATCGGCTTTGTTAAGCCAGCAGGCAGTGTAAAACATAAATGTCTCTCTGGACAGTCCTTTTCTTCTTTCTCCTTTTTTTCTTTCTTTCTTTTTTCTTTTCTTTCTTTTTACTTTTCTTTCTTTTACTTGAGAAAGTATCTAAGTCCACTCATTCACATACAGTTGAGGAAACAAATCGTTTCAGTTTCTTTTTTTCCTTTTCTGAATATATATATAAGTTCCAAAAGGAAAAACTGTTTTAAGTTGTACTTATCGTTTCGAAGGTAAGTTCCTTTCTTTTACGAGCGAGCGGCATTCTGTAGAATCTGGCGGCTATCTTCTATCCAAAGATTCTGTTCTACTCTTTCCCCAGAGCTTGGCTAACTTGGCGTCCATCTCTTGCCAATGTCTGTCCCGAACTAAAGATTCTTTTTGCGGGCGAGGGACCCGGAGTTTTGGCTTATAAATCAGCACATCTTTTCACGCCGACTTCTGTCTTAAAACTCAAGATCCTTTTCCAAATTTCCTCTGACGAAAAGGTATTATTTTTTGGCGCTAAAGGCTTCGGCCAATTATTTGGCCCTTTCCTCTTCCTCCTCCACCTCATCCGGTCTTGCCACCACAATGACCCGCATTCCCCTCTCCGTCCAACCGATCACAGGTCATGGAGTGGAGGCAGCCCTTGGCTTTCATTCTGACCTGGATTCGTTACAGATCATGAAGTGTGAGTAATTTGACTTTCGTTCATATCTCCGTTTTAACGGTCAGTCTTGGGACTTGTTTGTTCAAACACAGACGGTAGGGGAAATTAAATCTAACCTTTCCTCTCTCGGTGGCATACCACGTCACAATATATATATATATATATATATATATATACGGCATGTGATTGCACGTTGACCGAGTCGGCTCAGGCTACATCCTTACAGAGGGGTAAAACCTCCCTAACGAGTGTCCTGACATTAAACAATCTCAGGTGAAGCTTTAGTAATGCGGGAGCTTTGGGGAATGCGGAGTATCCCTTCATTACCCTCACTCCCTGTTCAGCTCGGTTCCGGAGTGCTAGCACCTGATAGGGTCCTATCAATGGGTCAAATAGAACTGTTTGATATTTAAACTTTGTACTTATGGCAAAGGGAATTGTTTGAAATAGAACTGTTTTTACATTTAGCTGTGTGTAAAAAAATAACTGGTGTTTAACTGAGTTATTAGTAATATGTAGGAATACTTGGAACTATTTAACTTTGATATGCTAAACTGAATTGCTAGAAATAGAACTGTTTGATCATTTAACTGTGTGTATTCGTATTAGATAGAAATAAGTGAAACAATTTATGTGCAAAAAAAGAGAGCACAGGCTTCTTTAAAAAATATCTACAAAATGTCTTTAGAAATTATATTTTTAATATATATTCATAAAAAGGATTTGGCATTAAATAACCTACAATGGTTGATATGTCATAAAACCAAACCAAATCCTATATATTTAATATATATGCATAAAAAGGATTTGGCACTAAATAATCAACAATGGTTGATATGCCATAAAACCAAATCAAATCATATATTTAATATATATCTATATAAAGGATAAATGGTTGTAATTTACTAAGCTTTTTGCTTTGATGTGGCACAAGGCCATATGAAAAGGGCACCCAATGAGACTCTAACTCATTCGTGTAGGTTTGCTAGTCGAGCTTGCTAACCATTACACCACCAAAGGCGCCTTATAAAGGATAAATGGTTGGTATGTCATAAAACTGAACCAAACCAAACCAACTGCATGTGCAACTCACTAGCTTCATTTGCTGACAAGGGTAACACCACAGTTTCTGTGGCTAAGGTGCTACTGCCACGCCTGACAACAACAGCAGCTTTGGCCACCGGACAGAGTATTATTTGTCCGATCGATTGTGTCTTGCATCTCTTTGTCTCTTATTTCCACTAATGATGTAGAGTTGAGTAAGTAGCGTTTCATTTCTGTAGAACTTTAACATCATTTTTTCCTGAGATCGTCACGTTTACCATTCAGTTACCTGCTCTTGGGGGCCTCCATGTATCTTCAACTGACCTTTATACAGAATTTGTTTGTAAATTGTCGTCATTTTAAATCATCAATTTCGCGCATGGGCTTTGTTTGTTTCCGGTTATATCTACTGTGTAGCAAACTCGAGTCAGTTGTTTTTGGTTTGGTTTGCTTTTAGGGCATATCAATCCTTGTAGATTATTTAATGCCAAATCCTTTTTACACATATATATTAGATATACAGGATTAGATTTGATTGGGTTAGGTTTTATAGCATTTCAACCATTTTAGGTTATATAATGCCAAATCCTTTCTATACATATATATCAAATAAATGATTTCTTAACATATTTTGTAGATAACATTTTTCAACGACGTTGAGCTCATTTTTTATGCCCAGATAAATGGTTTCACCTATTTCAATCTAATACGAATAATTCTATTTACTATTAATCATGTGCTTGGAAATTTAATGCTTTCAAATATTGCTATGTGTCACTAATGACTCAATTCACACAGTCAAATGTAAAAACAGTTCTATTTTTAACAACTCAGTTTAGCATAAGTACACGCTTTAATTGTCAAACAGTTCAATTTGACCCATAGATAGGACCCTATCATACAACCACTCCCAGGACCTGGGAGCGATGGCAATAAAGTGGTACTCCATATTCCCCAAAGCTCCAGTATTAACTGAGACTAACCATCAGATTATTTAGTATCATATCTAGGATACTCGTTGAAGTAGTCTTATTCCTCTGCAGAGATGCAATCGGTGTATTCTACAACCCCAGCCAGCTTTTGGCCACAGAGTCAGTTGCAATGAAAGCAGTATCATGACACAGTTCACTCCACTGGAAATTTGGAAACGGCATGTTTTCCTTCTTGGCATTCACGTCAGAAGTTCCAATACAAATATTTCACAGTATTTGGGTGTCAGTTCGTGGAAAGTTCAAAGGATTCGAAAAGAGATGAGTGCAAACGTTCTAGTTTTCGGTGTTTGTATCACCTGGCCGAAGCAGTGCAAGCCTTGGTAGGTACTTGTTGTGGTTGGTAGTATGATGGTATTTGGTGCGTTGTCACCTTGTGCATTGCTTTATTCTGTGTGTGATTTGAAAGTTGAACAAATGAATACGCAATAGAGGCTATTTTGGGAACTTATGGTTTACGTGTTCGAACTGAGTCTCAACGCGGTGGAAAAAAATCAAAAATCTTTGATCACATCTCAGTAACCAGATAGTTGAAGAAATATCGCTTTAATTGCACGAAACGTGGCAATCAAGTAAGCTTAGGTCGACCCCAAACCGTGAATTCCAAGGTCGATTCTAAGGTTCTGCTCCAAACCAAAGAAGCAAATCCGGTGAGTAATACACGGAGAGTATCAGGCGAGCATCTTACACTCTTCTGAACCCTTTCCCGAGCGGGCCCGAGTCATATGCCGTCCGTGTTTCTCAATGTGCGTGGTTTGGTCGCTTGGCTCGTCACGCCGGTCTAGGCCGCCGGATGTAGGTAACGGGAAGCCACTATCCATGTCGTGCGCGCTGCGACCGGCACTCCTCGAGCCTCGAGGGTTGTCCCTCTGCGCTCTAACCCTCTTCGGAGGAGCTAGGTTTATTGCTTAACGCCTGGGGCGCCCCTTTTTAGGAGAATGCCTACGGGGGCCTGAGGCATTTTTGGAAATACCCGCTGTAAAAAGGCCTTGTGCTACACTCGCCTGTTAGGTGGGGTGCTCGACAAATATCATCTTGCATTTTTCGTTACCTTCGTGATCTCAGGAAAAACATTCGGAGCTGCGGAATTTGTGCCACATGTTTCTAAAATATGGCATAATATTTACTCAATCGACGTTTCTATCGCCAAAATCTTTTCTATGTAGCCAAATTTGGAAATCAGAATTTCTTATCTTTTATTTTTGTCTGAACTGGCCTGTCTTCATATTGAAACCTCCATTTTCCCGAGGGTCAGCTCTCTTGTCTGTGAACTTTTAAGTCAATGTAAATGAGATTTTTCGCTTTTCTTTTTTCTTTCCCCCCAAAGAGTAGAACGATCTATTTACAAAAGATTCATTTAGCTGGAGATAATTATTCCTTTCGGGCATGGCTAAAAACTTATCCTAGCATAGTTCGGCCGCTTAGAGGCTTTTTTTTTTATCAGCAATGACAACAATTCCTACAGAAACAAATGTGTCGCCCACCGTGCTTCGTTCGAATTCAATGAAATTCCTTCGTGTATGTAAACCGGCGAACAATAATCGGATACGATCTCTTCCGAACAGTCTGGGCATATAACCAGGACAAGGGTTAATTCAGTCGGTGGGGCTTAGAATACGTCGACTGTATCTCCTCAAATGGTAAGACCCCCGCCAAAATATGTCCTTGATATGACATTAAACTTGGAGGTGCCCGTGATGTAATGGTTATCGTCGTAGGAAATGGACACGGCGACACGAGTTCAAATCCTCGACGAGACTGATTGCATTTCACATAGCACTAATACCCTTGGGAAAGGTATGAATCAAATTATTCTCCCTCCAGCTATGGGTAAATAGTTGAGCAGACTGGGGTCTTCAGCCTTGGTGAAGCAACTAGTCTAGGAGAAGGAAAACTCTGAATTCAAACCTGTTAAACTCCGCTAAAAATTGACCTTGTGTCATATCCCGCCCGAGCAGTGGGGTTGGTAAATATGGATATGACATTAAACTGCATCTGGTGGTGAGGGTCCACTTCTTGTGATATAGGGAGTGGGGAGTACTGTAATATAATAGAATAGAGGTATCTACTATTTAGCATTAAACGCTTATGAGTTTTAAAATATTCTAACCGTTAAGGTTTCACCTTGTGTAATTGATGGGTGATGACTACCGAGATCATTTGATAACTTGGCAGGGGTTGGAGTATCTCAGTCACGGGATCAAGTGATTCTAGAAAGTTTAGTTCCAGATTAAAACTTTTTTCAGCTTGCAGAGAGGCCCGCAGAGCTAGCAGTTTTCTAAGTTTCATCTCTGCATTTTCCCAACCCCTCCACACGAACTGGATGCGATACAAGGTCACTTTTAAAGGTTTACATTCAGAGTTTTCCTTCACCTTGACTGGTTGCATTACCAAAGTTAAAGAACCTGGTCTGATCCTCTATTTAAACATAGATGCAGAGAGAATGCTTGGATTCAGACGTTTCCCAAGGGTATTAGCGTTATAGAAAATGTAAACAACCTAGGGTAGGACTTGAAATCGGGTCCCTGTGTCCATTTCTAACAACAATGACCATTTAACCACGGGCGCATCCTTCGGTAAAATGTCAGTCTCTAAATAAAAGTTATATACATATGAAAATGTGGTCTTGTTATTGATCCCGGTGAAACAGCGAGCGGTTAAAAAAGAAGTGATGGAAAGAGAACAATGTAGCGGTGACTAGAAGACAGAAAAATGGGTGATCGTAGAAGAAGAGCAGATGTAGCAGTACCCCATCAATGCTATTAGTCCAAGGTGCATTCTAACCCGGAGAATGGGACAATGATCAACCCATAGAGAGTCTTTCTTCTTGTCGGTATATATCAGATCCCATCCTGAAGTAGGTTGTCTCCACACTGAAAGTCAACATTTCCATTAGATTATCACCAGTGTTGGCTAACATATACATGGAATACTTTGAAGAAATGACATTAGGATCTACATCACTTAAGCCATCTGAGTGGCTGAGATACGAAGATGACATATTCATTCTCTGGCAAGATGTTCAGATATTACTTGATCACGTAAACTCAATCCGACCATCTATACAGTTCACTATGGGGAAAGATAACAAATTACCCTTCCTCGATGTATTAGTAACACGCACAGAGCAAGGATTCGGGTCATCTGTGTACCGTAAGCCCACCTTCACCGGACAGTATCTCAATTTTCAACTCCTATCATCCATATATGGTAAAGAAAGGAATAGTCCGTTACTTACAACATCGAGCAAAAACCATTAGTAGCGATACTGATGCATATCAAGAAGAAATGATCCGTCTGAGACACAACCTCCATCGTAACAACTACCCAGAGCGCATAACAGCGGCCCCAAGAAACATGTTGAGCAGACCAACTATAGAGTTGAATACAATATGGAAACCGATAATTAAAAAGGCTAGATTAAAAAAATATCGCAATATGAGCACAGATAAAAAAAATCATACATAATAGTAATCCTAGTCAAGTAAAAACATTAAGTTTATAAGTCCCAAAAATTCACACTGAACTGTCCAGCAGGACACAGCATAACGGTTATAGGCGTTGGTTTCCTTAGCTTCTAAGGAGACAATCATCTGGAGGTTGCAGGCGAGTGACAGTACAGGAATACTTCACACTTGTACCCGGTTATATATCAGAACATATATAACCAGAACCGTTAGTTAGAAGCTCCGTGAAAGTTCCCGATATCGACAAACACCTGAAGAATGCCGGTGGAATATCGGCCGAAACGTTGTGGAAATAGCAATAAAGACAATAGATAAAAAATGATCAAGCTTCGTCTCAGAACTCATTATTGAAGTTCTCTAATGGATATCTACTCATGAACACATCATTGACAAACAAAGATGAATGGATGTTGCCAAAAGTACTTGCAAGGAATGATGGATGATAGGGACGGATGGCGAGAGAAATTCGAGGGAATCCGTGCTATCAGCACGACTTAATGATGATGATGATAATTTCATGCGTTGCTCAAAAATTTAAACTGTTATACCCTTTGTGCTTTATGCATGCATTTACACAACCCCTCCACCATGAAAAGAATATGACAAAAGGTGGAGTATTTATCAACTCAACACCTCATCCATTACTAAGATATGACACGTCAAATTTTAAGAGTATGTGTTTACCCAACCCTTCCACCATAAGCAATATGTGACTCAAAGTCAATTCTTAAGAGGAGTATACGTTTAACCAATCCCTCCACCATGAGCAGGATTTGACACAAGGTCAACCCTTAAGAGGAGAATATACTTAACCGAGCCCTCCAGCATGAGCAAGATGTGACTCAAGGTCAATTCTTAAGAGGAGTATATGTTTAATAAACCTTCCGCCATGAGCAGGATTTGACTCAAGATCAATTCTTAAGAGGAGTATAAGTTTACCCAACCCCTCCACCATGAGCAGGATTTGACTCAAGGTCAATGCTTAAGAGGAGTATATGCTTAAGCAACCCCTCCACCATGAGCAGGATTTGACTCAAGGTCAATTCTTAAGAAGAGTATATGTTTAACCCCCCCATCATCAGCACGATGTGAATCAAGGTCTATTTTTAAGAGAAGTATATGTTCAACCAACCC
This sequence comes from Sepioteuthis lessoniana, assembly GCA_963585895.1. Classification (NCBI taxonomy): domain Eukaryota; kingdom Metazoa; phylum Mollusca; class Cephalopoda; order Myopsida; family Loliginidae; genus Sepioteuthis; species Sepioteuthis lessoniana. The sequence goes on from OY757929.1 coordinate 12,494,087, forward strand.
CTTCAACCATGAGAAGGATTTGACTCAAGGTCAATTCTTAAGAGGAGTATATGCTTAACCAAACCCTACACCATGAGCAGAATTTGACTCAAGGTCTATTTTTAAGAAGAGTATATGTTTAACCAACCCCATACCATGAGAGGATTTGACTCAATGTCAATTCTTAAGAGGAGTATATGTTTAACCAACCCTTCAACCATGAGTAGGATATGACTTAATGTCAATTCTTAAGAGGAGTATATGTTTAACCAACCGATCCACCATGAGCAGGATTTGACTCAAGGTCAATTCTTAAGAGGTGTATATGTTTAACCAACCCCTCCAACATGAACAGGATTTGAATCAAGGTCATTTCTTAAGGGGAGTATATGCTTAAGACACCCTTCCACCATGAGCAGGATTTGACTCAAGGTCAATTTTTAAGAGGAGTATATGCTTAAGCAACCCCTCCACCATGAGCAGGATTTGACTTAAGGTCAATTCTTAAGAGGAGTATATTTCACCAAACCCTACACCATGAGCAAGATATGACTCAAGGTCAATTCTTAAGAGGAGAATATGTTTAACCAACCCCTCCACCATAAGGAAGATGTGACTCAAGGTCAATTCTTAAGAGGAGTATATGCTTAAGCAACCCTTCCACCATGGGCAGGATTTGACTCAAGGTCAATTCTTAAGAGGAGCATGTGTTTAACCACCCCCACCATCAGCAGGATGTGACTCAAGGTCAATTTTTAAGAGGAGTATAAATTTAACCAACCCCTCTACCAGAAGCAACATTTGACTCAGGGACAATTCTTAAGAGGAGTATATGCTTAAGCAACACTTCCACCATGAGCAGGATTTGACTCAAGGTCAATTCCTCAGAGGAGTTTATGTTTAACCACCCCCACCATCAGCAGGATGTGAATCAAGGTCAATTTTTAAGAGGAGTATATGTTTAACCAACCCATTCAACCATGAGAAGGATTTGACTCAAGGTCAATTCTTAAGAGGAGTATATGTTTAACCAACCCCTCCACCATGAGCAGGATTTGACTCAAGGTCAATTCTTAAGAAGAGTATATGTCTAACCCTCCATCATCAGCAGGATGTGAATCAAGGTCTATTTTTAAGAGAAGTATATGTTCAACCAACCGCTTCAACCATGAGAAGGATTTGACTCAAGGTCAATTCTTAAGAGGAGTATATGCTTAACCAAACCCTACACCATGAGCAGAATTTGACTCAAGGTCTATTTTTAAGAAGAGTATATGTTTAACCAACCCCATACCATGAGAGGATTTGACTCAAGGTCAATTCTTAAGAGGAGTATATGTTTAACCAACCCCTCCACCATGAGCAGGATTTGACTCAAGGTCAATTCTTAAGAGGAGTATATGCTTAACAAACCCCTCCACCATGAGCAGGATTTGAATCAAGGTCATTTCTTAAGAGGAGTATATGCCTAAGACACCCTTCCACCATGAGCAGGATTGGACTCAATGTCAATTCTTAAGAGGAGTATATGCTTAAGCAACCCTTCCTCCATGAGCAGGATTTGACTCAAGGTCAATTCTTAAGAGGAGGAAATGCTTAACCACCCCCACCATCAGCAGGATTTGACACAAGGTCAATTTTTAAGAAGAGCATATGTTTAACCAATCCTTTAACCATGAGCAGGATTTGACTCAAGGTCAATTCTTAAGAGGAGTATATGTTTAACCAACCTCTACACCATGGGGAGGATTTGACTCAAGGTCAAATCTTAAGAGGAGTATATGTTTAACCAACCACTCCACCATAAGCAGGATTTGAATCAAGGTCAATTTTTAAGAGGAGTATATTTTAACCGCCCCACCATCAGCAGGATATGAATCTAAGTCAATTTTTAAGAGGAGTATAGTTAAACCAACCCCTTCAACCATGAGAAGTATTTGACTCAAGGTCAATTCTGAAGAGGAGTATATGCTTAACCAAACCCTAGACCATGAGCAGGATTTGACTCAAGGTCTATTTTTAAGAAGAGTATATGTTTAACCAAGCCCCCAAAATGAGCAGGATTTGACTCAAGGTCAATTCTTAAGAGGAGTATATGTTTAACCAACCCCTCCACCATGAGCAGGATATGACTCAATGTCAATTCTTAAGGGGAGAATATGTTTAACCAACCACTCCACCATGAGCAGGATTTGACTCAAGGTCAATTTTTAAGTGAAGTATATGTTTAACCATGTCCTCAACCAGAGCAGGATTTGACTCAAGGTCAATTCTTATGAGGAGTATATGTTTACCCCCCCCATCAGCAGGATGTTAATCCAGGTCAATTTTTAAGAAGGTTATATGTTTAACCAACCACTCCACCATGAGCAGGATTTGACTCAAGGTCAATTCTTAAGAGGAGATTATGTTTAAACAACCACTCCACAATGTGCAGGATTTGACTCAAGGTCAATTTTTAAAGGGAGTAAGTGCTTAACCATACCCTCAACCATGAGCAGGATTTGACTCAAGGTCAATTCTTAAGAGGATATATGTTTCACCCCCCCAACCATCGGGAGGATGTGACTCAAGGTCAATTTTTAAGATATATTCTTAAGTATATTTTTAACCATCCCCTCTACCAGAAGAAGCATTTGACTCAAAGTCAATTCTTAAGAGGAGTATATGCTTAAGCAAACCCTTCACCATGAGCAGGATTGACTCAAGGTCAAATTTAAGAGGAGTATATGTTTAGCCAACCCTTCTACCATGAGCAGGATTTGACTCAAGATCAATTTTTACGAGGAGTATATGCTTAAGCAACCCCTCCACCATGAGCAGGATTTGACTCAAGGTCAACTCTTAAGAGGAGTTTATGTTTCACCAACCCCCTCCTCCTACCATCATCAGTATGTGACTCAAGGTCAATTTTTAAGAGGAGTATATTTTCAACCATCCACTCTACCAGAAGCAGCATTTGACTCAAGGTCAATTCTTAAGAGGAGTATATGTGTAACCAACCCCTCCACCATGAGCAGGATTTGACTCAAGGTCAATTCTTAAGAAGAGTATTAATGCTTAACCAAACCCTCCACCATAAGCAAGAATTGACTCAAGGTCAATTCTTAAGTGGAGGATATTTTTAACAAACCCCTCTGCCATGAGCAGGATATGACTCAAGGTCAATTCTTAAGAGCAGTATATGTTTAACCAACCCCTCCACCATGAGCAGGATATGACTCAAGGTCAATTATTAAGAGGAGTATATGTTTAACAAACCCGTCCGCCATGAGCAGGATGTGACTCAAGGTCAATTCTTACGAGGAGTATATGCTTAACCAACCCCTCCACCATGAGCAGGATGTGACTCAAGGTCAATTCTTAAGAGGAGTATATGCTTAATTAACCCCTCCACCATGAGCAGGATTTGATTCAGGGTCAATTCTTAAGAGGAGTATATGTTTAACCAACCACTGCACCATGAGCAGGATGTGACTCAAGGTCAATTCTTAGGAGGAGTATATGTTCAACCAACCCCTCAACCATGAGGTGGATTTGACTCAAGGTCAATTCTTAAGAGGAGTATATGCTTAAGCAACCATTCCACCATGAGCAGGATGTGACTCAAGGTCAATGTTTAAGAGGATTATATGTTTGACCAACCCCTCCACCATGAGCAGGATATGATTCAAGGTCAATTTTTAAGAGGAGTATATGTTTAACAAACCCTTCCACCATGAGCAGGATATGACTCAAGGTCAATTATTAAGAGGAGTATATGTTTAACCAACCCCTCCACCATGAGCAGGATTTGACTCAAGGTCAATTCTTAAGAGGAGTATATGCTTAAGCAACCCCTCCACTATGAGCAGGATTTGACTCAAGGTCAATTCTTAAGAAGAGTATATGCTTAAGCAACCCTTCCACCATGAGCTGGATTGGACTCAAGGTCAATTCCTAAGATGAGTATATGCTTAAGCAACCCATCCACCATGAGCAGGATTTGACTCAAGGTCAATTCTTAAGAGGAGTATATGTTCAACCAACCCCTCAACCATGAGGTGGATTTGACTCAAGGTCAATTCTTAAGAGGAGTATATGCTTAAGCAACCATTCCACCATGAGCAGGATGTGACTCAAGGTCAATGTTTAAGAGGATTATATGTTTGACCAAACCCTCCACCATGAGGTGGATTTGACTCAAGGTCAATTCTTAAGAGGAGTATATGCTTAACCAACCCCTCCACCATGAGCAGGATTTGACTCAAGGTCAATTCTTAAGAGGAGAATATGTTCAACCAACCCCTCAAGCATGAGCAGGATTTGACTCAAGGTCAATTCTTAAGATGAGTATATGCTTAAGCAACCCTTCCACCATGAGCTGGATTTGACTCAAGGTCAATTCCTAAGATGAGTATATGCTTAATCAACCACTCCACCATGAGCAGGATTTGACTCAAGGTCAATTCTTAAGAGGAGTATATGTTTATCCAACCCCCCCCCACCACCACCATCAGCAGGATGTTACTGAAGGTCAATTCTTAAGAGGAGTATATGCTTAAGCAACCCCTACACCATGAGCAGGATTTGACTAAAGGTCAATTCTTAAGATGAGTATATGTTTCACCCCCCTACTATCGGCAGTATGTGACTCAAGGTCATTTTTTAAGAGGAGTATATTTAAACTATCCCCTCTACCAGAAGCAGCATTTGACTCAAGGTCAATTCTTAAGAGGAGTATATGCTTAAGCAAACCCTTCACCATGAGTAGGATTGACTCAAGGTCAAATGTAAGAGGAGTATATGTTTAGCCAACCCTTCTACCATGAGCAGGATTTGACTCAAGGTCAATTTTTAAGAGGAGTATATGCTTAAGCAACCCCTCCACCATCAGCAGGATTTGAGTCAAGGTCAATTCTTACGAGGAGTATATGTTTCACCAACCCCCCTCCTCTTACTATCGGCAGTATGTGACTCAAGGTCAATTTTTAAGAGGAGTATATTTTCAACCATCCCCTCTACCAGAAGCAGTATTTGACTCAAGGTCAATTCTTAAGAGGAGTATATGTTTAACCAACCCCTCCACCATAAGCAGGATGTGACTCAAGGTCAATATTTAAGAGGAGTATATGTTTAACCAACCCCCCACCATGAGGAGGATGTGTCTCAAGGTCAATTTTTATGAGGTGTATATATTTAACCAACCCCTCCACCATGAGCAGGATTTGACTCAAGGTCAATTTTTAAGAAGAGTATTAATGCTTAACTAACCCCTCCACCATGAGCAAGAATTGACTCAAGGTCAATTCTTAAGAGGAGGATATTTTTAACAAACCCCTTCGCCATGAGCAGGATATGACTCAAGGTCAATTCTTAAGAGCAGTATATGTTTAACCAACCCCTCCACCATGAGCAGGATATGACTCAAGGTCAATTCTTAAGAGGAGTATATGCTTAACCAACCCCTCCACCATGAGCAGGATGTGACTCAAGGTCAATTCTTAAGAGGAGTATATCCTTAATTAACCCCTCCACCATGAGCAGGATTTGATTCAGGGTCAATTCTTAAGAGGAGTATATGTTTAACCAACCACTCCACCATGAGCAGGATTTGACTCCCGGTCAATTTTTTAGAGGTGTATATGTTTAACCAACCCCTCCACCATGAGCAGGATTTGACTCAAGGTCAATTTTTAAGCAGAATACCGATGGGTCGAATTTTCCTTCTAAATTGGTTGCATTAATAAGGCTAAAGAAACCAGTCTTCCCTACTATATACCCATAGCAGGGGAAGAACGGATGGATTCATGCACTTTTTAACGCAAGGTGAACTTGGGTCACAGACTATGTTGAACGGCATTAACAATTATTCTAAATCCCCTAGCTGCTGTGATTATTCTTGGAGGAAGCATAGTTTGCTTTATTCCCAGACTGCAAAGATGCCACAGATTCTGACTTGGTTGGTTGGCTGGTTGGTTTATATATAGCGTATTCAGCCTTGTAGGTTATTTAATGCCAAGTTCTGTTTATACGTATATACGAAGTGCCTTCAATAAGATTCTAGACTTTTTTCCAGACACGTCGTACATAAAGGGTGCAGAAACAAAATTAGGAATATTCTAGTATAATAATAAACGACTCTCTTGTAAAATAAGATTAATTCTTATTTATATGGATCAGCAAGAGAATAAGAATATAATCACAAAACAGTAAATTTACTCAATATGACCTCGATTTTTTCAATTATTGTATCAACATTTCTTTGAAATGATTTGCATGCCTTTAAAATAAATTCTCGAAATTTATTCCATTCCTCCTCAATAGCAGTCTTAAGCGAACCAATATTTCGATGGGTAGTTACATTTGTTTTATCTCCTAAAACGTCCCATTTGGCTTAATCAAGGGGGTTAAGGACTGGGCTTAATTCTTGTTGAATTGCTGTCCTCATAGTTTTCTCGTGGACTTTAAATTCATTAACGTGCTTTCTTATTGACGCTGTGGGGTCCTTCTTAATCACCAAAGCGAGAGCAGTTAAAAAGCCTTCATTTAATTTTTTCGTTCAGTTCTTTACTCCCCCTTTTCTTTAAAAACCTCTTTTTCTGTCAATTTTTTCCTCTGTTTTGTATATGGTTGACAAAGAAATTTTGGTTTGGTTTCGACGTGAAGCAAATCATAGATTCTTTGTCGTTTTTTTTCTTGCTCATTCATATTGGGCTGAATTTTAATTTTAAAAAGTGCTTGAATAATAGAGCTTATAATGGAAATTTATCGTGCTTTTTTTTTCAAAAATTGGGCTAATCAGGTTTGTTTTAGTTTCTTTGTTTAATGGCATATCAACTCTTTTTAGGTTATTTAATGTCGAAGCCATTCTCCTAGAAGAACAGTAGTGGTACTATTTAACCTATAGCTGGGAGGATAAGGGGGTTCATATCTTTCCCAAGGGTATTTGCCCGAAAGTGAACGTAATAGCGCGACTGGAGTACGAACTCGCTTATTACGATTCCGCAGTTCATCTCTTTGACCATTTCACCACGAGGACAACCCCGGCTAATCAGACTAAAAAATGAAGTTTTAAAGATTATTTCATAATTTGCTTTCACGCCTCGCATATTAAATATATATGATTTGGAAACAAATAGTTTGTAGATAACATTTTTAACAAACCAGAGCTCTTTTATTTGCTCACAGTTAAATGGTTTTAAGTACTGCTATCTAACACCATCAGTTTTATTTTCACACAGATAAATGGTTTTAAGTACTGATATCTAACACCATCAGTTTTATTTGCACACAGTTAAATGGTTTCAAGCATCGCTCTGTAGCACTACAATCTAATTTAGCATCAGTCATTTGTATGTACTCATTTAAATACTTCTTTTTAACCTATTAACTGAGCCCTAATAGGTACTACCACTCCGGGTATGAGTGGACCTAGGAGTAAGGACAATAAAAAAGTCATTTCATACTCCCCCTAGAGTCTCATCATTAGATACACGTTCGTGTTATACTCAGGATCTCCTTTATTTTTTGGAGTTACCGTCTTACCCCGCCACCTTTGCAATGGATGTAGTCAGCTTATTCGAAGCCTCACCGACGTTTTAAGTAAAGGTTTGTGTGATGGGACGGTTACATACCCATTCATGGACTCTTCCAAATTCTATATAACTCAACAGCCAAGCACTATCGAAAATATTGGATACTTTTTACCGGGAATAGGTGGTGGGTTTCTCTCAAATATAGAATTAGAGACTTCGCCACCAAATACGGCCAACAGCTCAACCTAGATAAGGCCAAGGAGGCGAAGTCTATAGACTTTCCCGCCACCAAATACGGCCAACAGCTCAACCTAGATAAGGCCAAGGAGGCGAAGTCTATAGACTTTCCCGGGCGGTGGCTGGGGGGGGGGACTCCCTAGGTGTAGAACTAGCTAGGAGGGACCTTGAGCGTGAGAATAGCGAGCGCTACAAGGGACACGTAGTTAGATCTAGGTTAAATAGAGTTCTCTACGAAGCTGTGAAATCGAACGCGACTGCGCGTGAAGAAGAAGTGCGAAGGTTCCCCGATCGGTACATCGCGTCTGTCAAGACCGCGGACGGGCGACTGCTGCACTCGAATCGTGAGATGCGTGATGCCTTTCGGGCTCACTTTCGGGATCGCTTTGCCCGCTGCCCTGATCTCCCGATCCGGGAGTTTCGTAGCTATCTTGCCGACTTCCCCCGCCTTGGGGTGGCTGAAGCGGCTAGCTGCGAGGGTGTGGTTACTGAATGCGAAGTCCGTGATGCGTTGAAGCAGGTCGGCCTCAACAAGTCGCCGGGACTAGATGGTTTGCCCAACGAAGTGTACTTGAGAATGTCGCACATGTTTGTCCCTATTCTGACGGATGTGTTCAACCATTGGTTCCCCCAGGGAGCCATCCCTTGTTGCGTTACCAAGGGCGTGATCACATTGCTGAAGAAAGGTGGCAGGCATGTTGGGGAGGGTTTAGATGACTACAGACCCATAACTCTGCATAACACAGAGTTAAAGATTTTGACCCGGGTCTTAGCGAATCGTTTACAGCTTGTCATCAGTGATCTGATCGGCTCCGAACAGACCTTTGCTGTGAAGGGAAGATCGATCTAGGACAATCTGCACTTGATTCGCGAGGTCCTAGAGGGGATAGAAGACGACACGGAAGCTGTGCTGATGAGTTTAGATCAGTCCAAGGCCTTCGATAGAGTTGACCATCGGTTCTTGGCGTCTGTTTTAGAGACTGCCGGATTCCAACCGGAGTTCCGCAGATGGATTAGCATGATGTACCATAACCCTCAGGCAGTGGTGCAGGTGAACGGAAGGCGTTCGAGGGTATTCGCGATCGAGCGTTCGGTCCGGCAGGGTTGCCCCCTGTCTCCCCTTCTCTATGTCCTCGCGTTGGAGCCCCTCCTGAGCAGGCTTAGGGATGTGAGGACAAGTCCGTCCCTACGCGGTGTCCCCTTTGCTGGCCCTCTTTCGGCAAGGGTTTCTGCGTTCGCTGATGACATCACAGTGTTTGTATCCCGCCGTCTGGATATAAAGGCTGTGGAGGAGGCGGTTGTCGAGTACGAGCGGATCGCAGGAGCCAAGGTCAATTTTGACAAAAGCGAAGGTTTGCGGCTCGGTGCTTGGAGGGGTAGCAATACTCTTCCAGGACCCTTCCGCTGGAGTGACGGACCCATCTGCATCCTCGGGTTGTGGTTCGGGTCCGACCTCCAACTGGAGCGAAATTGGTCGGAAGTACAAGCTAAGGTGAATGCTCAGGTGGGAATCTGGCTTTCAAGGAGGTTGTCCTTAAAGGGCAGGGCGGAGGCGTGCGCCACGTAAGTCTTCCCTCTGATCCTTTACCGATTGGCTGTACTTCCTCTGCCTAAGGCACGTCGGTTGGCACTGCAACAATCCCTCTCCAGATTGCTCTGGGGAGGTGCAAGGCCGATGGTCCGTAGGCAGGTCTGTATCCAACGTACACGCAACGGGGGTCTGGGTATGCCTGATCTGGAGAGCCACTGGCTTGCTGAAAGACTTGCATACCTCGGCCGGTCCTTGACGGGGGACTCAGTGTGGAGACGAAAGGCGAGTCGGACTTTCCTCGCCTCCAGTCAGACCCAAAGGCCGAAGGTCGACGTAGGTCTTTGGGCGAAGCACTGTTTGTCCGCGAGTGCCGAAAGGCCCTTCGTAACCTTCTTGGGTCCAGTGACCTTTCACGGCCTCGGAAAGAGCTATATCGGGAGTTAGTGGTGGGTTCCGCTTCTGATCCTCTTAGCGAGCGGCGAGGCTGGACGGCGGAGGAGATCCGCTCTCACTGGAATTGGGCGCCAGGATCGAGCTTCTTGAACAACTCCGAGTTCTCGCTCACCTGGCGACTTGTACGTAATGCGTTACCCCTTCTCGGCTTGAACTACAAAGCGGGCCTGGCAGACATGCCTGATTGTCCTCGCTGCGCCAGTGGATTAGAAGAAACGGCTGAGCACGCCTTCTACTACTGCGAGCGAGTTTGCCCGTTTTGGTATCACGTCGGGGAGTGGACGGCCCGCATTGAAACCAAGCAGCTCGTGCTGCTCGACGTTGGTTACGTCGTGGACAACGTTCTTCCTCCGTTTCAGGGTGAGAAGCGTGTGGTGTTTCTCGCGATCCTAACTGTAGCTCGAATGGTGATTTGGATCAGGCGAAAGAAGGGATTGTATGAAGATGCAAACTTTTCTCATCGTGATCTGGTTTTGTATATTCGGCATCAGCTGAGGGTCAAAATCAGATGCGATAGAAAACGCTTGGATCGCATAACATTCAACAGAAGGTGGGTGAATGCAGCGAGCCTGGTCGTAAGAAAGGGGGCAACGTTGGAGTCATCCTTCCCTCCTCTGCCTGCCCATGGCGTCTATGGTACGGGTCCTTCGGGACCCCACCCCCGGTAAGTAGGCAAAGCTTTTTTCCCCTTGTAACCTATTTAGCAGTATGTTGTCAGTCATTGTCCCCGTCATCTAGTCATTAGTATCCAAGATCTTCCCCATCCCCATTATTTTTGTATCCTAACCCGTATCCCAGTCCGCATTTACTGAAGATCTTGAACATTCATAAGTATAAAAACCATATTACCTTCTTGTATAGACTCATACCGCGCCCGACCCTTTATTTCTTTTCTCCCCTATAGATTAGGACCCCAGTCCCACCTAGGGCAGGTCCGACTTGTTTCCGGTTCTTTCGCCCCGGAAAACAGTCAGCCTCCAATTTTATAGACGGGGGGATGGGAGGGCAACCAAACGGGGGATTTTTCCTTTGTTTCTTTGTTTTTGTAAATATTTCGGGGGTTTTCTCCCATCCCCATCTTATGAATTCATTTGTAAAAATCACAAGTTGTAAATAAAATCATGCATCACTTCCGGGCTTTTAAGTAGGTCTTTCTTCATAGAGCAAATGTGGTATTTTGGTGGTAGCAGCGCGTATGGCGATGAATGAAAGGTTATATATTGTATTGTTGAATGGGTCGGCGATTGTGGCTAGCTATGTTCCCCTTAGAAATTTTACGTAAAGCAAGACCACTCCTTTCCTCTCCCCCAAAACCCTAAGGCCTTGTGCCTTCATTATTATAACAATAATGAAATAAAAATATTGGATACTCATAGGATATTCGACTGACAAGTAAGCATAGCTTACGCCACCACTTTTCTCTGTATCTTGTTAATTAAATATATCTTTAAACTTATATCATGTTCCGAGATGTCTTTCCGATGTCCCACCCTGGCGAAGAAAGATTCGAGATCACGTACTCACGCAAAAAATCCCAGTTTATTCATTCATCAACTGGCGAACGAGGATTCGAGATTACGAACTCAAGCAAAAAATCCCTGTTTATTAATACATCAACCGGCGAACAAGGATTCGAGATTACGTACTCACGCAAAAAATCCCAGTTGATTAATATATCAACTGGCAAACGACGATTCGAGATTACGTACTCACGCAAATAATCACAGTGTATTCACACATCAATAGGCGAACGAGCATTCAAGATTACGAGCATTCTCTGTTGATTCTCAAATCAATTGGTGACAGACGATTCTAAAATAAGTACTCATTCAAAAAAATCCTAGTTTATTCACAAATCAACTGGCAAAAAAATATTCGAGATTCCGCACTCACGCAAATAATCACAGTGTATTCACACATCAACTGGCGAACGAGGAATCGAGATAATGCACTCAAGCAAAAATCCCAGGTGATTCCTACATCAACTGGCGAAAGAAGATTCGAGATTCCGTACTCACGCAAAAAATCCCGGGTCAATTCCTACATCAACTGACGAACAAGGATTCGAGATTACGTACTCACGCAAAAAATCCCACTTAATTCATATATCAACTGGCAAACGAGGATTCGTGATTACGTACTCACGCAAAAAATCCCTGTCTATTCCTAAATATAGTAGTGAAAGAATATTCATGATTACGTACTCACGCTAAAAATCCCAGTTGATTCGTACATCAACTGGCAAACGAGGGTTCGTAATTACGTACTCACGCAAAAAATTCCATTTGATTCACACAGCAACTGGCGAACGAGAATTCGAGATTACGTTCTCACGCAAAAATTCCCAGATGATTCACACGTCAACTGGCTAACGAGGATTCGAGATTACGTTCTCACGCAAAAATTCCCAGTTGATTCACACGTCAACTGGCTAACGAGGATTCGAGATTACGTTCTCACGCAAAAATTCCCAGTTGATTCACACGTCAACTGGCTAACGAGGATTCGAGATTACGTACTCACGCAAAAAATCCCAGGTCAATTCCTACATCAACTGGCGAATGAGCATTCGAGATTACATACTCACGCAAAAAATCACAGTTGATTCATACATCAACTGGCGAAAGAAGATTCGCGATTACGGACTCACGCAAAAAATCCCACATAATTCATATATCAACTGGCAAAAGAGGATTCGTGATTACGTAATCACGCAAAAAATCCCAATCTATTCCTACATCAACTGGCGAACGAGCATTCGAGATTATCTACTCACGCAAAAAATCCCAGTTGATTCACACATCAACTGGCGAACGAGGATCCGAGATTACGTATTCACGCAAAAAAATCCCTGTTGATTTACACATCAACTGGCGAACAAGTATTCGAGATTACGTACTCACGCAAAAAATCATAGTTGATTCATACATCAACTGGCGAACGAGGATTCGAGATTACGTACTCAAGTGGCGTTGATGATTTGAGACGACATACTCTTGCAAATAGCCCAGTCGATTCACATCAACGGACTAACGGATAATTAAGGAAATTACATGCAAAATGTCTGTGAACTTATTACCTTTCGAATTTGACAGAGGAGGATTTCAAATCTAGAAAAACCGAATTGATCTTATATCAACGGGCCACCAGGAAGCTCGTGCATAAAAGTTACCCCTCCTTGAAATTACGCAACGAGATCTTCGAAAATAAAACCAGTTTCTACTTATCAGAAAAAGCAACTTCTTCCGACTTTTGGGGTTATTTCAGCGTTTTCGAAAATAAAACCAGTTTCTGCTAAACAAAAAAAGCAAGTTCTTCTGAGTTATTGGGTTATTTCAACCATATAACCAGTTGACTCCTACGGGCTAAGTGATAACTCTCCCCACACTTCAAAGTTTGCTGACAAATTACATAGTACCCCAGTTAAAGAAACAAAAACCTGCTTTAGTTGAAATAACAACTTCAAACGAATTTTGACACCACACCAGGAAATAATTTTTTTTTTATTCCTTTGTAAATTATTTTTTGGCTGACCGTAAAAACAACTGTGGAAATTTTTTTTAAATTGTCGCATGAATATTTCGGAACGACGGTATTTTAAAGAAAAAAAAATGTGTAAGTAGATTTTTTTTGCTGTCTCTCCCCTTTTGTATACGTTATAAAAAGGAGGAAAAATCTTAACTAGAATTTTTTTTATTGTTGTCGTTCCTCCCCTTTGTTTACGTGTTTGGAAAAGAAACCGTAATTACTATTGGTTTTCTTTTTTTGGTTGTGTCTGCTCTCTCTTCTTCCACGTAAAAATTCGTTGTCATTTTTTTGTCTGGATATTACAAAAATTTATGTAACCAATAATGGAGGACTTCCAGAAAATAATTGTACAAATGTTAAAAGTTCAGATGGACCACCGACAGAAGAGTGATGAAAGGCAACAGAGAATGGAAGAACGTCTAATGGAACAGCAGGTACAGCAAGAAGAAGAAGAACAACAACAACAACAAAAACAAAAGCAACAGCAACAACAACCAACAACAACAACAACAACAAGGAATGGGACAGAAGAAACAACAACAAAGAAATGAGGAAAGACTCCTACGAGCATTAATGGAAAGTGAGGAACGACAGAACCAAATGGAAGAGTTACTATTAAAATCGTTAGACGGCACCAAAACCTCTGAGAATGATACTACTTTTCCCCAGGGTACTATTTATAGTACCATAGAAACTTTTGAGTATGTGTCATAAAACGATAAAACCTTTGATGCATTCTACTGACGATATAAAGACGTATTTAATGTGGACAGCAAAGAATGGTCAAACGAAAAAAAGGTACGTTTATTACTCAGGAATTTGGGTACAACTGAACACAGTAAGTTCGAGGATTTTATCCTCCCCCAAAAAACAAACAAACAATGGATATGGAGTTCTCAGAGACAGGTAAATTATTATCTGAAATTTTTGGGTCGAACGCATCACTTTTTCATAAGAAATGGAAATGCCTTAATATATTTAAGGATGACCAACAAGATTATTTGACGTTTGCGGCGACAGTGAATAAACACGGTCACGATTTCAAGTTAGCAGATTTAACTGCAAATGTCTTATTTTTGCCCCTGGTCTGGTCTCAGCAGAAGACGCTGAAATTAGACGCCGTGTGTTAACTAAACTAGAGAACAAACAAGGTCTGACCCTTAAAAAATTGACTGAGGATTGCCAGAGGGTAGTATCCATTAAAAGTGATTCTAAAACTATTGAGGAATCGGGAGTTGCTCATATTAAAATGATCAAGAGCAAACCGACACTCTATTCCCCACAGAAAGAAAAAAGTAAAATTGCGCGACCAAATATTTCCGACAAACAAAGTACCAATAGACGGAAAAATCCACCACCAGGACCATGTTATATATGTGGTGACCTACACTGGATGAGGTTTTGCCTAGCAAAAAAGGAGAAAACCTGTAAAAACTGTGGTAAAGTTGGCCACAAAGTAACACGTTGTTGGTATGCCAAAAAATGGAGGGAACCCAGAATAGAATAAGTCAAACACAGTCAGGCGATAACGAAGACGGGAATTTACACAAATATGTAATGGTTAAAATCTTCAACAAGACAGTAAAATTCCAGCTTGACTCGGGTTCCGACCTCTCGATAATAAATTTGCATACGTGGCGACGTATAAACAAGCCATCTTTACTGAAAATGAAAAAGGCAGCACGTTCCGTAACAGGTGATAGTATAAACATTTTGGGTGAAGTGGTCCTCAGGGTAACTTTGAACGGAATTACAAAGAAACTCAAAGCATATATGCTAAAAAACACAGACAATCTATTCGGTACGGATTGGATTGAAAAATTCAACCTTTGGGACTGCCCTATGAGCACGTTCTGTCGTAAATTAGAAAGCCCAACTACTAACACCTAAAAATTAAAACAGGAACTCAAACAAAAATTCCCTGAGGGGCTTTCAGGCGGCCTAGGCAAATGTACAAAAATTAAAGCACAGTTCCAGGTAAAGGACAATGCCCAGCCCATATTTTTAAAAAAGCCAAACGTCCTTTTTGCGGCTCTAGAGCAAATAAATGAAGAGCTGGACAGGTTGGAAAGAGCAGGTATCCTGTCTAAGACAGATTTCAGCGAGTGGGCTGCGTCAACTTATTGTGTGAGAAAAAAATCTAATCAAATTAGGGTTTGCGCCGATTTTTCAACAGGGTTGAACCAAGCACTAAAAGACCACCACTACCCACTTCCTAGACCTGAGGAGATATTCGATAAACTCAACGGTGGTAAAATTTTTCAAAAATAGATTTATCGGACTCATATCTTCAAATCGAAGTGGAAGAAAATAGTTTAAAGCTCTTGTGCATGAATACGCACAGAGGTCTTTATAAGTTCAATAGACTGGCTTTTGGGGTCAAGGTTGTACCTGCTATCTTTCAGCGGGTCATGGATGCCATGCTAGGCGACCTTATTTTCGTAACTGCTTATCTTAACGATATATTAATCACCAGCAAATCTGTGACAGAGCATAGGAAGCATATTATGTGCGTATTCGACCTACTCCAAGAATACGGTTTTAAAGTTAAAGAATCAAAATGTGATTTTTTCCTATCAGAAATAAAATCCTTGGGGCATATAATTAATAAAGACGGTCGACGGCCGGATCCTGACAGGGCTACCGCGATCAAAGTCATGCCGGCCCCAGTCAACCTACAAGCTCTGCAAAGCTTCCTTGGCTTGGCAAACCTCTACCAAATATTTATTAAAAATATGCATAATTTAAGGGCCCTCCTCAATGAACTTCTTAAGAAAGATGAAACCTGACAAGCTGCATTCGAAAAAATAAAAGAGACACTTACCTCTGATCTCTGTTACTCATTACGATCCCAAACTTGATATAATAGTAGCAAGCAATGCCAGCTCTTATGGCATCGGAGCCTGCATTTTACACAAGCTACCAGACGGAACAAAGAAAGCCATTGCGCATGCATTTTGATCATTACTACCAGAAAAGCAATACTCGCAGAGAGAGAAGGAGGCATTGGACATATTTTTGCTGTGACTAAGTTCCACAGATACCTCCACGGCAGACAGTTTACACTACAGACGGATCACAAACCCCTGTTGTCGATTTTCGGTTCAAAAAAAGGTCTACTGGTATACATCGCCAACAGACTTCTACGTTGGAGTACTATACTACTAAACTACAATTTCAAAATTGAGTATCTGTCTTCTAAAAACATCTGTCATGCCGACTTGTTCCGAAGAACACCAAATAATTCGAGGATTTTATCATCCCAACGTTAAGGACTAACTGCAAAATAAAGAATATGATCGCAGATACTATAAGAGAGTTCCCCATCACACTTGCAGACATTAAAAGGGAGGCTCTGAAGGATGGCTTTATCCATACCCCAAAGAATAAAATCTATAATAAAGATCCTAATGTGCCGGAGGTTTTTTTCATTTTGCGACGATGTCCTTTTATACAACGACAGAGTGGTGATACCGAGCAGTCTGCAGAAAAAAAAAATCGCGCGGGATTTTCATATGCGACATTCGGAGAAAAACCGCACTAAAAGCTTCACGCGCTGTTATGTCTATTAGCCAAACATGGACAAGGACATAGCAAACATGGTTGACTCATGTAAAGATGCGCACTCGCAGCTAAAGCGCCAGCAACTACGTGTAAACCGTGGCCAAAAACGGAACCAACCGTAGTATTTGTCGCTGCCTCCCACCAGACACGACTTGACACAAGGTCAAAAGCCCGAAGGCCAATTAAAGTGGGGATAAAGGGGAGGGGAAGGTCGGGAAGGAGCCGAGACTCGAACCCTGCTTGTCAGTGCTGCTCATCGGCTCACTTGGTAAAGGATCCACGTCGACTTCGCAGGTCCTTTGGATCTCATCGTCGTCGACAGCCACACTAAATGGTCGGAAGTCCTGAAATGTAAAATACCTACCACAAGTTGCACGATAGGGTTCCTACACGAACTATTTGCACTCTTCAGCGTGGTTGATTGTGTAGTTACTGATAATGGGACGCAGTTCACGTCTAATGAATTCAAGAAATTCTGCGATGCGTATCTGGGGAAGCTCATCACGACTCTGCAATACCATCCAAGGTCAAACACCTTGAAGAGGGCTCTGAGAAAGGCACAAGGCACGCCGACAGTTTCTGCAGGAGTACTGAATAATGCCTAACCCAAATACACCTATGGGACGCTCGCCCGCAGAAACGATGTTTGCGAGAAAAATAAGATCGGTGTTTGACAAACTCATTCCGAGGCAAGCAAGATTTAAAAAGACAGTCACTCTTCCTAAAAAACGTTACACCTGTGGCGAAGAAGTGTTATTCAAAGTTTACAAGAATAACATAACGTTTTCGAAAGAGGGCACAGTGAAACAAAGAGTGGGAGAACTAGTTTACATCATCTATGGCCCCAAGAACATACATAAGCGCCATCTCAACCAATTGAGAAAATTACGAGTTAATGATTCGAACGTTTCACGACTACAAATTTGTGAAGAGCCAATTGATATTATATTCGAGAACTTTGACCTCGACCCACCCCAGGCTTCTTCCGAGCTTAGACGTTCAAACAGGAAAAGGAAGTTTACGGATCCTCTGAGCGTCGATCCTAAAAAGAAAAAAAAATACTAAACAGTTTTTTTTTTCAGAAAAAACCCCTCTTGGATGGGGGTGCTATAGGACCGTTACCTACCCATTCATGGACTCTTCCAAATTCTATATTAATCGAGAGCCGAGTACTCTCGAAAATATTGGATACTCTACCGATTTTCGACTGACAAGTAAGCCTAGCTTACGCCACCACTTTTCTCTGTATCTTGTTACTTCAATATATCTTTAAACTTATACCGTGTTCCGAGTTGTCTAACCGTGGTCCCAACCTGGGTCCACATCAGTTCGTAAAAAACGAAAATAGATTTGATACACTGTGACACTATGTGGGTGGTACGTCAGGCAGACAATCTTTTTGTATGTTTTGGCGCGAAACCAAACAAAGGCCTGAGCTCGAGATCTCCGACGAGACAGGAAGTGGGAGAGGAAAGGCAGGCCCGAGAGAAGCCAGAGGGTCAGTTGGCAAAGGAACCCAGAGAGGGTCAGTTAGCGTATCAGTTAGCACGTATCAGCGAGCACACGAGAATAAGAGATAAAGAGATTAGCACGGATCAGCGAGCAGACTAGAATAAGAGATAATGAGATTAGCACGTATCAGCGAGCAAACGAGAATAAGAGATAAAAAGAGATTAGCGCGGATCAGCGAGCAGACCAAAATTAGAGATATCATAAAAAAATAGAAGTCGGTAGAATGGAATGATAACAGGTGTTATATTATCATATTATATTATGGTGCCAAAGTAATAACAAGCCTAGCAGTAAAAACGTTGACAGAAGATAGAAAGATGAGATGGCAAAGTTTGTGGTCTTACCATGACGGTTAGGGCTGTAGAATACACGGACTGCACCCCCTCTGCAGAGAGGTAAAACTCTCCCTCCGCCATGAGTATCCTGATTATGACATTAAACAATCTGATAGTGAGGTTCCAATGATGATAGGCTTTGGGGTGTACGGAGCACCCCTTCATTACCATTGCTCCTAGGTCCTCCTGATAGAGTCCTATCAATCGGTTAAATAGAATTAAACTGCATACTTATGCTAAACCGAATTGTTTTGAATTAAAACTGTTTGACTTAACTGAAGTGCTTGAAATAGAAATGTTTTTGACAATTAATCTGTGTACTTACATTTAAACTGCGTACTTATGCTAAACGGAACTGTTTGAAATGCAGCGGTTTTTGACATTGAAACTGTACTTATATTAAACTGAATTGTTTAATATAGAACTGTTTTGACATTTAACTGTATCTAAACAAAATTTATACTTTTACTAAACTAAATTAGCCGAATTAGAACTGTTTGAATAAACTAAATAGCTTGAAATAGAAATGTTTTTGACAATTAAAGAGTGTACTCATGCTAAACCGAGTTGTTTGAAATAGAACTGAAAATTTGTATAAAAATGGATTTGGCATTAAATAACCCACAAAAGTTGATATTGTAATATAATGGCCGAGGGATTTGGTTTTATGCCTTTCAGTTTAGTTAGGCTGAGAAACTTTCGGCTCAGTGCATGGGTTACTTAGGTGCAACATTAACACAGGTGTTTACGAGGGCGCACGGAGCGGACATGTCACACAGAGATTTCACAATAGCTTAGATGGGAAACGGGGTCAGCAAGTGCGAATGACGTCATGCACCGGAAGCGCGCGGAGGATTAGGGGATTTTGAAAAAGTCAGTTAGTGGAGTTGAGACCTGCCTCGGGAGAAGACGGTTGATATTCGCTTGCTCGCAGAGGCCATAGGCAGGTGTCGCACGAGATGGGGGAGTGGGCAGATGAAAAAGCCAGAATAGAAAAAATGTGTATCTCTCTTCTTATGTCGAAGAACCTTTAAACTCAAAGGTAATAAAAAGTTTCGTACCTGAACTCAGAAGTCGTAAGTGTTTTTCATGTTTCGAGATTCCTATGTTCTATGTTATATATATATGAAGATGCTATGTCCATTTTACACATGGCGTTTATAATGGCTTTCGTACAACATGCCATTAAATCGAAACAACGAACCACCCATGCCAGAAAGAAAACAAACAAACAAACAAAAAGATATATAATCTGAGTTCATCATTTGTATCACCAACAGTTTTACCAACAGAAAAAAAACATCGACGAAATAACTATAAAAGTGTACCTGGCTATTTGAACCCGTTCCACACAAAAGATTTACCTCCCAATCGGTCGGTCTTAGTATACGTTAACTATATTCCCATCAGAGGGTTAACAAGCGCCTAAAAAACTACAGGGTAGAACGATAAATTTGTTGCCCTAGAAAAAACGACATGATTCCATTTCCGTTTAATGAAAACCGATTTTCTTTTTTTGTTGCAGACCATCTACTAGTTGGCCAGTTGTGTACAAATCCCAAGAGCGATAGGAGCCTTCTATCATGTCTGAAAGTGACACAATGTTCAACGTGCGAGATCGGAGATTCGCCACAGTACAAATCATGCTCTCTACCGATCCAAGTTATGACAACAGCACCATTGTCAGTACCCTCAAAATGCAAATCTGGATAGCCACGAATTACAGGGACGTGCCCAGGGTGACGAAAACAAAGTTTCCGGCTACGGTTATAGTCTTTGGTGTGGTTTCAAGTGAGGGCCACATCATGCCACCTCATATCTTCAAAGACGGCTTGACAGTCAACACCAAAGTGTACTTGGATGTGCTGAAGAGTGTAGTGATCCCCTGGTGTAATCAGGTGGCCGGTGGCAGACCCTGGGTGCGGCAGCAGGACTTGGCGCTGGCCCACAAGTCCAAAGAGACCCAGGCTTGGCTTCAGAAGGCGTGATACGACTTTTTATCCTTCTCTCACTGTCCCTCTCCTCCCCCGACCTGAACCCGCTGGACTACTTCGTTTGGTCATACGTCGAGAACATCACCAACATGACCTCCCACAACACCAAAGCCAGCCTGATCGCCGCAATCCGTCGAGTATTCACCGAGCTCCCGCCGGAGCTTGTGGAAAAGGCATGCTCCCAGTTCCAGATCCGTATCAAGGCGGTGATTGAGGCTGAAGGCGGCTTCATTGAATAGATGTCAGCACTACTACATAATCAAGTTAGCTGAATTGATTTTTTCAATAAAAGTTTTAAAATAAAGCTGTAGTGTTGTTTTCTTTAGGACGACCATTTTATCGTTCCACCCTGTAGTATGACTCTAAACTGCATCGTAGGATGAGGTTAGAGTTGTGGAGTTCTGGTCAGAGAGGAGTACCTCTTCATTGCCATAACTCCCAACTCCATACAGATCTAAGCGGTCTGGTGAGTATGGCTGGAGAATATTACTCTGGTACAATCCAGTGTTTCACCATTCCAACAATGTTTTGTGCTCTTTGTATTCATTGAAATTTCTGTGAAATCAAATAGCATCCATTGTACATTTTGTTAAGAAATGCTGATATCATTTGAGATGTACAGGGACCTATAAAAATTGTTATCGTTTTGTAATCTAATAACTTGACCAATTCTCTTTCTAATGATCTCAGATTTTACAAGATTTTTAACGCAAAATCATATGATTCATATTTGAACGTCTTCTATTTTCAAGTGTATCTTGCCCAGTCGGCTGGGGCTGTAGAATACACTGACTGCACCTTTGCAGAGGGGTAAGAACCCCCCAATGAGTGTCCTGGATATGACACTAAACAATCTGATGGTGAGGTCCCAGTAATGCTGGGGCCTTGGGGAATACGGAGCCCCACTTCATTGCCATTGCTCCCAGGTCCACTCTGTCCTGGAGCAGTAGCACCAAATAGGGCCCTATCTATAGGTTAAATAGAACTAACGGCATACCTATGCTAAACTGAATTGTTTGATCAAACTGAATAGTTTGAAATAGAAATGTTTTTGACAATTAAACCGTACTTACATTTAAGCTGTGTGCTTATGCTAAACTGAATTATTTGACATTGAAACTGTATTTACACTAAACTGAACTGTTTTGATATGTAACTGTGTGTAAACAAAATCTGTACTTATACTAAATTGAATTGTTTGAACTAGAACTGCTTGACTAAACTGAATAGCTCGAAATAGAAATCTTTTTCACAATTAAACTGTACTTACATTTAAACTGCGTGCTTATCCTAAACTAAATTATTTGAAATTGAAATGTTTTTGACAATAAAACTGTACATACACTAAACTGATTTGTTATATATAACATAACATATTCAATATATTGAATAAACTGAATAGTTGTAAATAGAAATGTTTTTGACAAACTGTGTACTCATGCTAAACTGAATTGGTTGAAATAGAACTGATTATTTACATAAAAATGGATTTGGCGTTAAATAACCAACAAAGGTTGATATGCCATAAAACCAAACCAAATCAAACCAAACCAATCAAGTGTATCGCATTTAAATACCCGAAAATACAAAATATAAAACATTAAACTCTGCAGTTAAAATTGAGATCATATAAAGAGAATTAGTTAAGATATTAGACTACGAAATAATAACAATTTTTCTTTAACATCCTATATATATATATATATATATATATATATATATATATTCAGAATGATTTAGGCAAGGCGCTATTGATGATATCGTTTATATCGACGCTATATATTCTGAAATTCTTTATTCTTTTTCGATTTTGGAATATACTTGCAGCCCTTTTTCGTCAGTCTTGTCATGAGAGGAATATTAGCCTCAAGTTACTTATATCCCTCCTCATCTGCGGACTACCTCAGCAGTGTCTTAGGAACACAACTTGACTTGCACTCAGATAAGTGGGTGCCGTATTCATTTGAAGCTTTCGCTTGGTCATCCCTTGAGATATAAGAAGATCACCCTTTTTTTTTGTTGTACAGAGCGTTTCTCGCTGTTCAATGAAGTAAATAGGGTCTGCGTTAATTCAAAACTCACTCGAAAAGTTCTTATCATTTCTTCTTTCCCATTTGATGTACAATCGCTCAGTTAACTGCAATCTCTTCCAAAAGGCTTACCTCTGATGTATATCTCCAGGCCATCATCTCTCTCACACCATCTCAATCATTATATATATATATATATATATATATATATATATATATATATATATATATATATAGCATGTTTAAAAAATGCTAAGATTTCTATCAAAATTTTAGAGTCCCTATCTATTCATTATCTCCGTCAACAATTCACTGAAATCTTCCCTTCGTGGGAACCGTAACATCTGTTCAGCTTTTCTAACAAAGATACTCCTATAGAAACACAGTCCAACCGGCTGGGATTGTAGAAAATGCCGATTGCATCACTGCTGAGGGGTAGGACCCCACCCTCTAGGGATTTTTTGGATATGATACTAGACTACCTAATAGTGAGGCTCCAGCCTGGGAGCTTTAAAGAATATGGAGTACACCTTCATTGCCATTAGTCTATGGTCCACTCGAATCTGGAGTTAAAGTCCCATCTATGTGTCAAATAGAACTGTTAAACCATTTACTATACTTGAAACCATTTCGCTGTGAGCAAACAACTGATTAATATTAAATTGATTAGTTCTAGATAGCAATGCTTGAAGCCATTTAACTGTGTGCAAACAAAAGAGCTACGAATTATTCGTTTACAAATCATATTTGTACAGTCGGCTAGGACTGTAGAATACACCGACTGCACTTCCTCTGCAGAGGGGTAAGACCCCTTCCCCCAAAAGAGTGTCTTGGTTAAGACACTAAACAATCTGATGGTGAGGTTTCAGTAATGCTGGAGCTTTGGGGAATGTGGAGCACCCCTTCATCGCTATTGATCCTAGGTCTACTCTGGCCCGGGGTGGTAGCACCTGATAGGGTCCTATATATGGGTTAAATAGAACTAAACTGTGTACTTATGCTAAACTGAATTGTTTGAATTAGAACTGTTTAACTAAACTGAATGGCTTGAAATAGAAATATTTCGACAATTAAACTGTGTACTTATGCTAAACTGACCTGCTTGGAATAGAACTGATTTGATTTCGAAACTGTGTACTTATGCTAAGCTGAATTGTTTGAAATAGAACATTTTTGACATTGAAACTATATTTGTGATAAACTGAATTGGTTGAAATAGAGCTGTTTTGGCATTTAATTGTGTGTGGACTAAATCTATACTTATACTAAACTGAATTGTTTGAATTAGAATTGTTTGACTAAACTGAATAGCTTGAAATAGAACTGTTTTGGACAATTAAACTGTGTACTTAATGCTAAACTGAATTGTTTGAAATAGAGCTGACTATTTGTATAAAAATGGATTTGGCATTAAATAACCTATAAAGGTTGATATGCCATAAAACCCAACCAACCAACCAACCTCCAAATCATATAAAGTTAATATATATTCATAAACAAGATTTGGCATTAAATAACCTACAAAGATTGATATGCCTCAAAACTGACCAACCAACTAACCAATCTAGAAAAATATTAGTATTTTTAACCAGAAAAGTTTTTTCTCTTGAAGATGACTTTGGGTCGAAATCCATTGAGAAGAATCAAAAAATAAATGACCCAAAAAGAAATATTCTTATTTGTCTTAAGGCGCCCGGGCAAAAAACCTTCAGGTGACATTACTATTTGTCGACTTTACCAAGGCCTTCGATTCCATCCACTTAGGGAAAATGGAACTAATCCTACTAGCATACGGCCTACCAAAAGAAACCGTAGCAGCAATAATGATCCTCTACAAAAAACACAAAAGTAAAGGTACGTTCACCAGATGGAGACACGGAATACTTCGACATTGTTGCAGGAGTACTACAAGGAGACACGCTAGCCCCATACCTCTTTATCATCTGTCTAGACTACGTGCTTAGAACTTCGATCGACAAAATCAGAGAAAATGGCTTCGAGCTGACTAAGAAAAGAAGCAAAAGGTACCCCGCTAAAACAATCACAGACGCCGACTACGCTGATGACTTAGCGTTACTGGCGAATACGCCAAATCAAGCAGAGACACTACTGCATAGCTTGGAACGAGCTGCAGCAGGCATTGGCCTCCATGTCAATGCGCACAAAACTGAATATATGTGTTACAACCAAACGGGCAACATTACCACTCTAGACGGAGCCTCTCTGAGGCTAGTGGACAAATTCACCTACCTAGGAAGTAGCGTCTCATCAACAGAAAACGACATCGACACACGGCTGACGAAAGCATGGACGGCTATAGATAGGCTCTCAATAATATGGAAATCAGACCTGACTGATGAAATGAAGCGCAGTTTCTTCCAGGCAGCGGTTGTATCGATACTGCTATATGGATGCACTACATGGACGCTAACCAAACGGCTGGAGAAGAAACTTGACGGCAACTACACAAGAATGTTGAGAGCAATACTGAACAATTCCTGGCGACAACACCCCACGAGACGCCAACTGTACGGCCACCTACCTCCCATCACGAAAACTATACAGGTCAGACGAGCCAGACACGCCGGACACTGCTGGAGAAGCAAAGACGAGCTCGTAAGTGACGTACTACTATGGACCCCCACATATGGCCAAGCAAAAGCAGGACGACCAGCCCGAACTTACATACAGCAGCTATGTGAGGACACAGGATGTAACCCAGAAGACCTGCCGGAGGTGATGAACGATAGGGAAAAGTGGCGAGAGATGGTCAAGGATATCCGTGCTGGCGGCACGACTTGATGATGATGATGATGATGATATATATATATATATATATATATATATATATATATAAATATAAAGTATCGGCCGTAAATAGGTACGCACCCACCAAATTTTTATCCAAACTAGATTTAAAATTGCCCATTCAAAACGGATATTGTTGAGTATTATTTATCACCGAATTTTACGATGTTAAAAACTGTAAACAAAAAGATGTAAATTTATTTTTAGTTGCAGAGTTTTAAGGCTGTAGAGTTTGAAAACAATTAATATCTTAAAACATCCTTTTTAAATATACAAAATGTACCCAACGAGATGCCCGTGGTGTAATGGAAGTGCCCGTGGTGTAATGGTTATTGTCGTAGGAAATGGACACGGTGACACGAGTTCAAATCCTGGACGAGACTGATCACATCGCACTAAGGTATGAATCCAATTATTTCTCCCTTCAGCTATGGATTAATAGTTGGACAGACTAGGTTCTTCAGCCTTGGTGAGGCAACTAGTCTAGGAGAAGGAAAAATCTGAATTCAAACCTGTTAAACTCCACTTTAAAAATTGACCTTGTGTCATATCCTACCCGAGCGGAGGAGTTGGGTAAATTGGAGTACCCAACGAAATAATAAAATCCAAGTGTGTTCAGTTTGGAAAAAAATCATTTTATATAAATAAACTAGTAAGGGTTCATTCTTTATGGAGCAAGACCCCCCTCTCTCTGTATATATATATATATATACTACCTGACAAAAGTATTTAGCTTACGGCAAAATTTCTATTTCTCATCCTAAAAGGGTTATTTTTGATGAAACCAGTTAAACACCACAATGGTCTTATTATACAAGTCTCTCTGAGCCACATTAAATACAAATTAATCCAAAAAAATGTAAAAACCTTCTTAAACATTTGATTTACCAAAATGACCCCCCTTTGGCCGGTATCACTGCTTTACAGATTCTCGGCATTCTTTCCACCCAAGACTGGAGGTAAATTTGATAGATAGTTCTATCTAGCTTTTCTACAAGAGTTGTCAGAAGTGAGGCGTACTTTTTGGTCAAGTTCTCCCAACAGGAATTCAATAGGGTTTAAGTCCGCAAATTGGGCCGATCAAGACATCAGTTGAAGTGTTGTATAGTCACAACCATGAACAACTATACATACATATATACATGCAGAAACATATTCAACACAATAAAGACGAGCGGACACAGTTCTTTAGAAAAATATACCGCTCACTTTATTTGAAAGGGTTCGAAAGGGTTACGAAAGGTTTTACTGTATGAGAGGTGTGTTGGAGACTGAACAGAACTGTACCATATTGACCCCCACTCTTATGGCCATAACAGCGTTTCTTTCCCGTTCTCCTGGGCTGTTCAACCGAGGGTTTAGGGGCCCAGCCTCTCTGGGACATGATCCTCATTCCAGCATCTTCTCTCCAACTAATCTGAACTTCCTGTCGCCGGGGTTACATAATAATTTGACACCCACTCTTCTTCCTGCGAGCGTCACAATTTCGCACTCAATTCAACCCGTTGACAGTCAAGGTCGCCCCTGATCACCTGATATCTTCGACCGGATGCACCTGTTATTTACACAGGTGCATTTTTTCTTTTGACAGCTTGGGCGGGGTCAATATGTAACAGAAGGACGTATTGTTCCGCTTTGCTTTTAATGTACTTCTGGCAGAGTATACTGAAATGATAAAGACTTTTCAAGTGAGTTTTGAAACAAGGCTTCCTCAACAGTGGTGTACCATATGTGAAACGTACATAGAATGTTCGTAACATATATACATAGAACATAGGAATCCCGAAATACGAAAAACACTTACGACTTCTTAGTTCAGGCACGAAACCTTTTATTACCTTTTAGTTAAAGGTTTCGACATAAGGAGAGAGGCACAGTCTTTCTATTCTGGATTTTCCATCTGCCCCCATCTCGTGCGGCGCCTGTAGCGCGCAAATTCGTCTCGCCTCAGCAAGCCCCGAAACTCGACCCTTCCCTTTCGGAGTCTAGTTCTCAACTCTACTGACTTTCTTCAAAATTCCCAAAATCCTCCGCGCGCTTCCGGTGCGTGACGTCATTCGGACTCTTTAGCCCCATTTCCCATCTGGGCTATTGTGAAATCTCTGAGTGACATGTTCGCTCCGGACGCGTGCGCGTGAACACCTGCGTTAATGTTGCACCTAAGTAACCCATGCACTGAGCCGAAAGGTTCTCAGCCTAACTAAACCCAAAGGCATAAAACGAAATCCCTCGGCCATTATATTACATGTGGTTTCTTGACAAAAATTCTGCCATAAAGGCCAGCTTCTTTGAATCTTCTTCTCACAGTGAATGTGGACAAGTTTTTTCCACGACATTGGTTCAGTTTTGCAGTGATGTTTGGAGCAGTTAGCCTTCTGTCACGCAAGCGAGTAACAGGAAAAACAGGAAGTATATAGCAAACAGTAATTCAACACAATATAGTCTAATGGAAATTGTGGTATTATGTAACTTTAGTAAAACGTTACATTCATGCTTGATACTAAAGAAGAAAAACTTCTTTTCAAAAGAAATCTGGTTATACTAAGGTCAAAGTTACTGAGTAAGAATCGTATTTTGTAAAATATATAAAACCATTTTGGTTCTTTACTTTTTCCTTAAAAATAACCCTTTTAGGATGAAAAATAGAATTTTTTAAGGGGAGCCAAATACTTTTGACGGATAATGCGTACATATATATATATATATATATATATATATATATATATATATATACACGCTCGTATTCATATATATTTGACTCATGGATTCAAGAACTTCCGTCTGATGATTGTGTAACCTACATGAAGCTTCATGTGAGTTACACTACCCCTGATGACGACCACGAATATGTTCGAAAGCGCTTGGGCAGAAGATATTGGACAATTCCTTTACCACCTAGATCCCGAGACTAGAAAAATAACAAGAAAACTTGAAAAATAAAATTAAAAATAATAAACAATGTTCCATCGTCTTTAACCAAACTTGCTTGAATACGTACATTCAGCAGCTATGTGAGGATACAGGTTGTTGTCCTGAAGACCTACCTAGGGCGATGAACGATAGGGAGGAGTGGCGAGAGAGGGTCAGGGATATCCGTGCTGCCAGCACGATATGATGATGATGATATATATAAGAAACGACTAACATAGAAAAGACTAAGATAGTAAGTTGGTGGGTTGGTTGGTAGGATGACTGGCGTTTTACGATATAATTTTGTTTTTGTAGATTTATGATTTGTTTGTGAATAGTTTGTAGGTAACGTTCGAGTTCATTTGTTTGCACACAGTTAAATGGTTTCAAGTATAGCATTTAACGACTAATAATTCGATATAATATTAATCATTTGTTAGTGAGTAGTTAAATGGTTTCTAGTATTCCTATCTAACACTAATAATTCTACTTATCAAGTATTTCTATCTATCAAGTATTCGTAATTAATACCGATAATTTGATTACAGTTGTATGGTTTCAAATAAAAAATAATTATGATCCTTAGTAAAAGCGTGAACTGTTCTATTTGATCCATAGATGAGACCTAAATAGTTACGATCAATTCGGTTCTGAGCGTCTCTTAATACTGACCCTAAAATGACTTTTACATTAAGTTAAACTATCCTAGAAATACCACTTTATAATTGAATGTACAGATTTAGGGTGACATATAAACACCTAAATAAACAAATGCCTCACCAAAACAGTCCTGGCTAATTTGAAAAACGCTCTGTTCATGCTTAACATATCCCGTGGTGTAATGGCTATCGTCATAGGAAGTGGACCCGGCGACACGAGTTCAAATCCTGGACGAGACTGATTGCATTTCACATAGCACTAATACCATTGGGAAAGGTATGAATCCAATTATTCTCCCTCCAACTAGCGGTAAATAGTAGGACAGACTAGGTTCTTCAGGCTTGGCGAGGCAACTAGTCTAGGAGAAGGAAAACTCTGAATTCAAACCTGTTAAACTCCGCTTAAAAAACTGACCTTGAGTCAAATCCTGCCCGAGCGGAGGGGTTGGGTAAATATGATATCTCGTTATTTTTAGTAAGGTTTTATAATACTTTTGAAAAGAGTTTATATACTGTAAGAGAAGCGGTATTTGTCTTGCCTCACATCAAGCAAGGCAAGACACAAGGTCATTTTATCGTGGGGGTTGAGTTGGTTTGGTTTGGTTCCTTTGTTTAATGGCATATCAACCTCTGAAGGTTATTTAATGCCAAAGCCATTCTCCTAGAAGAACAGTAGTGGTACTATTTAACCCATAGCTGGAAGGATAAGGGGGTTTATACCTTTCCCAAGGGTATTTGCCCGAAAGTGAACGTAATAGCGCGACTGGAGTACGAACTCGCGTACTACGATTCCGCGGTCTATCGCTTAACCATTACACCATGAGGATACCCCCGTGGGGATTGGGTGGAGGGAGAGATCACATACGAGCCGAAATGAAGGGGTACTCCACTTTTATCAAAGCTCCTGGACTGAAGGCATAATAGGCATATGCAGTTGAGTATCATACCCAGGATACTCATGGGGGAGGGCTTTTAACTTTTTTCAGAAGTGTAATCGGTGTATTCTACAGTCCCAGTCGTCTGGACGGCCAGATAGATAGATAGACAGATAGAAACGGAATGATGTATATATATATATATATATATATATATATATATATGTTGACAGACAGACAGACAGACAGGAATAGACTGATGGATACAGATGTGAACATAGATAGATAGATAGATAGATATGAATATACTGAAAATAATTGAGATAGATAGATTGATTGATAGATATGAGCTAACTTAGATAGATAGATAGATATTCAGTCTGAGCCAGACCCCATAAGATTATCTCTTAATTGCAAATTGGACTGGACATGTTTTGTTCGTATATTAATCTTTCTTTGTTGTACCCTATTTTTGTCGGTTGTAGTTATATGCCCACATACGCAAGAATTTTAGATTGATAAATGATATCAAATTATGTAGCCAGTCGTGTCTCTTCGTTTAGAAAGTGACTAGGACTTCAAAATAAATCAATAATCAGACAATCTTATATCTGCCGCTGAATAAATGTGATTTTCTTTCAATAAAGATTAAATTTATAGCCAACTAATGATAATATATTTTCATTGGATTATGATTGAATGTTTCGTAGATTGACAGATGGTTGCGTCAATAAACTTTACAACGTTTTAAATGAGCTCGTTAGCATTTTGAACATGTATACCATCAGTAATTTTCGTTCTGTACTGTATAATGTAAAGGGTATTAGGTTTGGCAGTATTGTCACTTGGTGCAGATTTGTTGACGTTAAAAAATTGAAAATTTGATGATGATGATGATGAGGAGGAGGATATAAAAATATAGAAAAATTATGAAAGTGTTATGGTAATTTATCCACGCATGCATGAACTCTTCCAGCTATAAATAGCAACAGGTACTACTCTTTGGTAGAAGTCAATATTCCAGCAGACAGCCCTGACAGTCGGACCGAACAGTATCACTGATAATCCTCTCATTTGTATATGTTTACACTACTGTTCTTTGGTAATATATTTGTTTAACTCAGCTCCTCTCTCGTGTCTTTATTTCTGGCCCCTAACATGGCCCCCAACAGAAAGTATTTAAATCTTTAAAATTTTCTAGAACTCTTAATTTTTTTTATTCAGTATATAACAATAAAAACAAATCCCGATCATTTTGTAAATTAAAAAATAAAGAAAGTACATTTTACATTTTAAAAGCCCTCATGATACTTTTCATACAATGAATGAATATTCTTCGTTGCCTCGGGTCTAGTGAAGCTGTGACCAGCAAGGTCACCTGGCATATGAGCCAGGAAACTTAGTAAAGGCTAGCATAATTTACATTGCACATTGTCCAGCGGTGCAAGAGTTTTGGCTCGTATGTGAAGACCCCTTCCTCAACACCCACGATCAAATGACCTTGTGCCATGCCTTGCATGGTGTGAGGCATTACAAATACCGCTTCTCTTATAGCATATAAACTATTTTCAAAAGTATTATAAAACCTTTCTAAAACCAACGAGATATGTCAAGAATAAGCAGAGTGTTTTCTTAAAAATTAGCCATGATTAGCCAAATATTGAGGCATAAGCAGACGACATCTCCACACTAGAGGGAACCTCTCTGAAACTGGTAGACAAATTCACCTATCTAGGACGCAGTGTCTCATCAACCGAAAAAAACATCGACCCGCGGCTTACGAAGGCATGGACAGCTATCGATAAGCTATCGATCATATGGAAATCAAACCTGACCGATAAAATGAAACGCAGTTTCTTCCAGGCAGCGGACATGTCGATACTGCTGTATGGATGCGCCACTCGGACGCTAACAAAACGCATGGAGAAGAAACTAGACGGCAATTACACAAGAATGTTGAGAGCAATATTGAATAAGTCCTGGCGGCAACACCCCACAAAGCATCAACTATACGGCCACCTGCCCCCATCTCGAAAACTATCCAAGTTAGACGAACCAGACATGCAGGACACTGCTGGAGAAGCAGAGACGAGCTCATAAGTGATGTACTCATATGGACCCCTACATATGGCCGAGCAAAGGCAGGACGACCAGCTAGAATAGACATACAGCAGCTATGTGAGGATACGGGATGTAGCCCTGAAAACCTGCCAGAGGTGATGAACGATAGGGAAAAGTGGCGAGAGAGGGTCAGGGATATCCGTGCTAGCGGCACGTCATGATGATGAGGATGATGATCCAAATATTATATCCTTATTGAGAGAGTCCTTTGTGAATTGAAAATAGTGATGATAGCACAACAGTAATATATATATTCATATTAAGTTTAAATCTTGCGAAAAATATCGATTCTGTAAAACAATGATAGTGAGTCTCCAGTTCTTGAACCTTGAGGGTGCGGTGTATCTCCTTTATCATATTTACCCAACCCCTCCGCTCGGGCAGGATATGACACAAGGTAAATTTTTTTAAGCGGAGTTTAACAGGTTTGAATTCAGAGTTTTCCTTCTCCTAGACTAGTTGCCTCGCCAAGGCTGAAGAAATCAGTCTGCCCTACTATTTACCCTTAGCTGGAGGGAGAATAACTGGATTCATACCTTTCCCAAGGGTATTAGTGCTATGTGAAATGCAATCAGTCTCGTCGAGGATTTGAACTCGTGTCGCCGTGTCCATTCCCTACGACGATAACCATTACACCACGGGTACCTCCTTTATACCCATTAATCCAATGTCCATTCTGGACCGTAGTTGTAGCACCTGTTACAGTCGTGTCTATGGGGCAAATAGATGTTTTATTTTTATTACAATAATTGCTGACATTCTCGAAACTATACAACTGTGTACAACATTTTTGAATTAAGAATAATGACTGGAAACTCTAATTCTTTACAAAAGCTCATGATAAATAGTTACTTGAAATACTTGATGCCATATAATCCTGTGTAAATGATTAACATTTAATAATTGGGTATTAGGGCATATCAACTTTTGTAGGTTAGTTTCAAATAATTTAGTTTACCATAAGTACACAGTTTGATTGTCAAAAACATTTCTATTTCAAGCTATTCAGTTTACTCAAACAGTTCTATTTCAAATAATTCAGTTTAGTATAATTATAGTTTTTGTTTACACACAGTTAAATGTCAAAAACAGTTCTATTTCAAACAATTCAGTTTAGCATTCAAAACCATTTCCATTTCAAACAATTTAGTTTAGTACGTAGTTTAAATATCAAAACAGTTCTATTTCAAGCAATTCAGTTTAGCATAAGTACGCTGTTTAATTCTATTTGACCTATAGATAAGACCCTGTCAGGTGCTACAATTCCGGGCTAGAGTGGATCTGGGAGCGATGGTAATAAAGAAGTACTGCGAATTCTCGAAAGCTTCAGCATTACAGAAGCCTCACCATGCGATTGTTTAGTGTCATACCGGGACACTCATTGGCGGGGAGGGGTGCCCCCTCTGCAGAGATGCAGCCGCTGTATTCTACGGCCCGAAGGCAATCATTTCATACAGACACTTGGAAACATATAACTATATAAAAAATATTAGTTTTGAAACCGTATGAATATCAATAAATTATTTTTATCAGTTAGTAATACTTGATATATAATTGTACAAATTCACCTACGTAGGGAGCAGTGTCTCATCAACCGAGACAAACATCAACACCCGACTAGCAAAGGCATGGACAGCTAACAATAGTCTTTCGGTCATATGGGAGTCGAACCTGGCTGATAAAATGGAGCGTATTTTCTTCCAAGCAGAGACGAGCAGCGATCGTGTCGATATACTATATGGATGCACCACATGGACGCTAACTAAACGTATGGAGAAAAAGCTTGACGGCAATTACACAGACTACTACGAGCAATATTGAACAAGTTATGGAGACAGCACCCCACAAAGCAGCAGCTGTACGGCGACCTACTACCCATCTCGAAAACTATCAAAATTAGACGAACCAGACACACGGGACACTGCTGGAGAAGTAGGGACGATGCACCTCTGCAGACCCCACCCCCACCAATGAGGCTACCGTTTGGCTGTTGATGGAGGCCTGCAATGCTTAAGAACAGGATCCTGATAACAGAGTAGTCTGTGACGTGGCAGCAAAATAGGTCAAGTGACCAGCTGCATTCTCTTTTGGCCTTTCTGAGCTTGACGGGCGCCCGGGGAGGCTCGATCCAAGAAATTAGCCGGTCAAGTCAAGTTCTATATGATTGTCCCGAATGTATTCTTTAAACTGCTAAAGTGGCAAATAAGTAAAGTTGGTGACCGAAGTTGAGGGTGACCCAAAGGCTCCCTTTTGGATAGCTACAACAACACGGTGTAAAGAAGGGCGCTACACCTTTCTTTGGATTGCTCCGCTTTATCCTTGATACCTTATAATACTGAGTGTTAAGCAATGAGGTAACAAGTATCGACCTGGGATTGAACGCCGGTCTCCCGGGCCTTTGGTGAGCACTCTAAATTCTGGGCCAATAGATGGTGACTAAGGTCGATTACGCCAATCTCCCGGGCCATTGGTGAACTCTCTAACCGCTGGGCCAATAGA
Source organism: Sepioteuthis lessoniana (assembly GCA_963585895.1). NCBI lineage: Eukaryota > Metazoa > Mollusca > Cephalopoda > Myopsida > Loliginidae > Sepioteuthis > Sepioteuthis lessoniana. Next base: position 12,528,639 of record OY757929.1, read on the forward strand.
TGGTGACTGAAGGTCAAATACCCCGGTTTCACAGGTTTTTGGTGAACACTCTAACCGCTGGGCCAATGGATGGTGACTGAGGGTTAATTACCCTGGTCTCCAGGACTGTTGGTGAACACTCTAACCGCTGGGTCAATGTATGGTGACTGAGGGTCAATTACCCCGGTCTCCAAGGCTTTTGGAGAACACTGTAACCGCCGGCAAAATAGATGGCGATTGAGGGTCAATTCCCTCGGTCTCCAAGACCTTTGGCGAAGACTCTAACCGATCGACCAATGTATCGTGACTGAGGGTCAATTACCCTGGTCTCCTGGGCCTTTGGAGAACACTCTAACCGCTGGGCCAATGGATGGTGACTGAGGATAAATTATACCGATCGCCTGGGCCTTTTGTGAATACTCTAACCACTGTGCCAATGGACGGAGACTTAGGGTCAACTACCCCGGTCTCCCATGCTTTTGGTGAACACTGTAACCGCTGGGAAAATGGATGGTGATTGAGGGTCCGTTCCCTCGGTCTCCAGGGTCTCTGGTGAACACTCTAACTGCTCGACCAATGGATAGTGACTGAGGATCAATTACCCCGGTCTCCCTGATCTTTGGTGAACACTCTAACAACTTGACCAATAGATGGTGACTGAAGGTCAATTACCCCGGTCTCCCGGGCCTATGGTGAACATTCTAAACGCTCGACCAATGGATGGTGATTGAGGGTCAATTACACTGGTCTCCCGGGCCTTTGGTGAACACTCTAACCGCTCGGCCAATGGATGGTGACTGAGGGTCAATTACCCCGGTCTCCCAGGCCTTTGGTGAACATTCTAACTGTTCGACTAAAGGATGGTGACTGAGGGTCAATTGGGCTGAGATAGCAACACCTGAAACCATTTAAATTGTGTACCAATGAATGATTAATAATAAACAGAAATGTTTGTGTTAATAGGAATAATTGAAACAATGTAAACAGTGTGCAAACAAATAATTAGCATCATTAATTGCAACCAAACAATTAATATATAACAATATGGGAATAATTTATAAATTGAATTGCTAATGTTAAATGGCCATACTAGGAACCATTTAACTGTGCGCATCCAAATAATTGATATTTAATGGAATTATCATATTTACCCAACCCCTCCGCTCGGGCAGGATATGACACAAGGTCAATTTTTTCTGCGGAGTTTAACAGGTTTGAATTCAGAGTTTTCCTTCTCCTAGACTAGTTGCCTCACCAAGGCTGAAGAGCACAGTCTGCTCTACTATTTACCCATAGCTGGAGGGAGAATAATTAGATTTATACCTTTCCCAAGGGTATTAGTGCTATGTGAAATGCAATCAGTCTCGTCCAGGATTTGAACTCGTGTCGCCGTGTCCACTTCCAACGACGATAATCATTACACCACGGGCACATTAAATGGAATTATAACTGCTAAATAGCAGTTTTTAAAGCCATTCAACTGTGTGCAAATAAATGAGTATTTAACTTATTTAAAAATAGTTACTTATGAACTATTCCTATGCAAATTATATATACATATATATAAAGAAAAATTGAAAAACAAGGTAATCCAAAAAGAAGTTAATGTAAAAGAAAGTCAACGTTTTAATGTTTCGGTTCAAATGAACCATCATCAAGACTAGGAAAGGATGATATCGAGTGGCATTAAATCACCGATGGATTTTTAATGAAATACAAAACAAGGAGGAAATATTATACATTCAGAGAAAGGGGTAACCGCTTAATCAATAAATCAGCATACGTGTTTAAAATATGTCACGTGACAGTTTAAGACGAGGATGTCGAACAAACAGAATATGTCAAATTACTGTTTAAGACAATTATGTAGAACAAATAGAATGTCACGTGACTGTTTAAGACAATTATGTAAATAAAGAGAATATGTCACGTGACTGTTTAAGAATGACGTAGAACAAATAGAATATGCCACGTGACTATTTAAGACAATGATGTAAACCAAATAGAATATGTCACGTGGCTAATTGAGAATGATGTTGAACAAATAGAATATGTCACGTGACTGTTTAAGACAATGATCTAGAACAGATAGAATGTCACGTGACCGTTTTAGACAATGATCTAGAATAAATAGAATGTCACGTGACTGTTTTAGACAACGATCTAAAACAAATAGAATATCACGTGACTGTTTTAGACAATGATCTAGAACAAATAGAATTTGTCACGTGACTGTTTTAGACAATGATCTAGAACAAATAGAATTTGTCACGTGACTGTTTAAGAATGATGCTGAACAAACAGAATATGCCACCTGACAATTTAAGGCAATGATATTGAACGAATAGAAATTTCCATTATTTACTTTCATATATATATATATATATATATATATATATATATATCAGGTGCGGAGACGGGACTAGTACTACTCGTGCCCGGCACAACCAATAACTCAGTCAATGTTATTCAAAATGGATTAAAAATCATCCATTAATTTCAAGCAAACATACTTAGTCGGATCTCAATTAAATTACGTATCTATTTAAGTTTCGATAACTAAGTTGCCAAAAGTTCATAAATATATCTGGGAATATTACAACGATGCTGTTTTGAACGGATGGTCTTTGTCCGGCCACCGTCAGATTCATTGAATCTCAATTAAATTACGTATCTATTTAAGTTTCGATAACTAAGTTGCCAAAAGTTCATAAATATATCTGGGAATATTACAACGATGCTGTTTTGAACGGATGGTCTTTGTCCGGCCACCGTCAGATTCATTGAACATTCCATAAAATCGGCTATAAAGTTGAACGCCCGATCCGTGCCAGGCACTAGACCCTTATAATAACAGTAATGTTAGAGAAATACGCTTTTGACTGTAGCCAATAGCAAGAGCAACCCTTACACTGTGCTCAAAAATCTTAGCACGTGTGACTGTTGATAGATATATTGGGAAGAGGGAGAGGGACAGACAGAGAGAGAGAGAGAGAGAGAGTAAGAGAGAGAGAGAGAGAGAGGGGATAGCAGATTAGAGCAGTCACCGACGTCATCATCATCGCTATGGTAAATGTTGGTTAAACGGCGTGTTTTAATTCGTTTTTTCACTAACAGATGTCTATTTCTTTAATGAATGTTGCATATATTACATTCTATAACTAAAATTTGTTTATTTGAATACATTTTCAACAAATAATCTTTATTTTAAGCGAAATTGAAACTACTAGCTCTGTCTGTGTATATTGTCATCAGTTTCTTTATTCTAATAAACATATTTTTCTCGTCATAGTAATGAACATCTTCTCTTTTCTTCTATACTTTTGAAAGGAAAAAAATTATCTTATCTACTGAATTAACAAGACTACAAATTATATATAATAAAATAAATTATAGTATCTTGATTGTTTACAAAAAAAACATCATGCAAGGTAGGTTTGTCAATCTGTGCTATACAATGGAGAATCACGCAATAGTAACTATGATGACTTAATTTGGGTCCACGGACCACGGGTTGGGAACTGAGATCCAAGCACTGCAGCAGCGATGGAAGACTTACGTCGACCGCCAGGGGAACTATGCTTCAAAATAAACCTCATTCGGTCACATTCCATCAGAGTATCTTGGTTAGCGTATGAACTTTTCGGCCGACACTCGCAGAAGACTAAACTAACTTACACTACCTACTTCACTAAGAACAAACAAATCAGCTCATCAAGAGATCAGAAAATCGGTTGGCAGACCAACGAAAATATTTTCCAAGTCTTCTCTTAAATCTCTCTCTCTCTCTCTATATATATATATATACATATGTGTGTGTGTGTGTGTGTGTGTGTGTGACATAGAAATCAAAACAGCATATTGCTATTAATAATTTCTCGCATTTCCATCATATGGCAGTACACCATCCCGATTAATTTCAGCCTTACAAGTTCCACTTGTAGAATGGAAACATTTAGAATGTAGTCTTACTTCTTGATCTCAAGAATGTGAAATCATGGGTCGAAATATGGGAATTTATTCCTGTTATATGGTATAAATATATACTTTATAGCAGATCTCATTTTATGGATACTGTAACCCTTATAAATGATAGTCGTATACGTGATGAATTAAAAGTTTCCAGCCTTTTTTTTACAGGAATTTAAAATTGTAGTAGACTCTTGAAAATTCACTATGTTCTTGCTATACATCTTATGAGATGACTGACTGCAGCTGTAGCAGCAATTGGAATACACCCTGCTAAATCCTGATTGTCACAGCTGGTGAATTTCAAAATGCAATCTCGACGTGAGGAAGAACGATAAGCAATAGAATCCTGTTTTAAACTTGGAAAAAATGCTACAAAAACATATGGAATGCTTCAGACTGCTTTCAGACCATTTTGCATGAATCGAGCATGAGTTTTTGAGTGGCATGAGAGATTCAAGGAAGGCAGGGAGTCTGTGAGGGAGGATGGAAGGTGTGGGAGGAGTAAGGAAGTCAATACACCAGAGTTGATTGGCCAAAGGGTTAGGGTTAGGGTTACTATGTTGAGGTTTTAAGGGAGTTCAGGAAGAGATTCCGTCGGAAGAGGCCAGCACTCTTCAAATGGAGTCAGTGGAATTTCCACCGGGACAATACACCAGTCGACAACTCCATCCTTGTCATTGACTATTTGACCAAGATGAGCATCAAGTCAGTTCCTCACCCTCCCTATAGTCCAGACCTTGCTCCCTGTGACTTTTGGTTATTCCCTAAGCTCAGAGGCTGTCGTTATGAGACAATTGAGGAGATGAAAGAGGCTGTGACGAAGGTCATTGACACGCTCACACAAGAGGACTTCCATGGGCTCTTCCAGAAGTTGTTGGAACGCTACGAGTGCATTGCACTTCGAAGGGGACTAGAGTTTCATGCGTGTACTATCAATAAAAGTGCCCATACGAAAAAAGTCTGGAAACTTATTTAATGAGCCTCGTGTATATATATATAGGAAGAGAGAGAGAGAGAGCGAGAGAGAAAGAGATTAACAGCCTGATTGATAGATAGATACATATGGCTAAATTGAATAAAAGATCTATCGATAGATAGATAGATAGATAGATAGATGGATAGATAGTGACAAATAGCTGCCCATAGACAAAACTTTACGATTCCATATACCGATTTAAAAATAGAAATAAAAAACTTTATCCAAAACAGATAGCAACCAGGATGGAACAACACCCTACCCAACACCCACACAACAAACTCCAGACTATAAAAGCCTAAATAGGAAAATGGACGGAAGGATACAGAAAATCCCGCAGGGAAGAGTTTATCTTATCCCGTCTACATATTGGACACACAAACATCACCATGCGTATCAACTCAAACAAGAACAGGGGTGTCTCCGTGGTGTAATGGTTAATGCTCTGGGGTACAGAATAGCAGTAAACAAGTTCGAACTCCAGTCGTGCAATTACGTTCACTTTCGGACAAATACCCTTGGGGAAAGGCATGGACTCTCTTATCCTCGTAGCTATTGGTTTAATTGTGCCACTACTGTTTTTCTTGGAGGAGGGCTTTGGCATTGGATAAACTATGAAGGTTGACATGCCATTAAACAAAGAAACTGGACCGAATCAAACCAGAACAACCACCGTGAGGTGTGGGATGTCATGCTCCATATTCAGCAAAACGCGTATTGATGAGTTTCATTGACCTTACACCAAAAAAAAATCTATTTCTACACTGTAAACAGTATGAAAAAATTATTTGAACATGTCGAAATAGACAAAATATTAACATTTCTAAAAGAAGTAGGTCTATATAAAAATTCAACTTTATATATCTATATATCTATATATAAAACTGGACATTGGCATAATGGCTAGAGTGTTCGCCGGGAGACCTGGGTCCAATCCCAGGTCGAGTCATACCAAAGACTCAAAAAATAGTACTTGATGCCTCCTTGCTTAACCCTCAGCATTATAAGGTACGGATCAAGGGTAAAGTGGAACAATCCAGGGAAACGAGTAGTGACATCCTCTACACCTAGGTGTAGTAGCTATCGAAAAGGGAGACTTCGGGTCACCCTCGACTAAGGTCGCCAACTTTACTTTATATATATATATCGTTCTCTCTCTTCTTTCTTAGGAAGTATCTATCTATCTATCTACCCCGAGATTCATAGCTTTTTTTCTTTCTTTATTAGGCAGTTAATATCTATCTATCTATCTATCAACCCCGAGATATCGAGAAAAATTGGCATTAAATAACCAGAAAAGGTTTGATGTGCTATAAAGCAAAACAATCAATATAATCACAAACAAAAAAGATTGCATAATGGAGTGTCTAGAAAGTAAATGTTCAGTTGAAATTTCTCATTATTTTCTTATCTCTACAAGATAAAAGATTAATAAGATAACGTGAAATAAAAGCAGTTTCTTTTGGAGTCAGTGTATTTGATTTACTTTTATCTTCCATCATGAATTGTAATGCTTTTGAAGATATACCGAAAATATTTTACTGGTCGTTCCCGAATAACACGACCAATCCTATTAGTCGGTCTTCCCCAAATATCTTTCCGAGTGCTCGGATTTGTTTTAAGATGTCTCCACGGGAACAGAATCTAATGTAGTCGTCTATAGAGACCAAGATAGGGGATTGCCAAGACACTGAGCTAGCTTTACCAATCCATTTAAAAGGAAAGACCTTTGTGTCCTCGAATATCTTGTGCAGACGTCACAAGAATAGAGCCTAAATGTTACCGATTATCAGTTCCGAACACTTCCACTTCGATATACTTTCAATAAAAGGTAAATCAGAAACACAACGAATGGCAATATCGATTTTGTCCTGGCAGAGTTGATGCATGCGAGAACGTAGTATTATTATAAAAGTCTTTGGCCACCTGGTGAGGTAGTAAGACTCACTATCTATTTCTCTATCTCTCTATCAATTCTAAGACGCATAGCTTTCTTTCTTTCTTTCTTTCTTTAATTATTCTTTCTTTCTTCTTTCTTTCATTCATTATTAATATCTATCTATCTATCTATCTATCAACCCCGAGATATATAGCTTTCTTTCTTTCTTTCTTTCTTTCTTTCTTTCTTTCTTTCTTTCTTTCATTATTAATATCTATCTATCTATCTATCTATCTATCAACCCCGAGATATATAGCTTTCTTTCTTTCTTTCTTTCTTTCTTTCTTTCTTTCTTTCTTTCTTTCTTTCTTTCTTAGGAAGTATCTATCTATCTATACCGAGATTCATAGCTTCTTTCTTTCTTTCTTTCTTTCTTTCTTTCTTTCTTTCTTTCTTTCTTTCTTTCTTTCATAGGATCTATCGATCTATCTATCTATGTATCTATCTATCAACCCCGAGATGCATCGCTTCTTTCTTTCTTTCTTTCTTTCTTTCTTTCTTTCTTTCTTTCTTTCTTTCTTAGGAATTATCTATCTATCCCGAGATTCATAGCTTTTTTCTTTCTTTCTTTCTTTCTTTCTTTCTTTCTTTCTTTCTTTCTTTTTTTCTTTCTTTCTTCGGAAGTATCTATCAATCTATCTATCTATCTATCTATCAACCCCGAGATGCATAGCTTTCTTTCTTTCTTTCTTTCTTTCTTTCTTTCTTTCTTTCTTTCTTTCTTTCTTTCTTTCTTAGGAAGTATCTATCTATCTATCTATCAAACCCGAGATTCATAGCTTCTTTCTTTCTTTCTTTCTTTCTTTCTTTCTTTCTTTCTTTCTTAGGATCTATCTATCTATCTATCACAGTCTAGCCGTACGAGGAAGCCACTACAGACTGACTTGAATGCTTCCCATGCTCTCAGTTCCTTTAAGTTAAGAAGCTCCTTAAAATCAGTATCCTTCAGCACTTCTCGGTTCTGCGGTCCGACAAAGATGCCCTCTTTGAGCTTAGCAGCACTAAGATCTGGGAACACAGTAGACAAGTGTTGGAAGGCAGCACCACTTTTGTGCAACGCCTTCACGAAATTCTTCATCAAACCAAGCTTGATGTGAAGAGGAGGAAGAAGCAACTTATTCATGTCCACCAGAGGATTCTCCTTGAGGATGTGTTCGCCAGGAACAAAAGTGCTTCTAGACCCCCCAGTCTTTCTGCTTGTAATGCTGGGATACAGCTCGACTATCCCAGAGACAGAGAAAACAACAGTACTTTGTGAAGCCCGCTTGCATACCCATAAGAAGACCAATGACCTTATTTGTTCCGATTCCTGAAACTGGTGATCCTTACATCTTCCTGGACTAGGTTCCACTGTTTAAGCCGAGAAGCCAAGAGCTCTGACTGCTGTTTTGACAGATACAAATCACGAGCAAGATCATTCAGGTCTTCTTGCGTGATCCAGTGTGGCTCATTGCCACTTGTTCCTGAATATGTAGACTCAATATCTTCCAAAGATATTGACTCGGCAGAATCTTCCCTTGAAGGCATTTCTTCATCTGATGAGGAAAGAAGATCCTTATTTACTGGAGGTGTGGGTACAGGAAGATCATCTGAATGGGGAACGGGTCTCATAGCAGATCGAAGGTTGGGATATTTGATCTTTTTCCTAGAAGATGCATTGAAACCAATTATATTAGTTAAACAAAAATAACACTCATCTACGTGGTTTTGCGGCTCTCTCCAAACCATCGGGACTGCAAAGTTGAAAGCCGCTTTCTTGCCATTAAACCATGCAGTTAGTCCATTGTAGAAGGGTTTACAACAGATGTGTGAAGCCCAAGACTTGTCCTGATCACCAATTTTACAGTCAAAATAGTGAAAGTAGGCAATCCTGAGGAGGGTATGTGATGGTTCGACGCTGTGCAACTGTTGTGAAGTCCCACCCACGTAGCAGAAAGAATTGGCCTTGTTGAGGCATCCTCGACATTTTGACGTGCTTGAAGCCATTGAAGAATCTGAAAATATAACAAAGTAAAACTGAATGTGCATTTGAAAATGTAATACTAATATTTAGTAACCCAAAAGATATGTAACACGATAGTTGAGGGACACCAACCTCCTGCGCCGCCTGCGAGACAACCTTTTCCAATGACTGCCAGAGTGTGGATTGATACCCGCTGCCTTAACTGTCAAAATCCGTCTTGATATATAACTATATATATATAATGTAATGCTACCACTTACATTTAGTGCATAATAACTAAAAAATAAGCCATAAGTCTCACAATATTAGAATTAACCCTGAATTCATATACGCCTTTATGTACCGTATATGCACAAAATTCACACTATGCATATCTAAAAAAACTAAAGGTGATGAGTAAAAACGGATTTCAAATTTGAATTCAGCACCCTCAAATTAGGTAAAAACGGGTATTTTTGTGCTTGCCTCAATTTCTTTGTAAACCAGTGTAATAAAGAGTTCTTCAAGTAATTATTCTTAATACAAATTATTTAAAAGTATACAGTGGAACCTCGACTTACGAAAACCTCATTATGCAAAAAATTCAGAATACGGGGTTCGAAAATATTTCCGTCTCATTTAATGAAAAGATATTCAAGATACGAAAATCGAAAGGGTTAAGTTTATGTATACATTTAAATTAAGTTATTCAAACTTATATGTGATTTCTGCCATCTGTTAAACTCTGTTAACCTCCTTCTCCGCCATCAAGCTCACCTCACATTACCCCTTGGGCACATTCTCCCGACTCGAAAAATTAAATGTCATTATTCGTAAAAACATTTATTATCATTTTTCATTGATTTTATTATTTTCTCATTGTTTTTTAACATTTACGTGATTGTTGTCATTAACGAACCTATTCCTTGAGGTCGGTATAATATCTACACTATATACGACTGCTTTTGGGGGCTGTAGCGAATTTCGCTATTCATAGGGTAAATTTTGTTCCATAATACGAAAATTTCAAGATACGAAATCCCCCCGGAACGAATTAATTTCATATTTTGAGGTATCACTGTATATATAAATTATTCCTATCTAATACAAATAATTTTCACACAGTTATACTGTTTCAAGTATTTCTATCTAATTTAAATCATTATATGGTTTCAGGTAATTATTTCTGTTTAATAATAGTCATTTGCTTGCACACAGTTATATACTTTCAAGTAACTAATCGTGATCCTTAGTAAACAACTACTGCTTCAAGTAACAATTCTTAATTCAGATAATTTACAGTTACTTATAAAGTATTCCTATCTAATACAAATAATTTTCACACATATATACGGGAATTAATTTTTATTTATTGCGGACTTTTTGTCCTCATCTTGGTAGTTTTTGTGTTGTTTCTTCTTTCACAACGTTTCGGCCAAATTTCACCTCTGGCCTTCTTCAGGTGATTTACCACGACCTCGGACAGGAATGCTGAGTCTTGTAACCGTATCCCCAGTAATTACTGCCTTCCATAGTTGTTGTCTATCGCACCACGTTTTTGACCAAGTAAACATCTGGCCGCCTTGGGTAGGATCTGAAACCGCTATCTTCTGACAATGCTCACCTGGAAAAAGTCCGCAATAAATAAAAATTAATTCTCCGATTAAGAAGCCTCATCTCAAAATGATTCCAATTAAAGACAATTACATATATACGGTTTCTAGTATTTCTATTTAATTCTAATTGTTATGAGATTTTTTAGTAATTATCTATATTCAATGATTGTTATTTGCTTGCCCACTAGTTATATAACTTCAAGAAATTAATAATAATAATAATAATAATAATAATAATAATAATAATAATAATAATAATAATAAAACAGAAGACCCGACCTTATAATAATCAAAAAAAAAAAAAAAAAAAAAGAAAAAGAAAGAGAGAACTTGCAAAATTGTCGACTTTGCTGTCCCGGCTGACCTCAGAATAAAACTAAAAGAAGGATAAGAAACTCGACCTTGCTAGAGAATTGAAAAATCTATGGAAAATAAGGGTGATGACTGTACCAACTATGATTGCTGCTCTTGGCACAGTAACTAAAGGATTTTTAAAGGGCCTGGAGGACTTGGAAGTTGGCGGACGAGTGGAGACCATCCAAACGACAGCATTATTGAAAACGGCCAGAATACTGAGAAGAGTCCTGGAGACTTGAGGAGACTTGCTGTCACTCAAAATCCAGTGAAAAACCGTCAGCTAATACTGATGTGAAAAACTCTGAAGGAGTAAATAATAATAAACGAAACGAAAAAATGGTACATGCTCAACCCAGAATCCGTCCTACAAAATTAGACGCGCAAACTCATCTGGGATTTTGAGATACAAACGGATCTCCGAATCTAGGCAAGACAAAAAAATACACAAAAAATGAAAAAACAAAAAAAACAAACAAAACCCAAATTAAACAACCCCATCAGAAAACCCGCTGTATAGTGGACTTTGCCGTATAGTGGACTTTGCCGTTCAGGCGAAAGCTGGGTAAAATTTAAAGAAGGTAAAAAGAGAGATAAGTACCTTGACCTTGCTTGAGAACTCGAAAAACTATGGAACATGAAAGTGACGATGACACCAGTTATAATTGGCGCGCTCGATACAGTTACCAAAACATTGGTAAAGAGACTGGAGGACTGGGAAATAAGAGGACAAGTGGAGACCACCCAAACTACAACATTGTTGAGATCGGCTAGAATACTAAGAAGAGTCCTGGAGACGTGAGGAGACTTGTTGTTACTCACATTTAAGTGAAAAACCATCAGCTAACGTTAAAAAATGGAATTTTCGTTATTCGTCGAATCTTTTGGTGAACAGTTATATTTTAAATGAAGACTTTTTAATTCTCAAAATTATTTTCAACTAAACTATTTCGAATCACGGAATAGATTTGTTTAAATTTTCCGTTAAATTGTATATGTCATACGTGTTACTAGTATCAAGGGGTGGGTGTGTGAGAACCTATGTAGAGTGGAGGGATGTAAAAATAAAATGAAATAAAATAAATAAAGAATAAATAAACAAATAAAAATAAAAAAGCACCCCTCCCCCCAAAAAACAAAAAAGAAATGGCTTTAGCAGCGCGCATTCTAGAATGTCATGTGACCTCTATATCTTAGAATATATATATATATATATATATATGTGTGTGTGTGTAACGACCCCCCCCCCCAAGAAAAACATAACTAGAAAGCAGGAATCGAACTAGGATAGCCGAACGAATCGTTGCCGTGTAGTTTTCGAAGAAATTTGGGTCAGTACAATATGTCTTTAATTTAAAAAAAGATTGATTTTTTTTCTTTTGACGAACAGTTGTATTTTAAATGAAGACTTTTTTCATTCACAAAATCATTTTCAGCTAAACTATTTCGAAATCACGAAATAGATTCGTTTAAATTTACAGCGCTAAATTCTCTATGACTCATGTATGACTACTCTCAGTCGCTGAAAAAAACGTACCTGATGTCGTCTGAAAGAATTAAGTCAGAACATTTACCGTCCTCAATACAACTGGGAAAATATCAAGAGCCTAGTATTTATTAAAATATGACGAGCTTTAATGGAAATTAAGTTTATACAGGGACACCTGAAGCTAGTTCAAGTACTCAGTCGAGAAATAAAGTCTAGAAATAGCAGGATAACTTGGGATGTTTTTTTGCGATTCACTGTTCATGAACAGTCATTGTGACTGTTCTCGGTTACATCTGTGTCAGGCGCGTGGTATCGCCACAATATACCAGCCATGAAAAAATGTTGAATCAAAATATGAAACAACGTCGGACCCATACAACAGGCTTAGGGCTTGGGTGTCATGATCGGCAGGTGCTCTCCTGATTACCAACATGAGAAAACCGATCGTAATCTTGCGAATGTTGACTATGGTTTTTTCAGGTACACGAATGGCGATTTAAGGAACCACCCCAACCAGAGACGTAAACACAAAACATAGACTTGGGAAGACAACCAACTTGCACCACACTGCTATTTTAGGACTAATACTATACAAAGAGGATATAGGAAAAGAATGATAGAAATCTGGCAAGAATGTGCTAGTTTTCAGACAACAAGTCAAAGACTTGCCGACCAAGTCAGGACAATAATAAAGAAAGATTGGTTTTCTGATCTTGAAATACTAGAATTACACCAGAAAATGAATAAGGAACAAGATAGTAATACAGTATCAGACACATCAATTATTTACTAACAAAAACAGCCTAGCCGTAATGAACCGCCAACTTCAAAAAATAGAATCGCAACACAACCAAACAACTCACAAGGCAGAGCAAACACTAAACACAAGAACAAAAGGTAAATCTAGAAAATTTAAAGAGAATTATAAACGGGGAAAAGACTACCTTATCATCACTAAGAAACATAGAATGGAGAATAGTCAAGACGGAAATGAATAAAATAATATATCAACGAATAACATAACTGAATTAAATAAACTAATCTATGCAAGGGCGAAATTAGTTTGTGAGAAAATTGGGATCCCCTCAAAAAGCACGAAGAAAAAATGAAAACCAGGATCGGAAATTTGACTGGAAACGCAGATAAAAAAAATCTTCGAAGACAGGCAAAAATGATAAAATAAAAGAAAGACGCTGGAATAATGTGGAATTGAAAAGAAAAGACAACACAAGAAAAACTTACAATAAAACTTGAGGAAATATACCAGAAAGTACTGGCGATAGAAAGAAGATTAAAGAGATACCAATAAAGGGCAAAACAACACAGATAAAACGGGACATTTCAAAACAACGAAAGAAAATTCTACCAAAAAGTAGGAGGAGATGACACAAAAACATACGAACAACCGGATGCAAAAGAAACCGAACGATTTTGGACTAAGATATAGCAACCAAGAAAACATAACGAAAAAGCCGAATGGATAAACAATATGATAAAAGAATTAAAAGGACTCGAAGAAGGCCCAAAAGCGGAAATACACATCGATTTATTCAGAAGAACACTAAAAAATATAAAACTGGAAAACGCCAGGCCATGATGGAATACATGGTTTCTGGTTCAAGAAATTCACATCCATTCACGACCGACTCGCACTAAAAATGAACTGATGCCTACAAGGAGCACACGTACCCGAATGGATGACCAAAGGAAAGACCACATTGATCCAAAAGGACACAAGCAAAAGAACCACCCCAAACAACTACAGACCCATAATCTTCCTACCGATTGTGTGGAAAATATTAACAGCACAAATTAGGGAAGAGATTTTCTACTCTCTAACAAGCCACGGATTGTTCCCTGATGAGCAGAAATGATGCCACAAAGGATCTAGAGGCACACCAGAGTTACTTTACATAGATCAATACATCGTAAAGGAGAGCAAAACCAGACAGAAAAATCTAGCAATGGCCTGGATTGACTACAAAAAAGCATTTGATATGGTTCCGCAAATCTGGATAATAAACTGCCTCAAAATGTACAAAATATCAGATGAAGTCATAAACTTTATCGAGAAAACTATGAAAACCTGGAAAGTAGAATTGACCGCAGGAGGAAGAAGTTAAACTGAAGCAAAGATCCAAAAAGGTTTATTCCAAGGAGATATACTAATACCATTATTATTCATAATTGCCATGATATCACTTAACCACATACCCAGAAAATGCTCTACCGGATACAAACTTAGTTGGTCGTAAGAAAAGATCACTCACTTAATGTACATGGATGACATCAAACGATTTGCAAAAAATGAAAAAGAACTGGATAATCTAATACACGCAGTTAGAATATACAGTCAGGACATAGGAATGGAATTTGGCATAGAAAAATGTGCAATGCTTGTAATGAAAACTGGCAAACGACATCTAACTGACGGAATGGAACTACCAAATCAAGGCAAGATTAGAACGCTCGGAAAAAAGGAAACCTACAAATACTTGGGCATCTTGGAGGCTGATACCATTAAACAAGTGGAAATGAAAGAAAAAATTTAGAAAGAATATCTCAAGAGAACTACAAAGCTACGTGAGACAAAACTATGTAGCAGAAACCTTATCAAAGGAAAAAATACCTGGGCTGTACCATTCGTTAGATATTCGGGACCTTTTTTGAAGTGAACTCGAGAAGAACTTAAGCAAATGGACCAAATAAAAATAAAAATAATGACCCTGCATAAGGCATTACATCCCAGAGATGACGTTGACAGACTATATATATCAAGAAAAGAGAGAGGAAGAAGACTTACTAGCATTGAAGACAGCGTTAATGCATCGATACAAAGACTCGAAGACTACATAGAAAAGTGCAGAGAAGGACTAATTACAGCCATCAGAAACGATACTGACAACACAATGGCCAACAGAATGACAATAATTAGGAAACAAAAATGGGAAGAAAAACAGCTCTATGGGCGTTTTAAACGATTAATAAACAACACTTCACACGATAAAACCTGGATGGGGCTAAGAAAAGAAAATTTTAAGAGAGAAACAGAATCTCTCTGAATAGCAGCACAGAACAACGCCATAAGAACCAATCATATGAAAGCTAGAATCGATAAGACGCAACAAAATAGCATATGCAGATAATGTGGCGTAGAGACGAAACGATCAATCACATAATAAGCGAATGTAGCAAATTAATGCAGAAGGGGTAAAAGACTAGGCACGACTGGGTGGCCAAGGTGATTCACTGGGAAATGTGCAAGAAATTTAAATTTGACCATACAAACAAATGGTATATGCACGACCCAGCATCTGTCCTAGAGAGTGATACACACAAACTTCTATGGGACTTTGACATACAAACGGACCACCTGATCTCGGCCAGAAGACCAGACCTTATAATAATCCACAACAAAAAAAGAGAATTTCCAAAATTGTGGACTTTGCTGTCCCAGCTGACCATAGATTAACACTGAAAGAATTTGAAAAGAAGGATAAGTATCTTGCTAGGGAATTTGAAAAAAATATGGAAAATGAAGGTGACAATTATACCAGTCGTAATTGGTACTTTTGGTACAGTAACTAAAGATTATTAAAGGGACTGGAGGACTTGGTGGTTGGAGGACGAGTGGAGACAATCCAAACTACAACATTTTTGAGAACGGCCAGAATACTGAGAAGAGTCCCGGAGACTTAAGGAGACTTGCTATCACTCAAATTCCTGTGAAAAACCATCAGCTAAAACTGATGTCAAAAACTCTCAAGGAGTAAACAATAATAATAATCCTTTGTAAATTATTGCGCCAAGTAACTATTCTTAATACAGATAATTTACAGTTATATGATATGAAGTATTCCTATCTAATACAAATAATTTTTCAACAAATCTTTTTCACCAATTTATGGGATCATAACCAAGTCAGTGTCTATCTGGAAGTAATGATGACAAAGGGGCACTCCACAATCCACAAATATCCAGAACTGGAGAGTGTTATAAATGAATACATTTTTAGTGTCATTTTTGGTGTAGGGGGGAACTCTTTTGTAGAGAATACAGTCTGCATATTCTAAGCCCCTCCAGATGAGAAAACGTTTAACAATCAACTTGCTATCGCATGCATATTCTAGAATAATGAGAAAAAGAAAAAGAAAAACACATGAAGACGGAAAAACCCGAAAAGACACAGAATATAACGGAATTTCCGTCCTAATCTCATGATTACTCCCCAACAAGATTCAATCAGCGTACGTGATATGACTTGACGTGACATTGGAGAGCTGAAGGCTCGGCTAGTAACGGGTTTTACCTGTATTTAAAGCGGACAGACGAAAACAATGACTGAAACGCCAAGCATGGTCTGCCACTACTTCTAATCATCGTGACCCATGTGACCCGGCATGTAACGCGACGCAAGAGGCAATCAGTTCGTCAATTTAATGGCGATGGAGAAAGCTTGGATGAATTGCAGAAAAGGGGATACTGTTTGGAATGGGAGTCGTGCTAAAAAGACCAATCTAAAATTTTGTTGCTAGTCCTCCATACAAACATAAAAATCCCAGTCATCCTATTCCAATCAAAATTTATATAATCAAATCTCTAGCATTTCAATGTCATTACCCTTAATCCTCTGACTATCAACTGTGCATCGCTCGAACAATAATGACCAATCACAAAACCGAAACTAAACGTACGGATTGAAATCACCGAGATCAATATTTGAGTTTGTAAATAATATTTTCTTTTTAATTCAGTCATGGACACTGCTGGAAAGCAGGGACGAACTCATAAGTGATGCTTGTCCTTGGACCCCTACTCATGGACCTCTACACATGGACCCCTACTCATGGACCCCTACACATGGACGTGCCAGTATTGGCCTAGCAGCAAGAACTTATTAACATAAGTTCTGTGTGGACACAGGATATAGTTAGGAAAACTTGCCGGGAACGATGAATGATAGGGACGGATGGAGAGAAAGAATCAGGAAAATCCGTGCTGTCAGCACGACATGATGATGATTTTAATTCAGAAAATATCTGAATTATTTTCTTTTTAATTCCTGTATTGCAAATAAGTGATAGTGGATTTCGATTCACCCTATCTATTATAACTTTTAGGTTATTACAGGACTCTGGCCACACAGGCAAAATACATTACACATTACATACGGGTAGATTATATAAGATTGAAGTTGTAATTTAATATAAAAGTAATAGGGCAATTTTTTTCAAGCTATGCAAAGGAAAATATATGGAATAACGCAATTTTGACGAAATAATTTTTATTAGAGCACTAGCAGGGGATCCCAGCGTTACCTGGATCAAAATAAGTCGATGAATGTAACATTCATTATATTTCAATATGTGTACTAATAATATATTTTCTCAAAATCAGTAAATATCTACATTCGCTCTTCATGTGAATGGTGATAATTGATGTACCTTTTTTTTTTTAAACCAAACAGGTTTCATGAATTGTTTTTACTGTTTTGTTTTCTGAAAAAGAAAAGTTATAAATTGTCTTTAATTGGAATCATTTTGAAATGAGGCTTCTTAATCTGAGAATTAATTTTTTATTCATTGCGGACTTTTTGTCCTCATCTTGGTAGTTTTTGTGTTGTTTCTTCTTCACTACGTTTCGGCCAAATTTCACCTCTCGACTTCTTCAGGTGATTAACCGCGACATCGGATAGGAATGCTGAGTCTTGTAACCGTATCCCCAGTAATTACTGCCTTCCATAGTTGTTGTCTATCACACCAGATTAAGAAGCCTCATCTTGCCTATCGCACTCAGATTAAGAAGCCTCATCTCAAAATGATTCCAATTAAAGACAATTAAAAATTCGGTACGGACCCGACTATGGAAGACCAGATAAAGAGAACAAATAATTGGATTTATAAGACCAGCAGATAGAGGCGTTGAGTCTCTACGGTTCCAGGTGAGCATTGTCAGAAGATAGCGGTTTCAATTCCTACCCAAGCCGGCCAGAGGTTTACTTGGTCAAAAACGTGGTGCGATAGACAACAACTATGGAAGGCAGTAATTACTGGGGATACGGTTACATGACTGGCAAAAGAAATTATGAAATTAGCACAACTTTTTTTATTTAACCGTAAATAAATAAAAGTAAAGTTGGCGACCGTAGTCATGGGCGACCAGAAGGCTCCCATTTCTATAGCTACTACACCGAGGTGTAGGGGAGGGCGCTACTCCTTTCCCTAGATTGCTCCACTTTACCCTTGATACGCACCTTATATTGCCGAGTGTTAAGCAAGGAGGTATCAAGTACCATTTTAAAATTCTTTGGTAGGAAGTGACCTTGGATTGAATTCGCAGACCATTGGCGAACACTCTACCTACTCAACCAATGAGCAGGTAAATAAAATACAGAAAAGAAGCAAAGAATTTATCATTTAATAGCTGAACATTTTAGTCTCATAAAATATACCTTAAACCACCATGATTCATTTACTTAGATTAAAGGTATAATCATTTTCAGTCTCTTTAGTGGTAAAGGTTTTAGGAAAACAAATAGAAGACTAGATATGCAAATCAGTGCACAGTTAAAAAGAAGAAAGAAAAGAACAATTTTTGAAAGCGGTTGGGCATTGCTCATAGAAAGGAAATATTACTTCAATAAAAGGATCTTAAAATTAATACCTATTATTTTCCTCAGTATGAGTTGGAAAAAGATAATTCTATTAATTTGATTCAAAATCTCATCATACCATTGGTCAACAATGATATAAACATTATCTTATTTATTTGATTCAAAATCTCATCATACCATTGGTCAACAATGATATAAACATTATCTTTTTATTTGATTCAAAATCTCATCATACCATTGGTCAACAATGATATAAACATCATCTTATTTACTTGGTTCAAAATCTCATCATACCATTGGTCAACAATGATATAAACATTATCTTATTTATTTGATTCAAAATCTCATCATACCATTGGTCAACAATGATATAAACATTATCTTATTTATTTGATTCAAAATCTCATCATACCATTGGTCAACAATGATATAAACATTATCTTATTTATTTGATTCAAAATCTCATCATACCATTGGTCAAAAATGATATAAACATTATCTTTTTATTTAGTTCAAAATCTCATCATACCATTGGTCAACAATGATATAAACATTATCTTTTTATTTGATTCAAAATCTCATCATACCATTGGACAACAATGATATAAACATTATCTTTTTATTTGGTTAAAAATCTCATCATACCATTGGTCAACAATGATATAAACATCATCTTATTTATTTGGTTCAAAATCTCATCATACCATTGGTCAACAATGATATAAACATTATCTTATTTATTTGATTCAAAATCTCATCATACCATTGGTCAACAATGATATAAACATTATCTTATTTATTTGATTCAAAATCTCATCATACCATTGGACAACAATGATATAAACATTATCTTTTTATTTGGTTAAAAATCTCATCATACCATTGGTCAACAATGATATAAACATCATCTTATTTATTTGGTTCAAAATCTCATCATACCATTGGTCAACAATGATATAAACATTATCTTATTTATTTGATTAAAAATCTCATCATACCATTGGTCAACAATGATATAAACATTATCTTATTTATTTGATTCAAAATCTCATCATACCATTGGTCAACAATGATATAAACATTATCTTTTTATTTGGTTAAAAATCTCATCATACCATTGGTCAACAATGATATAAACATCATCTTATTTATTTGGTTCAAAATCTCATCATACCATTGGTCAACAATGATATAAACATTATCTTATTTATTTGATTAAAAATCTCATCATACCATTGGTCAACAATGATATAAACATTATCTTATTTATTTGATTCAAAATCTCATCATACCATTGGTCAACAATGATATAAACATTATCTTTTTATTTGATTCAAAATCTCATCATACCATTAGTCAACAATGATAAAAACATTATCTTTTTATTTGATTCAAAATCTCATCATACCATTGGTCAACAATGATATAAACATTATCTTTTTATTTAGTTCAAAATCTCATCATACCATTGGTCAACAATGATATAAACATCATCTTATTTACTTGGTTCAAAATCTCATCATACCATTGGTCAACAATGATATAAACATTATCTTATTTATTTGATTCAAAATCTCATCATACCATTGGTCAACAATGATATAAACATTATCTTATTTATTTGATTCAAAATCTCATCATACCATTGGTCAACAATGATATAAACATTATCTTATTTATTTGATTCAAAATCTCATCATACCATTGGTCAACAATGATATAAACATTATCTTTTTCTTTGGTTCAAAATCTCATAATACCATTGGTCAACAATGATATAAACATAATCTTACTTATTTTATTCAAAATCTCATAATACCATTGGTCATCAATGATATAAACATTATCTTATTTATTTGATTCAAAATCTCATCATACCATTGGTCAACAATGATATAAACATTATCTTATTTATTTGATTACAAATCTCATCATACCATTGGTCAACAATGATATAAACATTATCTTATCTACTTGGTTCAAAATCTCATCATACCATTGGTCAACAATGATATAAACATTATCTTTTTATTTGATTCAAAATCTCATCATACCATTGGTCAACAATGATATAAACATTATCTTTTTATTTAGTTCAAAATCTCATCATACCATTGGTCAACAATGATATAAACATCATCATATTTACTTGGTTCAAAATCTCATCATACCATTGGTCAACAATGATATAAACATTATCTTATTTATTTGATTCAAAATCTCATCATACCATTGGTCAACAATGATATAAACATTATCTTATTTATTTGATTCAAAATTACATCATACCATTGGTCAACAATGATATAAACATTATCTTTTTATTTGGTTCAAAATCTCATCATACCATTGGTCAACAATGATATAAACATTATCTTATTTATTTGATTCAAAATCTCATCATACCATTGGTCAACAATGATATAAACATTATCTTATTTATTTGATTCAAAATTACATCATACCATTGGTCAACAATGATATAAACATTATCTTTTTCTTTGGTTCAAAATCTCATAATACCATTGGTCAACAATGATATAAACATTATCTTATTTATTTGATTCAAAATCTCATCATACCATTGGTCAACAATGATATAAACATTAAATTATTTATTTGGTTCAAAATCTCATCATACCATTGGTCAACAATGATATAAACATTAAATTATTTATTTGGTTCAAAATCTCATCATACCATTGGTCAACAATGATATAAACATTATCTTATTTATTTGATTCAAAATCTCATCATACCATTGGTCAACAATGATATAAACATTATCTTTTTATTTGGTTCAAAATCTCATCATACCATTGGTCAATAATGATATAAACATTATATATTTCTTTGGTTCAAAATCTCATCATACCATTGGTCAACAATGATATAAACATTATCTTATTTATTTGATTCAAAATCTCATCATACCATTGGACAACAATGATATAAACATTATCTTTTTATTTGGTTAAAAATCTCATCATACCATTGGTCAACAATGATATAAACATCATCTTATTTATTTGGTTCAAAATCTCATCATACCATTGGTCAACAATGATATAAACATTATCTTATTTATTTGATTCAAAATCTCATCATACCATTGGTCAACAATGATATAAACATTATCTTATTTATTTGATTCAAAATCTCTTCATACCATTGGACAACAATGATATAAACATTATCTTTTTATTTGGTTAAAAATCTCATCATACCATTGGTCAACAATGATATAAACATCATCTTATTTATTTGGTTCAAAATCTCATCATACCATTGGTCAACAATGATATAAACATTATCTTATTTATTTGATTCAAAATCTCATCATACCATTGGTCAACAATGATATAAACATTATCTTATTTATTTGATTCAAAATCTCATCATACCATTGGTCAACAATGATATAAACATTATCTTTTTATTTGGTTCAAAATCTCATCATACCATTGGTCAACAATAATATAAACATCATCTTATTTACTTGGTTCAAAATCTCATCATACCATTGGTCAACAATGATATAAAAATTAAATTATTTATTTGGTTCAAAATCTCATCATACCATTGGTCAACAATGATATAAACATCATCTTATTTATTTTGTTCAAAATCTCATCATGCCATTGGTCAACAATGATATAAACATTATCTTATTTATTTGATTCAAAATCTCATCATACCATTGGTCAACAATGATATAAACATTATCTTATTCATTTGATTCAAAATCTCATCATACCATTGGTCAACAATGATATAAACATTATCTTTTTATTTAGTTCAAAATCTCATCATACCATTGGTCAACAATGATATAAACATTATCTTTTTATTTGATTCAAAATCTCATCATACCATTGGTCAACAATGATATAAACATTATCTTTTTATTTGGTTCAAAATCTCATCATACCATTGGTCAACAATGATATAAACATTATCTTATTTATTTGATTCAAAATCTCATCATACCATTGGTCAACAATGATATAAACATTAAATTATTTATTTGGTTCAAAATCTCATCATACCATTGGTCAACAATGATATAAACATTATCTTATTTATTTGATTCAAAATTACATCATACCATTGGTCAACAATGATATAAACATTATCTTTTTCTTTGGTTCAAAATCTCATAATACCATTGGTCAACAATGATATAAACATTATCTTATTTATTTGATTCAAAATCTCATCATACCATTGGTCAACAATGATATAAACATTAAATTATTTATTTGGTTCAAAATCTCATCATACCATTGGTCAACAATGATATAAACATTAAATTATTTATTTGGTTCAAAATCTCATCATACCATTGGTCAACAATGATATAAACATTATCTTATTTATTTGATTCAAAATCTCATCATACCATTGGTCAACAATGATATAAACATTATCTTTTTATTTGGTTCAAAATCTCATCATACCATTGGTCAATAATGATATAAACATTATATATTTCTTTGGTTCAAAATCTCATCATACCATTGGTCAACAATGATATAAACATTATCTTATTTATTTGATTCAAAATCTCATCATACCATTGGACAACAATGATATAAACATTATCTTTTTATTTGGTTAAAAATCTCATCATACCATTGGTCAACAATGATATAAACATCATCTTATTTATTTGGTTCAAAATCTCATCATACCATTGGTCAACAATGATATAAACATTATCTTATTTATTTGATTCAAAATCTCATCATACCATTGGTCAACAATGATATAAACATTATCTTATTTATTTGATTCAAAATCTCTTCATACCATTGGACAACAATGATATAAACATTATCTTTTTATTTGGTTAAAAATCTCATCATACCATTGGTCAACAATGATATAAACATCATCTTATTTATTTGGTTCAAAATCTCATCATACCATTGGTCAACAATGATATAAACATTATCTTATTTATTTGATTCAAAATCTCATCATACCATTGGTCAACAATGATATAAACATTATCTTATTTATTTGATTCAAAATCTCATCATACCATTGGTCAACAATGATATAAACATTATCTTTTTATTTGGTTCAAAATCTCATCATACCATTGGTCAACAATAATATAAACATCATCTTATTTACTTGGTTCAAAATCTCATCATACCATTGGTCAACAATGATATAAAAATTAAATTATTTATTTGGTTCAAAATCTCATCATACCATTGGTCAACAATGATATAAACATCATCTTATTTATTTTGTTCAAAATCTCATCATGCCATTGGTCAACAATGATATAAACATTATCTTATTTATTTGATTCAAAATCTCATCATACCATTGGTCAACAATGATATAAACATTATCTTATTCATTTGATTCAAAATCTCATCATACCATTGGTCAACAATGATATAAACATTATCTTTTTATTTAGTTCAAAATCTCATCATACCATTGGTCAACAATGATATAAACATTATCTTTTTATTTGATTCAAAATCTCATCATACCATTGGTCAACAATGATATAAACATTATCTTTTTATTTGGTTCAAAATCTCATCATACCATTGGTCAACAATGATATAAACATTATCTTATTTATTTGATTCAAAATCTCATCATACCATTGGTCAACAATGATATAAACATTAAATTATTTATTTGGTTCAAAATCTCATCATACCATTGGTCAACAATGATATAAACATTATCTTATTTATTTGATTACAAATCTCATCATACCATTGGTCAACAATGATATAAACATTATCTTATCTACTTGGTTCAAAATCTCATCATACCATTGGTCAACAATGATATAAACATTATCTTTTTATTTGATTCAAAATCTCATCATACCATTGGTCAACAATGATATAAACATTATCTTTTTATTTAGTTCAAAATCTCATCATACCATTGGTCAACAATGATATAAACATCATCTTATTTACTTGGTTCAAAATCTCATCATACCATTGGTCAACAATGATATAAACATTATCTTATTTATTTGATTCAAAATCTCATCATACCATTGGTCAACAATGATATAAACATTATCTTATTTATTTGATTCAAAATCTCATCATACCATTGGTCAACAATGATATAAACATTATCTTATTTATTTGATTCAAAATCTCATCATACCATTGGTCAACAATGATATAAACATTATCTTATTTATTTGATTCAAAATCTCATCATACCATTGGTCAACAATGATATAAACATTAAATTATTTATTTGGTTCAAAATCTCATCATACCATTGGTCAACAATGATATAAACATTAAATTATTTATTTGGTTCAAAATCTCATCATACCATTGGTCAACAATGATATAAACATTAAATTATTTATTTGGTTCAAAATCTCATCATACCATTGGTCAACAATGATATAAACATTAAATTATTTATTTGGTTCAAAATCTCATCATACCATTGGTCAACAATGATATAAACATTATCTTATTTATTTGATTCAAAATCTCATCATACCATTGGTCAACAATGATATAAACATTATCTTTTTCTTTGGTTCAAAATCTCATAATACCATTGGTCAACAATGATATAAACATTATCTTATTCATTTGATTCAAAATCTCATCATACCATTGGTCAACAATGATATAAACATTAAATTATTTATTTGGTTCAAAATCTCATCATACCATTGGTCAACAATGATATAAACATTAAATTATTTATTTGGTTCAAAATCTCATCATACCATTGGTCAACAATGATATAAACATTATCTTATTTATTTGATTCAAAATCTCATCATACCATTGGTCAACAATGATATAAACATTATCTTTTTATTTGGTTCAAAATCTCATCATACCATTGGTCAACAATGATATAAACATTATATATTTCTTTGGTTCAAAATCTCATCATACCATTGGTCAACAATGATATAAACATAAACTTACTTATTTTATTCAAAATCTCATCATACCATTGGTCATCAATGATATAAACATTAAATTATTTATTTGGTTCAAAATCTCATCATACCATTGGTCAACAATTATATAAACATTATCTTTTTATTTGGTTCAAAATCTCATCATACCATTGGTCAACAATGATATAAACATTATCTTACTTATTTGATTCAAAATCACATCATACCATTGGTCAACAATGATATAAACATTAAATTGTTTATTTGGTTCAAAATCTCATCATACCATTGGTCAACAATGATATAAACATTATATATTTCTTTGGTTCAAAATCTCATCATACCATTGGTCAACAATGATATAAACATAATCTTACTTATTTTATTCAAAATCTCATCATACCATTGGTCATCAATGATATAAACATTACATTATTTATTTGGTTCAAAATCTCATCATACCATTGGTCAACAATGATATAAACATTATCTTTTTATTTGGTTCAAAATCTCATCATACCATTGGTCAACAATGATATAAACATTATCTTACTTATTTGATTCAAAATCACATCATACCATTGGTCAACAATGATATAAACATTATCTTTTTCTTTGGTTCAAAATCTCATAATGCCATTGGTCAACAATGATATATACATTATCTTATTTATTTGATTCAAAATCTCATCATACCATTGGTCAACAATGATATAAACATTATCTTTTTCTTTGGTTCAAAATCTCATAATACCATTGGTCAACAATGATATAAACATTAAATTATTTATTTGGTTCAAAATCTCATCATACCATTGGTCAACAATGATATAAACATTATCTTATTTATTTGATTCAAAATCTCATCATACCATTGGTCAACAATGATATAAACATTATCTTTTTATTTGATTCAAAATCTCATCATACCATTGGTCAACAATGATATAAACATTATCTTTTTATTTAGTTCAAAATCTCATCATACCATTGGTCAACAATAATATAAACATTATCTTATTTATTTGATTCAAAATCTCATCATACCATTGGTCAACAATGATATAAACATTATCTTATTTATTTGATTCAAAATCTCATCATACCATTGGTCAACAATGATATAAACATTATCTTTTTATTTGGTTCAAAATCTCATCATACCATTGGTCAACAATGATATAAACATTAAATTATTTTTTTGGTTCAAAATCTCATCATACCATTGGTCAACAATTATATAAACATTAA
>OY757929.1:12560703-12578340 GCA_963585895.1 Sepioteuthis lessoniana
TTTATATAACTTGGTTTAAATTGCTTGTATATATATATATATATATATATATATATATTCCGTCTGCACACACGTTAGTATACAAATCTGTATTTGAAGCCATCGTTGATGTGTGCAGGTGTAATTTTGTTTTTACAAATTTTACATGGACGCTAGAACATTCAAATTAAGCCACATCAACAGGTTCGATGAACACCATAAGACAAAATCGTTGTGGAAGCATCCCTCGCCGACAGGAATATCATCTGTGTGGGCTGAAAATGGCATTAACACACTGAAATAAAATGCCAGCACCGTACGACAGGCCATTTTGCGTCGTTTTTAATGCTCGAAGCTCAACGTAATAAGTAGATTCTAATACATTTATGCAATTTCCATTTGTACATAGTAAACCAAAAACTGGATTCTCTTTCGTGTTTATAGATTCATAGTTCTAATGAGGTTTGGCAGGCAAATCCGTATGAGCTCTGCAGCCAATTTCAAGATCTTCGCAAAGAGCTAAACTAAAACTAATTTTATTAGATAATTTCCTGATAATTCGAATTGCCTGATCATTCTCTATAAGCTAACAAGTTGTTATTCGTGTCCGCCTCGCGTGGGGCACAGGTTAGCGTGCATGGCCATTGCTAGAGTGTTCGATTCTGATTGGGAGCACCATACTTCAGCTCATGTGACACAATCAAGTTTAGCTTGGTAAATAACTTGAGTGTTGGACATATCAGATTGATAGATTGCTTTCTTTATTTAATGGCATATCAACGTTTATGGGTTATTTAATGCCAACGCCATCCTTGTAGAAGAATAGCAGAGGTGCTGTTTAACCCATGTCTGGTGGGTGGGGTGCGGATAAAAGCGTTCATACCTTTCCCAAGAGTATTAGCCTGAACGTGAACGTAATAGCGCGGCTGGAGCTCGAACTCGTAACAATATCACAGTCCAGTATATCATTAGCCTCTATGCTATAGAGACTTTATATATATATATATATATATATATATATATATATATATATATATATATATCAGTAAGTCATGGTAATCTTTCGATGGCTGTGTTTTTACCTATTCAATAGACGCCACCCTTATTGATGATTAGCAGTAGTTTCCTGACTGAACTATTTGATCCTGGCCGTTGACCTGTGAGGCTCTTCCGTTCTGCATCAGGTGAAGCGCGTCGTTGACCCTACGTTGGATTCATCCGCCTTACTTCACATCAACTAAGCTGCTTCCCATGGCTTCTGAGGTTTAACTTGTAGGTTTAAAAAACTTCCGCTGTATATTCCTTAAGTTTTAACTTAGTTAAAGTTCAACTATTTATTTCTTATTTTGTTCTTCTCTAATTCCGCAGTCGACCTCCTGTCTTTGGTTTATAAATGCAATTATATTCCAAAATTGGTCACGTCACTTTATAGAGGATTCGAGGTAAGTGTCTGGTGAACATTCGGTTAGTAAAAGATAAATCACTAATTTAGAAAAAGGTGAACTTTTAAATATGGTAATAATAATAATGATAATAATAGAAAAATAATATTAACAACTGCAGCTATAGTCAATAATATATATACAGCGATAAAATGAAGCGCAGTTTCTTCCAAGCAGCGGTCGTCTCGATACTGCAATAAGGATGCACTACAAGGACACTAACTAAACGTATGGAGAAAAATCTTGACGGCAACTACACAAGAATGCCGTGAGCAATATTGAACAAGTCCTGGAGACAGCACTCCACAAAGCAGCAACTGTACAGCCACCAACCACCCATCACGAAAACTATCAAAATTAGACGAACTAGACATGCAGGACACTGCTGGAGAAGTACGGACGAGCTCATAAGTGATGTACTCTTGTGGACCCCTTCACATGGACGAGCAAAGGCAGGACGATCAGCTCGAACCTACGTAGAACAGCTCTGTGTCGATACGGGATGTAGCCCTGAGGACCTGCCGTAAGCAATGGACGATAGGGAGGGGTGGCGAGAGAGGGTCATGGATATTTGTGCTGATAGCACGACATGATGATGATGATGATATATATAATAAAAGAAACACATCTGTACGGACACAGGATGTAGTCTAGAAGACCTACCGGAGGCGATGAATGATAGAGACGAATGGTGAGAGAGATAGTCAGGGAAATCCGTGCTAGCAGTGAGGGATGATGAATATATATATATATATATATATATCGTTAACGAGGTTGGTGAGTAGACTATTGTGAGGTCAGTGGATGTCCCCAATTTCTGACCTTGTGACACAACCAATTAAAGACATTAATCGCTGTGTAAAGTTTAGTTAACTAAACGACTAGTCTTTTGGGGGTGAATTAGATTCTCACTGGGCACTCGTCTTTTCTGGTCTTGTAATATAATTAAAATAAGCTTTGTAAATAACTAAAACACTTCACATGAAGTAATGACTAGTAAGCTAGGCTAGCAGAACATAGATAGTGAGTTCGATTCTCACTGGGCGCCGCTTACTTCTGGTCTTTGGACTCAACCAAGTTAAGCTTTGTAAATGATTATGATATGGCTGGCAGTGTAATGGTTAAAGAGCTAAAACAATACAATATTATGAACGAGTTCGATTCACACTGGGTGACCAATATTTCTGTCTGGTCTTATGAAACAGCCAACTGAAGAGCGTCTCTCGTAGTGTTTTAAGGTTAGCCAGCAAGACAAATAGACTATGTATGTGTTCGATTTTAGCCAGGTGCCTCATCTGTTCTTGGGACACAAACAAGTTAAGCTTTTCAGCATGCAAAACTATTGCACGAGAGTTCGATTCTCACTTGGTGCCCCGTTCTTCTGGACTTGTGATACGACCATATAGAGGGAATGATTCGCAGTGTAATGATTGGTATGCAAAGCTTGTAGACAATTTTGAGTGGGTTTGGTTTTCAATAAGTGCTCCATACTTTTGGCCTGGTGCTAAACCAGAGCATCCCCTACTTTTTGAATTGTTCATCCCCGCCTTTTTAAAAGAAATTTATCACGACCGCATCCCGTGTGTTAAAAGAAATTTGAGCTTTTCTCTGCCCATTAACCTTTAAATTAGTTGATTTGTTTTTTAAGGTATAATCTCAAAGTGTTTGGTTTTGCAGGAAAAATAGCAAGACCCCTGATCCTAAATCTTGAATGAAAAATTCAAAAAGAGTATCTCAGCTGCATTTGTGATACTACGGAGTTTTTACGCAACCTCTCCAGAATAATTATTTCTGAGTTTGATTCTCACAGGAAGCAGAATATTTTGGCTGGAGTAAAATTCAGCAAAATCTAATGAATGATTTGAATGTCTTACATGGGGTGATGGTCTACAAGCAAGGCTAGTGAAGCAATGCTACTGTGTTCGATTTTCACTGAGAGCCCAACAGTCTTGGCCTTGGGCTAAAGAAGGGTAAATTTGATAAGGTGCAATAGTTAGCAAGCATGGCTAATGAACAATTGTTTGTGAGTTCGATTCTCATATATTTATGGCCATGCACTAGATATTTATCCAACCTCCCATTTTGTCGAATTCGACACAAAGTCATTTTATAGAGGGTTTGGAGGGCACGTACGGATAGAGACTCATCTGCACCGTCACAAAAAGTGCTTGATCCCATCGACATTCCTCATTTTCGGGCCGTCTCGGGTGCCAAGTTATGAACTCAACCCTGCTTAGTAGGTATTGCCTGGAGAGAAAGCGACTGAACCAAGTTAGTAGCACAATCACATCTGTTATATATTGACCTTTGACTGATCAGTTAGTGTGGATTTCAAAAAACAAGATGTGCAGTGGTGTCTCACAGCGAGAGTGGACATGTCACGCCGTTTTGGGAGCTAGAATCCGGCCCTGTATCAGCGTCCCGTGACAGAAGCACGAAGAAGCAGGGCTTTGAATATATCTGTCTCAACGTGATATAAACCCTAGCAGTTCCGTACTCTCTCTCTCAAACAGCCATTTCACCGCGATTCGGCTGGGGCTGTAGAATACACCAATGCAAAAGGGTAAGACCCCTCCAACGAGTGTCCTGGATATGATTCTAAACAAGCTGATAGTGAGGCTTCAGTAATGCTGGAGCTTTACAGAATGCGGAGTATGCCTTCGTTGCCATCACTCCTAGGTCCACTCTGGCCCGGAGTGGTAGCATCTGATAGCATTAAATAGAACTTATTTTTATATTTAAACTGTACTTTTACATTTAAACTGACAGTAAAAATGAATTAAGCTAAACTGAATTGCTTGAAATAGAACTGTTTGATCATTTACCTGTGTCTAAACAAATGACTGATGCTCAATTGAATTGCTAGTGATACATAGCAATACTTGGAACAATTTAATTTTGTTGACTTTTATTAAACTGGATTGTTTGAAAGAGAACTGTTTGATCATTTAACTGTGTGTAAACAAATGGCTTTTGAATTGAATTGTTGGTGTTAAATAGCAATGCTTGAAAACATTTAACTGAGTGCAAACAAATGATTAATAGTAAACAGAATTATTCGTATTTGACAGAAATAAGTGAAACTATTTAACTGTGTGCCAAAAAAAAAAAAGAACTCAAGCTCGATTGAAAATGTTATCTACAAAATGTTTTCAGAAATCATATATATATATACATATATAAAGGCATTAAATGGCCGATAATGATTGATATGCCATAAACCCAACCAAACCAAATGATATATATCTACTATATATGTATAAAAGGGTTTGGCATAAAATAGCCTATAATGGTTGATATGCCATAAAACCAAACCAAACCAAACCAAAATTCATTTGAGGTACTCCACACTCACCAGAACTGGAGCCTCACTATCAGATGCGGTTTAGTATCATACCCAGGACATCACTTTATTCTTAGGAAAAAGGTGTATCCCTCTGCTGGGGATACAGTCTGCTTATTCCAAGCCCCGAAGACGGCGCGAGAGAATAGTAGAACGCAGTTCAGCTTAATCTGTCTCAAAATCCTTCCATCTGGGTTTTTAGTTCAGAGAGTAAACAGTTTCTTCTCCAGAAATGACGGTGAGGATATCACCCACTAATAAAACGAGTCATCTCTTCTCGGAAATCTACACTGTAATAACGTTGAAATCTACGACAGAGTACCCCGTTATTACCATTACTCTCAGATTCACTCTGACTATGAGTGGTAGCACCTACTACGGTCCCATTTCTGGCTCTGATAGATCTGTTCGAAAATTATTAGTATTACATAGAAATACTAGAAACCATATTATTATTATTATTATAGAAATAGTTTCATGACTATGACACTAAACTGCATCTGATGGTGAGGTTCCAGTCTTAGAGACCTAGGGAATATGGAGTTTACCTTCATTGCCATTAAGCCCAGGCAAATTCTGACCCGGAGTGGTAAAACTTGTTAGGGTTTTATCTATGGGTCAAATGTATATTTTTTTATCATTCGTAATATATATGAATACAATTCCCTAATCTCTAGTCTCGAAATAAGCATAGACAGGTTTAAAAATTATTAGTATTACATAGAAATGCGAGAAACCATATTATTATTATTATTATTATTATTATTATTATTATTATTATTATTATCTTCTTTAGAGTTTTTCACATCAGCGTTAGCTGATGGTTTTTCACTGGAGTCTGAGCGACAGCAAGTCTCCTCAGGTCTCCAGGACTCGTCTCAGGATTCTGGCTGTTCTCAGCAATGCTGTCATTTGGATAGTCTCTATCCGTCCACCAACTTCCAAATCCTCCAGGCCTTTTAATAATGCTTTAGTTATTGTGCCTAACGCACCAATCACAATTGGTACAATCGTTACTTTCATGTTCCACGGCTTTTTTAATTCTTTAGCTAGGTCAAGGTACTTATCCTTCATTTCACTTTCCTTCAGATTTATTCTGTGGTCCGCCGGGACAGCAAAGTCGACAATTTTGCAGATTCTCTTTTTTTTTGTTGATTATTATAAGGTCTGGTCTTCTGGCCGGGATTAGGTGATCCGTTTGTATATTAAAGTCCCATAGGAGTTTATGCAAGTCATTTTCTCGTACAGGTGCCGGGTTTTGCATATACCATTTGTTTGTATGGTTGAATTGAAACTTTATTATTATTATTATTATTATTATTATTATTATTATTATCACATAGAAATAGTTTCATGGCTATGATACTAAACAGCATCTGATGGTGAGGTTCCGGTAATTGAGACCTGAGGAATATGGAGTTCCGCTTCATTGCCATTACGCCCCGAAAATTTCTGAACCGGAGTGGTAAAACCTGTTAGGGTTTTATCTGTGGATCAAATATTTTTTTTGATTATTCGTATTCTATAGGAATGCAATTCTCTAATATCTAGTCTTGAAATAAACATAGACAGGTTTACATACCGTTAAAATCAACCTGTAAATAGAAATAATTAGTTGAAACCTTATAATTATTTGTATTAGATAGGAATACTTGAAACCATACAACTGTGTGCCAATTATTTGTATTAAATAGGAATACTTGATATAATATATCTGTGTGCAAAAAAGCAACAACACTTAAGAAACACATAATGAATGCAATTCCCTAAACAGGTTGACGTGCCA
The DNA here is from genome assembly GCA_963585895.1 of Sepioteuthis lessoniana. NCBI lineage: Eukaryota > Metazoa > Mollusca > Cephalopoda > Myopsida > Loliginidae > Sepioteuthis > Sepioteuthis lessoniana. The sequence continues at coordinate 12,567,254 of OY757929.1, forward strand.
TTAAAACCAATCAATCAATCAATCAATATTCTTTCTTTTAATTGCACGTAAAACGACGATCAACAGATTTTGAGTTTTGACTGGAATCAAGTGACACCCTTCTTGGACATCTGAATATATTACCTGTTAGCTACTGTTTGGTCTTGTTTTAGGGGACCAATTTACAGAAAATAGTTGGGTTTATTAACTGAGGCATCTCCTAAAAGGGAAGTGCCGTGTACACTGCTCATCTCTACAAGGGACGGATCTTCGACAGAAAAAAAACTGATGTTCTTAACCGTATCCAGAGGTGTATCCACGGGAAATAGTGCCCATCACGCCAAAGGCAAGCAATGGAATTTCGCCATCGTCTAAACATCTGACACCCATTCCTTAGATAACTTTACCATATAATCAGCTCCCGTACAAAGCTCTAAAATAAAGCAATGACACTTTTAAATCTCACAGATCTTGAACGAAATTCCCGGCAATCTTATTAATTAACGCTAATATAATGGTCCTACTACCAGTTCCTCTCAGCGGCGCCTCTTTTGAGTGGCGCCCAAGTCACAGGCCATACTGTGGATACGCCACTGTCTGTGCTAGTGAGGCAATGATTGGTCGGTTGGTTAGTTTCTTTGTTTAATGGCATACCAATCTTTGTAGGCTATTTAATGCCAAAGCCATTCTCCTAGAAGAATAAGGGTGGTACTATTTAACCCATAGCTGGGAGGATAAGGGGGTTCATACCTTTCCCAAGGGTATTTGTCCGAAAGTGAACGTAATAGCGCGACTGGAGTACGAACTTACTTATTACGATCCGCAGTCCATTGCTTTAACCATTAAACCACGAGGACACCCCCGCTAGTGAGGCAAGAAAAATAAATGTCCGATTGATTTATTATTTACACTTCTTATCTTCCCGACGCCATCACTAGTCAATCGCCTTACCTTCGACTCCATCTTTCTTTGGAATATTTGTCTTATTTATTTTTTTTTTATGTCTCCTAATTCCTTTGTGCATATTTTTCGATTTCTTTTGTTTTGTGACGAGAGAAAGACGAAACCTTATACTGAGAAAGGAAAATGTACCTTGATAAATGAGATAAGGGAAGTAAGGGCTCAGAAAAGTAATCAAGAAGAAATTAATTAACAATGAGAAGTAAATGAAAAAACAAAGTGAACTTAGGCAAGTGGCAACGGTAGCTCCATCAAGCTAATGTGTTACCATTTCTTTTTTTCAGATACGATTAGTTATAATGATAGCTTGGAACAGGTGCACAAGGCGCTTTTGCTGTTGATACATTTTTAAGATTGGTGAATCTATAATTGTTACATTGAGAACTTTTCGTTCTCATTTCCTATTTAGTTGGAAGGAAGCAGTTCTGGATACAAAATCGATCCAGCTATGTAATGAAAATTCTATCTGAAACAGCCAACTATAATCGTAACTGATTACATTTTTAAAAGAATATACTAGTTTGAATGAGCTACCATTGACACTTGCTGAAGTTTGCTTGCACCATACCGGTAACGCTTACAAATATGCAAGGTACACAACCAGGTTAGCCCTGATATAAACATAGATTCACGCCTCTGTTATTTTTAATCCCTGAAAAATAAACTGCTATGCTTAGTTGTGTATATATGTTTGATTTGTTTTTACGGCATATTAATCATTGTAGGTTATTGTTGTAGGAGCCTTACCCATCTCACCATAATGGACTCTTCTCACCGTTATTAGTTCTGAGAGATTTCGCTACCAGAGGCAGATCAATAACGGTGTTATCCGAACAGTACGAGATTTCTTACCTTTTCTATGTAACTCTATCTTTCTTGTGTAATATAATCTGTTATCTAATATCCGTGTTTGTGTTTTCATTAGTGACCCTTTCCGGGGCCACAGCAGTTTTTTAAAGCTAAATTCTCTATATACATATATATTAAATATTTGTAAACACATTTTGTTGATAACATCTTTCAAACAAACTTGAGATAATTTTTTTTACACTGCTGGTCTCAAGTATTCTAATCAAACAAGAATAATTCTATTTAATATTTATCATCTGTTTGCTCAGAGTTAAATGGTTTTAAGTATTGCTATGTAACAGTAATAATTCAAGAACTGTCATTTGTTTGCAAACATTTAAATAAATATGCCTATTTGATTTGTAAGTGAGTACTTTGTAGGTAATTTCATTTTCAATTGAGTTAGAATTAATATTTTTGTACTGTGTAAAATATTAGCAATATTAGTATTTTTTACAGCCCCAGCCAACTGGACAAGAGAATTTTTTGCACACGATGATATATCAAGCTTTTCTATCAAATACAAATCATTTTTATACAAATCTATTTACGTCCGAAGACAGGGCGTGTGGATTACTCGTGTATAGAATGTATTGTCATATAATTAAGGAATGATTTTTTTTATTTTAATCATTTTTCATTAATTATATTTTATCATTCAGTTTAGTTGGGCTTTGAACTATTCGGGTTAAGAGTTCAGGTGTCTAGTCAGTTGGTGCAGTTTACGCTCGCGCGCAAAGGATATGACCATCACCATGGTCATAATAAACCCCAGACAGGAAATGAGTTGGAGTGTGGATGACGTCATGCCCAGAAGAGATGGGTTGAGAATTTGGAAGATTTTGAAAAAGAGATAGTCGAGTTCCGACCATGGTGTTGAGAAGTTGAATTCTGACCATGGTGTTGAGAAGCTGAGTTCCGACCATGGTGTTGAGAAGTTGAATTCCGACCATGGTGTGGAGAAGCTGAGTTCCGACTATGGTGTGGAGAAGCTGAGTTCCGACCATGGTGTTGAGAAGTTGAGGTCCGCCTATGGTGTTGAGAAGTTGGAGTCCGACCATGCAGTAGAGAATTTGAGATTGGACCATGCAGGCGGACAATTGAACTTCTCCACTGGGGCAGAGAATGGAGTTCTCTGCCATAGAGTTGAGTTTTCTACCGTTGCAGCGGCGGTTAAGATTTTCGGGTCCCGACCAGCGAAGACAAATTGAGAACAAACACTTCGAGATGTGTCGAACGTTGGGGGAGTTGTCAGCATAGTATGATACGAAAGATTTCAAGAACTGTGTCTCTCTCCTCGTGTCGAAGAACTGAAGTCAGAAGTTAATAATAAAACGTTCGTACCTGAACAACGGAGTCGCCTGTGTATTTGTATTGTGTTTATATTTGCATATGTATATATGTACTATATAACAATATGAGGAATTTCATATAAATCTATAGGAGTGCTCGATGTATGGCTATTGTTATATATTCTCTATCCAGGTTTATATAACAAAATTCACATGCAGAGCGTATACAATGCAATTAGAAAGAAACTCAAATCTGGTTAAATTGTCATTATAAATTTATTTCGGTGAATAATATCATTATACTCTCCGTCGCATCAAATGACTCCACACGTTTAATTTGAAGTTGAAAAATAACAAATATGGATTACAGTTTATATATGTTTATGGTAAAAAAAGAGAAAAACCTACATAAATTCAAATTCCCTGGCGAAAGTAAAGGGGGTTGAAACAATAAAGTATTAGAAAAATTAAAACACCAGAAAAAGTGTATTTCTGGAAATCAACCCGTCCTAATTTGAACATATGCTAGATTTTCGTAGTGGGTGGAATTTCATGAATAATGTAAGCTTGTAAGCTAAACGATTAGCTTCATATAGCTTTCGTCTATTTCTTGTGCATATGTTAATTACCTCAGCTAATGTGGTTTTTGACTCCCTCCTTAAAAAAACACCCTTTCGACAGCCACCAGGTGCCTTTAATTAACCCCAAAAATGGTCAAATGGAATTAACTACTCCAGAAATTTAAAACCCTAATTTTGAATTAATACCTAAATTTCCAAGAATCTCCTCCTCTACATAACTCTCCCCGTCATATAATTCTAGTAATTACTGAAATAAATGTTATTATTTGCAATAAAAATCATCCTGCATCAATAACCCTATTATTGTCTAGAGTAGGAGCCTCAGTGGTCCCCAGTTATATATATATATATATATATATATATATATATATATATATATAATTGATACAAAAAGGAAAGATCCCCCCTCTCTCTCTCTCTATATATATATATATATAAAGAGAGAGAGAGAGACAGAGGGATCTTTCCTCTTATTGTCTAGAGTAGGAGCCTCAGTGGTCCCCAGTTATATATAGGTCTCTCTCTGTCTCTCTCTGTATATATATATATATATATATATATATATATATATATATATATATATATATATATATATAGGGGGGATCTTTCCTTTTTGTATCAATTATTCATTTCGTAAATTCCCCTCTATTTATTTTAGCTCTCTTAGTTATAAAAAAACAACGAGTTTATTCCCTGTTGGGTCTAAATATTTATAGAATTTAAAGGACCTGTTTTGCCTCCCTTGTAACAGTAGTTTATAAAGGTGCATTTGACACTCGTTCAATTGATTGGCAAGAGGACAATGGTTTTAGATTGTAAAAAAATAATATAAAACAAAAAAGCAAATAGTTGTAATAATTAAAGGAACAAAAATTAGATGAAAGAAAGACGTGTAAAAAATACGCTGATATTGATGACCAATTAATTGAAATGAATGAAAGAAAAATCTCTAGGAAGAAACGAAATCCGGGAGAAGAAGAAAAAAGCGGGAAATATTGGAGGAAGAAGATGAAAGAGTCAGAAAGAAGAAAGGATGAAAGAAAATGGCTTTACTGATAATAGACGAGCGTACACCAATATCAGATAGACGAGAGAGTACACCAATATCAGATAGACGAGAGAGAGAGAGTACACCAATATCAGATAGACGAGAGAGAGAGTACACCAACATCAGATAGACAAGAGAGTACATCAATATCAGATAGACGAGAGAGTACACCAACATCAGATAGACGAGAGAGTACACCAATATCAGATAGACGAGAGAGTACATCAATATCAGTGCATTTACTAATTGTGCAAAACATGTTGACACACACTTACATGCACACAAATGCACACAAACACATGCAAGAATGCACATGCAAATATACATGTATATAAACACATATTCTTATACAGAGGCGAACAAACACTTGCGCACAAATGCTTGTGTCAGCTCAGTCAGCTGGGGTGTTAGGATTCACTAAATGCATCTCTGCGAGGGGATAAGACCCACCCCCAACAAGTATCCTGGATATGACACTAAACAATCTGTTGGCAAGGCTACAGTTCTGGAGTTCAGGGAGATGTGGTGTACATCTTCATTACAATTGCTCCCAGGTGCACTCTGGCCGGGAGTGGGTCGAATAGAACTGTTTGGCATTTAAACTATGTGCAAACAAATTACTGATATTGAATTGAATTGTTAGTAATACATAGTAATACTTGAAACCATTTAACTCTGTGTAAATGATTTAACCGTGTTGAATAGAATAATCAGTGTTAAATAGCAATACTTGTAACCACTTCAGGTCTTAAAACGAATGACTGATATTGAATAGAATTATAAGTATTAGATTGCAATAATTAAAACTATTTAACAGTGTAGAAACAATTACAAAACTAGTGTGCAAACAAATTAGTTCTAAGTCATTTAAAAATGAAATTACCTACAAACACTTACAAATCATATATGTATATCTTTTTAAAAATGTGCAAACAAATGACTTGAACAAACAAATGACTTGAACCCTTGTCTCCCAGACCATTAGCGAACACTCTACTCATGAGGCAAATAGGTTCAATCCAAGGTTGAGTCATACCAAAGACTCAAAAAATGGTACTTGATGCTACTTTGCTTAACGCTCATCATTATAAGGTAAAGATCAAGGGTAAAGCGGAGCAATCCTAGGAATGGAGTAGCGCCCTCCCCTACACCTCGGTGTTGTAGCTATTGAAAAGAGAGCCTTCGGGTCACCCTTGACTAAGGTCGCCAACTTCACTTAAAATAATTACATTCCTTATATTGATGCAATTTCATTTCAGGTGTCTGTGGCGTAGAGTTTGGTAATAAAGAATGCCTAATGATATCTGTTTTGATTTTATAATGTTCAACTAAAAAATCCTTATCATACCTATACTGAATTGTGCATGCATATATTATTCATTGGTCCCCCAATGAGTGTCCTGGTATGACACAAAACAATCTGATGGTGAGGCTCCTGTAATACTGGAGCTTTGGGAAATGCGGAGTATCCCATTATTTCCATCGTTCCCAGGTCCACTTTGGCCCGGAGTGGTAGCACCTGATAAGGTTCTATCTGTGGGTTAAACCGAACTAAAGCTAAACTGAATTGCTTGAAATAGTACTGTTTTGACATTTAAACTGCGTACTTGTGCTAAACTGAATTGTTTGAAATAGAACTGTTTATATATAAAAATGGATTTGGCATTAAATAACCAGCAATGGTTGATATGCCATAAAACCAAACCAAACAAAATTAGGTATGAAAATATATTAACTTTATTTTTCAAATTCTAAACTTTTATTCTTTTTAAAGCAAATCACAATACAGCAACCAGATTTTTAAAAAAAAACTTTGATTTTCAATATGGGGCAACACAAGAAAAACATCCTTTTCTTCTTTAGAAAACCGTACTTTAAAAAAAATTATTTTGGACGTAAAATCAGTCATTTTGGAACCAGTGCATATATTGATTTGTAGATAAAAGCAAAAAAAAAAAAAAAAACAAAACAAAAAAAAAAAACCCAGAAAAATGGCGGTATCTCTTCAATCCAAAAAAAAATGCATAAACATATTTGAGAAGAATATTTATTTTTGGAAAGTTATATATTCGTATTTTTGATTACAGAACTTCAGTGCCATAGATTTTGGTAACAAATAATATCTAATAATATCCGTTTTTATTGCATAATATTCCTCATGAAATAATGATATCCTGATATCTTTAACTGAAAAGAAAAATACTCTTTTTAAGTAAGAAATTCTTAGTTGTGTACGTACTCATTTATGGGCGATACTGAAAACTAAAGTACATTTGTGTGGATTATGTTATGTGTCACACAAAATGATAGCATCCTAGTATATTTGGTTCAGAAGAAAATTAACTTAAAAAAAAAGTACTTATTTATGGACGATACTATAATACCTAATGATATCCGTTTTTTTTAGTGAATGATTTAATAATAATATAATTCAGGTATCTTTGCTTTGGAAGAAAATCAACTTTTTAAAACTAAAATATTGTTTGAAGTGTACTTATTAATGGATTGTACTGTAATAATAAAATCCTTTTTTTTTAATTGTATGTTTCAGTAAAAATAAAAAAAAACATCCAAGTATCTTTGGTTTAGAAGATTCAATTTAAAGAAAAAAAGAATTATGTTGTACTTACTTACATGTTATACTGTGCATATTGAACTAAAGAATTTCTACGATTCATCTCTTTAAAATTAATTTACGTATATTTGTAAAAACGTTTAACGTCATGGTTTTTTTTTTGGTTGTTTTTTTGTCCGACTTTTGTATGTGTCAGTGACTTCAGCAAGGTTACATATCCTCCAACGCAACGAGTGTCTCAATGAAGAAATAATGAATCTCATCAACCCTCAGATACTATCCGGGGGGCATTCTCAACTTTTAAAAAAATGTTGTAATAAACGCTTTTTCAGAGATCGCTTCCTTCCGAGAAGTCGACCATTCGTAATTAGAATGCAGTGGAGGAAGCCATTAAAGAATTGTAGCAGTCGGTTTGTTTTATATTTGGAGATGTTAAGTAAAAGAGCTGCAAAAATACGGAAGACTTACGACAATGTTCAGTAAGTTGTCAAAACATTTCGAAAAACGCATGCTTCGACATTAATGTCCTTAATATGGTATTTTGCTAAGACTGGGTAAGGATCAACACTATAAGAGGACCCTCAAGCTTTGAATATTGCGTGGATGCACCAATGTGAGGACTTGAAAATCACATTAAAAAGAGTAAAGAAAGACTAATTACAGCGACTAGTGACAACACTGACAGCACAATAACAAACAACAATCTCAGCAGAGTGGGGAGACACCACGCAACGAGTGTCCAGGATATGACAGTAAACAATCTAATGGTGAGGCTCCAGTAATGCTGGAGCTTTATGGAATGTGGAGTATCTCTTCATTGCCATTACTCCCAAGTCCACTCTATCCCTAGTAGTAGCACCTGATAGGGTCCTATCTATGTGTCAAATAGAACTAACCGGTGAACTCATGCTAAACTGAATTGCTTGAAATAGAACTATTTTGACATTCAAACCGCGTACTTATGCTAAACTGAATTGTTTCGAATGGGACTATTTTTGTATGCTAAACTGAATTGTTCGAAATAGGAAATTCAAACTGTACTTACGTTAAACTGAATTTTTTGAAATAGAACTGTTTGACTAAACTGAATTGTTTGAAATAGAAATGTTTATTATTATAAAAATGGATTTGGCATTAAATAACCTACAAAGGTTGATATACCATAAAACCCACACAAGCAAACAAACAATAAGAAACAGTAAGAACAAAAAACAATTGCATAAGTATTTTAAGCGACAAATCGGTGAAATCTCAAGCGAGAAGACTTGGACACCGTCTATGAAAAGGAAACTTTAAGAGAGAAACTGAATCTAGACATACATTTTTTTTTATTATTGAATAAGGAATTATATTATATATTGAATTACCTTGATAAGAAAATTCGGCATGGCTTGTATGCGATGTGGACCAGTAGCTCTTTGGTTGTTGGTTCGATCTCCAATGAGAGGAAGATCACTGTTGAGGAGACCTAATGAGGTCGAAACGGCTGTCTGTTAGTTCCGTATATCACGCGCAGTGCTTGCTGGATTTTCTGGTCATGGTAATTCAAATGATAAAAAACCGTATTTCTTTTAGTACCAGCACAAAACAACGCCATAAGGAGCAATTATGTCTGTTTGGATTTTATGGCATATCAACCTTTTTAGGTTATCTAATGCCAGATCCATTTTTATACAAAACAAAGTTTTATTTCAAACAATTCAATTTAGCACTCATCATCATATCGCGCTGGTAGCACGGATATCCCTGACCCTCTCTCGCCACTCCTCCCTATCGTTCATCGCCCTAGGTACTATTTACCAACCCCTCCGCTCGGGCAGGATATGACACAAGGTCAATTTTTAAGCGGAGTTTAACAGGTTTTGAATTCAGAGTTTTCCTTCTCCTAGACTAGTTGCCTCACCAAGACTGAAGAAACTAGTCCGTCCTACTATTTACCCATAGTTGGAGGGAGAATAAGGGGGTTCATACCTTTCCCAAGGGTATTTGCCCGAAAGTGAACGTAATAGCGCGACTGGAGTACGAACTCGCGTACTACGATTCCGCAGTTCATCGCTTTAACCATTACACCACGAGGACACCCCATCGCCCTAGGTAGGTCTTCAGGACAACATCCCATATCCTCACATAACTGCTGAATGTATGTTCGTGCTGGTCATCCTGCTTTTGCACGGCCATGTGTGAGGGTCCATAAGAGTACATCATTTATGAGTTCGTCCCTGCTTACTTGTCAAAAACACTTCTATTTCAAGCCAATCACTTTAGTCAAACAGTTTTAATTAAAACAATTCAGTTTAGCAGGAATATAGTTTTTGTTTACACTAAGTTAATGTCAAAGCAGTTCTTTTTTCAAACGATTCGTTTTAGCGCAAGTACAGTTTCAAACAACTCAGTTTAGCATAGAAAGCCAGTTCCATTTCAAACAATTCAGTTTAGCATAGAAAGCCAGTTCCATTTCAAACAACTCAGTTTAGCATAGAAAGCCAGTTCCATTTCAAAAAATTCAGTTTAGCATAAGTACACAGTTTAAATTGAAAAAACAGTTCTATTTCAAGCAATTCAGTTTAACTTAAGTATGCAGTTGAAATGTCAAAACAGTTATATTTTAAACAACTCAGTTTAGCATAAAACAGTCCTCTCTCAACCAACACATTTTAGTTCTATTCAACCCATAGATAGGACCCTATCAGGTGCTACTACTCCGAGCCATAGTGGACTCTACATCAAGTGAATGAACCATTGCTTTTACATTTTTGTAAAACATAATAGCTGTTACAATTTCTTTGGGAAGACAAATTAGTAGCATGTGTTCCATCATTCCTCTGTGTATAGAATCAAATGCCGAGAAGTCTATGAAAAGTCATGTTGCCTTGAGATTCTTTGCACATGCTCCTTTGATGGATTGTTAAAGTCATGGAGTGATTTCTTCAAAAAATTTTTTCTAAGAATTTTCCCAATTTTAAGTTGGATACAATTTAGAATCAGGACATTATAAACCTAAGCAGCTATAAAAGAGTTATACCTTGGTAGTTCTTAGTGATTCTGAGGTCACTTTTCTTGGAGGATTCTAGTTGGTTTCAGAAGTCTAGTTGAAGAGGAATCAACCAATTCAGTGCCAGTCAACTCACTTAACTTGCAAAATGAACTGATGGATGTTCACCAATCAGACATCACCAAAATGCTGCTCTTTTTCACTTCAAACTTAGTCTCTTTTATGTTCATCAAATCTCGCCACTTCACGTAGACTTATCTCGTTCTCCTCCATAAAACAAGTCACACCTCTTGCGTCCTTTCCTTCTTCTGGTTTCTGCGTGCCAGTAGCAGAGAGAGGACACCTTCTATTTCTTCGAGGTAAGATTGTTCGTGGCATTACTACTACAAGTATACAACCTTTTCTTGATTTCTCTGTTGTGTTTTGTTTATAGACTACATTGTATAATTGAAGAAATAAGTCAATAAATTTTCTTGTCTTCCACACTTCAGGAGGTATTTTATCAAGACCTGAAGCTTTTCTCTTTTTAATTTTTTCAATACTATATCAAGTTCTTCCCCAGTAAACTGTCCTAGTTTGGCATCTAGTTGGCCATCAATAATTTTTTAGATAAGTTTGTCAGTGATTTCAGAAGGGTCTCCAAACATATTCTTGGAATGTTCTTTCCACTTCAAAAGTCTTTCTTCTTGGCTGGCAGTTTTTAGTTTTGCTCTTTCTTCCACTCATTTAATTTACTGTTTTCCATGTTATTCATGATAGTTTATCTTCTACTGAATTTATAATTTTATCAATTTGGCCTTTAATTTAATTG
>OY757929.1:12578540-12598540 GCA_963585895.1 Sepioteuthis lessoniana
GCGACAAAACCAGTTTTATTTCATAACCCGGATTTTATCATTTGAAGTGGATTATCATGCTATCAAAACGGATATGTATATGCATATATAAAGTAAAGTAAAATTAGTGACCGTAGACGAGGGTGATATATATATATATATATATATATATATATATTATATATATATATATATATATATATATATATATATATATATAAGCAACAATACATAAGAGATAAACTTATGTTTGGACTGCAATATATTCGCATTTTCAGTTACAAAGTTTCAATGATTGAGAATTGGGTAATAAATAATATCTTACATTATGTATTTAAAAGGTTCATGGCATTAGAGTTTGGTTATGCATAATACCTAATGGTATGTCCGGTTTATCTATCTAGGTTATTTAACGCCAAATTCATTTTTATGTAAATAATCAGCTCTATTTCAGACAATTCAGTTTAGCATGAGAACACAGTTTGTCAAGAACATTTCTATTTCAAACTATTCAGTTTATTCAAGCAGTTATATATAACAATTCAGTTAAATGTAAATACAGTTTCAATGTCAAAAACAGTTCTATTTCAAATAATTCAGTTTAGCATGAGCACACAGTTTAAATGTAAGTGCGGTTTAATTGTTAAACATATTTCTATTTTAAGCTATACAGTTTTATCAAACAATTCAGTTTCGCATAAGTATGCCGTTAGTTCTATTTAACCAATAGATAGGGCCCTATCAGATGCTAACATGCCGAACCAGAGTGGACCTGGGAGCAATGGCAATGAAGGTGAGCTCTGTATTCCCCCAAGGCCCCAGCATTAATGGGACCTCACCATCAGACTGTTTATTGTCATATACAGGACACTCATTGAGGGGTCTTACCCCTCTGCAGAGAAGCAGTCAGTGTATTCTACAGCCCCAACCGACTGGGCAATACACACAGTTAAATGTCAAACAGTTTTATTTCAGATAATTCAGTTCAGAATCGGTACGCAGTTTAAATGTCCAAACAGTTCTATTTTAAACAATTCAGTTTAGCATAAATACGCAGTTTAAATGTATAAAAACAGTAAACTCCAACCACCTATTCTGTTTAACCCATAGATAGGACCCTTATTAGGTGCTACCACTACGGGCCAGAATGGACCTGGGTGCGATGGCAATGAAGTGGTACTCCGCATTCCCCAAAGCTCCAGGATTGCTGGAACCTCACCTTAGTGTCATATCTAGGACCCTCGTTGGGGGAAGAGAAGCAGTCGGTGTATTCTACAACCCCAGCCGACTGGGCAAGATATGTTTGGATGGTAAAACTTTACCCTTGAAATGATAAAATACTTGTGTCTTTTGAGACAAAAGAAAATTAGCTTTTTATCAAATTATTTACTGTTGACATTTACGCTACTGTTTTTAATTTTTTTATTCGATAGATTTTACACTCTTTTTTTTTTTTTTTTTTTTTTTTTGAATACCCTTACAATTAAAAAAAAATGTTATATATATATAGATTCTTGTTCTCAATTACCTTTCGCACTCTGAATTCATATTTTTTTACTTGTTGTTCTTTAAAAGACTTTTATTGACATAATTGTGAGCTTCCTAAAAGTTCTAACTCAAGATTTGTATAATGTTTGAAGAAAACAAAAACTATTGCTGACAATTGTATTAATACGCTATGGAAGACTTACTGTAGCACAATAAACTTTTTTTGCAAATAAAACTGCTAATGGAGGCACCCGTAGCGTGGCTGTTTACGTCCTATAGCCTTAGAAAAAGGTATGAATCCAGTTATTATCGCTACGGGGTGAGGGAGGAGATTATTTGGATGCTTACCTTTCCTAAGTGTGTGACGATGTGGCAATAGTAGGACAATTTGTGTTTTTTTTAAACTTGTTGAGGCAACTCGTCTGAGAGAAAAAACAAACAAACTATCAATTCAAAACCTAAAAATCTATCTCAGTCCGTTCATTTCCATCTATCTATCTATCTATCTATCTATTAGATTTTTACCCTCTATCTAAGATTTTTAACATCTATATTCATCTATCAATCCGTTCATATATATATATATATATATATATATATATATATATATATATATATATATATATAAGACCGGACTGATTATATATATATATATATATATATATAGATAAATAGATAGATAGATAGATAGATAGATAGATAAGAACAAACTGATATGCATACATACACACTCCATATATATATATATATATATATATATATATATATATATATATATATATACTAGTCGGTTCTTATCTATCTATCTATCTATCTATCTATCTATTTCAGTCTGTTCATACCTTTTAATGTAAGTCTCTTCATTATTTCTCTCTCTCTCTCTCTATATATATATATATATAATCTGAGTGATGATATCTGTGTAAGTATATGTGTTGATTAATTGCGAATAGACATTCTTAAGGCCAGATTTCGAAGAAAGAAAGTAAAAACATTGAAAAAAAGGAAGAAGTAAAAAATTGTTTCTTTTTCTTTTTTTGTGTGGAATGAGGCTTTGTGTGAATGTTTCTTTTCAGCTTAGAGTAGAATGAGGCTATGAATAATTGTTAGAAACGAAGAGTCGATACTAGAATGAATAAACAAATTCTTATATGCTAAGCCTCATTACAGATCTTTGAAATTAGGGCGGAGTCTGAAGGCATGAGAGCGATAAAGTAGGATGGGCTTATTCAGAGATGCTATTGATTTCAGAAAGTAGCCATTGGCTCTGACTTGCTCCAATCGAACCTACATATTTTGATGTTAATAAGGCTGGAATCGTGTTTTAAAAACAAAGTCTAGTGTGGGCGTTTGGCCTGTCAGAAGATATCTTCACATGTCACATACGACATTCTTGAAAGTAACGAATTAGAAGCATACGTTTCTGTTGAACTAAGATGGGCTAATCGAATTGAATTACTAGTTTTCCGATTATAGATTTTCTTTTCCCGGCGCACTCAGAGACACATACCAACGTACGTGAATGCGATGTTTAGTGAAGTAGATGTCCAGCTGCACAGAGTTCAAAATAGGCTGATCGGGTTCGAATTACGGCCTGGGGCGCTTTGTCTGGATTCACTTAAATCCTAAATTTAGATCCCTGTTGTTTGTTCCGTCAACCGATACATTGATAGAAAGGCCACGTTGGTGACATGCCACAATTGTTCAGTAGACACTTGTGCAAGTCACCATTGCATCTCGGCCTTAGCGCTCAAGCACCATCCTAAGAGGAAAAAGCTATCGCATCTATGGCCAACCTTGGATACTAAGAATATATATATATATATATATATATGTGTGTGTGTGTGTGTGTGCGTGTGTGGGTGTGTACTTTTCTATGTGCATATATATGTATTTATGCATATGTGTGTGTGTACCCATATGTATGTGTGCCGGATACGGCTATGCGAAATGTACATGGGATGTTCATATAGCTAGAACATAGGAATCTTGAAATTCGAAAAACGCGTAACGACTTCTCAGTTCAGGTACGAAACCTTTTATTACCTTTGAGTTAAAGGTTTCGACATAAGTAAGAGAAATACACATTCTTTCATTCTGGCTTTTTCATCTGCCCCCCCCCCCCATCTCGTGCGGCACCCGCCACAAAGGTCTCCGCAAGCTAGCGAAAGCCAACAGTCTTCTTCCGAGGCAGGTCTCAACTCTACTCTCTGGTGTCTAGTCTGAACTAATCCATGCGCTGAGCCAAAAGGCTCTCAGCCCAACCAAACCCAAAGGCACAAACCGAAATCCCTCGGCCATTATATTACATATATATATATATATATATATATATATATATATACGAATATATACGTTAACTGTGTATAAACACATTGTTAATAAGGAGGTGCCCGTGGTGTAATGGTTATCGTCGTAAAACATGGACACGACGATACGAGTTCAAATCCTGGCTGAGAGTGATTGCATTTCACATAGCACTAATACCCTTGGGAAAGGTATTAATCCAATAATGCTCCCCCCAGCTTTGGGTAACTTGTAGGGCAGACTAGGTTCTTCAGCCTTGGTAAAGCAACTAGTCTAGGAGAAGGAAAACTCTGAATTCAAATCTGTTAAACTCCGCTAAAATCTGTTAAACTTCGTTAAAAATTTAACTTGTGTCATATCCTGTCCGAGCGGAGAGGTTGATATATATATATATATATATATATATATATATATATATATATATTTAATAAATATATATTAAATTTTTATATTTAATTCCATGGAATTTAGACTGCGACACCTGGGTTGCATGGATTTTTTTTACAAAACAATAATCATCAGGCAGTTAACAAATGAAATGAATTCGATTTATTTCCTTTTGTTAACTGCCTAATAATAGTTGTTTTGTAAAAAAATCCATGAAACCCAGGGGTTGCAGTCTAAATTCCATGGAATTAAATGTATAAATCTAATATATATATATATATATATTTATCTATTATTATATAATTGCTCTATGCTAGATATTGAGCACTCTCCATATTATGTTGCACTTGGTTCGACACAAACCCACAAAGTGATTTAGTGACCACCAACACTGTTATAATATATACAGTAACGTCCAAAACTAAGGGATAAAATTCTAAAACCTAATATTTGTTAGAAATAACAACTGTGAAAAGCTGAACTTTTGACAACTGGCAGTCGTTATCATCCATAATAACATACTAAAATTTGAATCATTTGCAAAGGATAGTAAAAGAATTATAACAATTATTTATTTTCAAATTTGGAACGTCCAAAAGTAAGGGACAAAATTGAGAAAAACAATGTAAACAGCCAAAAAAAAAAAACAATAAAAATACATATACAATCAATATTTAGTAAATGAGCCCTTGCTCTCAATGACAGCTGCACATCTTCGACAACAAGAACGAATCAGTTCTTGACAATCCTTGATACTAATTTTAGACCATTCAAAGCTTGAAGCTTCACCCACAAATCCTCCTTGTTAGTGGGATTTCTTTCCATAACCTTCACTCCTAAGTTCTTTCAAAGATTTTCTATAGGATTTAAGTCAGGACTCTGCGGTGGCCAATCCATAATTTCGAAATCTTGCTCGCTAAGGTAACTCATTTCCACCTTTGCCTTGTGACATGGGGCATTATCTTGCATAAAGGTAGCCCTATCGAAACCTGAATTCTGTATGATTGGCACAACATGATCTTGAACAATGTTTTTATAGATCTGCGCGTTTGTAACCGGACAGGAGGCGTTGTACCTTGGCTCGAAAACATTCCAAATACCATGACGCTTCCGCCCCCAAACTTGTTTTTTCCATCATTTCCAAAAAAATTAAACTTGCTTTCATCACTGAAAAATACTTTTGCCCAATTTTCATATGTCCAAATTACATACCTGCTTGAAAACTCTAATCTCTTCTTCTTATTCTTCGAACTAACAAGTGGTTTCTTCGTTGGGGTTCGATTAAACAGCCCTATTTCTTGCAGTCGTCTAGAAACAGTCTGTCTTGACACATTAACATATGAGGTACTATTCATAACCCTTTTAATTTCTGTACAAGACTTAAAACGGTCCGTTAATGACATACGCTGCATTATTCGATCTTCTCTTGCCGAAGTTTTGCGGGGTCTGCCGGTTTTAAAAGCACTAACTATTTTTCCAGTATCATTGTAGGATTTAACAATCCTGCCTACAACACTCTTGGAACATTTCACTTTCTCTGAAATCTCTCTAATGGTGTGCTTTTCCTTGTGTAACTTCACAATAGCTTGTCTCACAGAGTAATGAAGTTTTTGGCGTTTCGCCATGGTGCCGGCTGATGCAACGTTTACAAATGACTAAGTAAGACGTATTCTTTAGAGGAAATTAAAAAAATTGAATATAGCATACTGTTTACATTGTTTTTCTCAATTTTGTCCCTTACTTTTGGACGATCCTATTTTGAAAATAAACAAATAATTGTTATAATTCTTTTTCTATCCTTTGCAAATGATTCAAAGTTCAGTGTGTTATTATGGATGATAACCACTATCAGTTGTCAAAATTTCAGCTTTTCACAGTTGTTATTTCTAACAAATATTAGGTTTTAAAATTTTGTCCCTTAATTTTGGACGCTACTATATATATATATATATATGAAATGAAAATAACTTTGACAAAAGTATGTTTTTTTATCAATATTCAGTTTATAAGCATGAGTCGTATGAAATTTTGGAATAATTTCAATATTTTGCCCTTATCTTTTTCAGAAGAGTATGAGTAATAATGTCTTTTTTTTTACTGGGTCATTAGCCTAACGAGTAGAATGTTCAACAATGGTCCAGGAAACTGGGGTTAAATCCCATGTCGAGTCATACCAAAGACTTAAAAAATGATACTTGATGCCACCTTGCTTAACACTCAGTATTTAATGATCAAGGGTAAAGTGAAGAAATCCAGGGAATGGAGTTGCGCCCCCCTACACCTCTGTGTAGTAGCTATTGAAAAGGGAGCCTTTGGGTCACCCTCGACTAAGGTCACCAACTCTACTTTACTTTTACATATATATATATATATATATGCATGTTTTATTGAATAGTGAAGACACATTTTGTCTATAATTTAATTAACATCCTTTCGAGTTTTCTGATAAGTGTCTTGGTTTCAGGTTGGAATTAGTAGATTAATTTAACAAAATTGTCCCGAGTGCTTTAGGACCCTTCATAGGCCATTATCAGGGGTTGCTTGCATGTGTAAAGAGTGTTGTTTATTTAAATGAGGGTTTAAAACTTTTTTAAATAAAACTTTTTAAAATTCACCCACAACTCAGTTTTATCCAACTCTGCGTTTGCATATTTTTGTTGTTATAAAAAATTTCAATAACTTTGAGTCTTTGGTATGACTCGACCTAATATTGAACCCAGGTCTCCAGGACCATTTGCAAACACTCCAACCATTATGACAATAGGCCTGTATAAGACTTATCTTTATTTGTACATATTCATATCGTTAGCCACAGTTTAACAATTGTAGAGTTTGGTAGGAAAGAACACCTAATGTTATCAAGTTTGACTGAATATTGTTTCACAGGAAACAATGAAATTCTGTTATTATGCTATTACGTTCACTTTCGGGCAAATACCCTCGGAAAAGGTTTGAACATTCTTATCCTTCCAGCTATGGGTTAAATAGTACCACTACTGTTCTAGGAGAATAGCTTTGGCATTAAATAACCAACAAAGGTTGATATGCCACTAAACAAAGAAAGCAAATCAACCAGTGAAGAAAATAAAATTCCTTCTTTCACAAAAGGTTTCTTTTTACAATAGAACAGAAAGCAAGATAAGAAATGCATAAATAAAGAATTTTAAAGATAAAATTTATAAATTGCTGTATTTCAATATTTAGATTGAATACATCTGGTTGGAAATCAGACTTTTCCTAAACTGCTTGCTTACCAAGGCTATAAAATCCAACTTATCCTACTGTTTTATTATATTTATTACAATATAATATCAATGTATATAAATCTAATCTACTTTTACTTTTACTTTCACTTTCATTTTTTCAATATTCCGGCAAAAAATTCAAAAACGATTAGAAAGCCCTTTTCTGTGTATTCACGTTATTATGCGCAGTAATATATATATATATATATATATATATATACACGCGTGTGTGTGTGTGTGCATGTGTGCGCGTGTGAGCGTGTGTTTTGTAAAATTTATATATATATATACATATATATATATATATATATATATGTATATATATATATATATATATATTTATATATGTGTGTGTGTGTATTTTGTGAAATTTATATACATATGTGTGTGTGGGTGTGTGCCCTCGTGTGTCTGTATATTTTGTAAAGTTTATATATATATATGTGTGCGTGTATGTGTGTGTATGTGTGCGTGCGTGTGTGTATTTTATGAAATTTATATATATATATATATATATGTGTGTGTGTGTGTGTGTGTGTTGTGAAATTTATATATATATATATATATATATATATATGTTTGTGTGTGTGTGTGTGTGTGTGTGCACGTGTGTTTTGGGAAATTTATATTTATATACAAATATATATATGTGTGTGTTTGTGTGTTTTGTAAAATTTACATGTATGTATATATATATGTGTGTGTGTGTAAGTGTGTTTGTGTGCGCGTGTGTGTGTGTTTTATGAAATATATATATATATATATATATATATATATATATATGTTTGTGTGTGTGTGTGTTTGTGAGTGTGTGTGTGTGTGTGCATGCCCGCGGGTATGTTAGTGCGTGCGCGCGTGTGTTAGTGTGTGCGCGCGTGTGTGTTTTGTTAAATTTATATACATACATACATATATATATATATATATATATATTTATATATCAATGTGCATATATATCCTCTACTTTTCCTTTTACTTTCACTTTTCCTTTTGCAATATTCCTGTTTTAAAGTCTCAAAAACCAGGCTATTAGAAAGCAATTTTCCGTGTATTTACATTTAAATGCGTTGCACAATATATATATGATTGAAGAAAGAGAGAGAGAGAGAGAGAGAAATAGAGAGGGTGAGAGAGAGAGAGAGGAGGGATGAAGGGAGATAGAGACGGAGAGACTGAAAGACAGCATAATACAATACTAATACCTGCATATATACGAAAACTACGACTACATTGTGAATAACGATCTATGAATGGAAAGTCAATTTAGCGTTCTCTCTGCGACACGCAGTCGGTATTTACACGCACGTGAATTCCACAGAGCACGAATAATCCATTTCAGTTGGCTAGATAAATAAATCTTCGTAGTAATTCACTTGGATAATAACTTTATTGATATAATATTATTTAAACACAGAACACCGTATCGTATATTGAAGATTTTGATAACTTCAAAATAGACGTAGGAAACCAGAATGTCTTTTCTCCTCCCCCACTGCCAAATTGTATCCCGTTTAAAGACCTGACTGGCGAAGAACACATCATCAAATTATAAACAGATTTCTACGGAAAAAAAAAACTCGTGGTTAGCATCGTTGGAAATGAACACGACAATCGAATTTCAAATTCTGGAAGAGACTATTTGGACTTCATATAGAGCTAACATTCATACTTTTCGCTATTTCGAATGCAAACAATCTCGTCCAGGATTTGAACTCGGGTCACCGTATCCATTTTTTACGACCATAACCGTAACACAACGTGCACCTCCTTTATAAATTTCATATATTATTGTCTTGAGTTTGACAAGGCAATCTTTTCTGACCAATATACGCCACTCTTGTAGATGTGTAGCGGTAGTTTCTTGAGTTTTGGATTTGATCGTGGCTGTTGACCAATGAGGTTCATCCACCCAACATCCGGTGTAGCTCACCTTTGACCCACTTTTAGATTCACCCGTTTAGCAACACATTCATCAATCAATGTTATGCGCCTGTGTGACTAGTATAACACTCACCTCCTAAAACCAAATACTCCACCACAGGTAGAGTGTGGCGAAATGGCAAGCTTTAAGCAGAGTACAACAAATTTTGAATTAAGTTTTCCTTCTCCTAAGGTGGTTACCTTACCAAGGTTAAAGATTCCAGTCTACCCTGTTATTTAACCGTAACTGGTTTGAATTCAGTGTTTTTAAAGTCTAATTGCCCTTCTAAGATAAGATAATCGAGTCTATTCTACATTCACCTATATCTGGAGTGAAGGAAAGAAAAGATGGGTTCATACCTTTCCCAAGAGTATTTGCGCTATATCCAAACAGCCTTTACCAGGATTTGAACTAAGTTCTTTGAAATATAAAACGAAATCCCTCGCCATAAAACAATCATTTCTCTGGACGCGTCAGTGTTGGTCGACAAGCAAGGACTTACTGAGATCAACTCTAATATAGTTTGGAAGGCTTACAGGGAGCGAAGAATGATGGGGATGGACGGGGAGAGAGAGTCAGGGAAACCCGTGTAGTCAGCGTGACTTGATGATGATAAAGGGTACTAGTTAGAGTTTCACCAGATCTGTTTTATGAGGATAATGAGCAAAAAAAAAAAAAAAAAAGAAAAGAAATCTTTAGAAATACCTACACACAAAAAAACACGAAAATATTAACGTACAATGAACGCGATTATCTAACCTCCATACATAAAAGAACCATAGGTGGGTTGATATGCCATTAAAATCAATCAGTAAATAACGGTCAAAAAGTTTCTGTCCGTTTGCTCTTCTCCTCCCCCCCTCTCTCTCTCTTTATATATATATATATATATATATATATATATATATATATATATATATATATATATATATAGCTATCCCCTGCATGGAAACTACTTGGCCCGATCATCACATAGGTGAGAAATTGATCGTCACCAAGCGTCGTTGACTATGTGTCTAGGCTATCCAAACTTAAATGGTTCCAAGTATTTCTATGTATCACTAACAATTCAATTAAACATCTGTCATTTACTTCCACGCAGTTAAATGATCATACATGCTCTATCACCAATACTTGGTTACTCTTTTATTCATAAATACCTTAAACTATATATATATAAATATATATATATATATATATATATATATATATATATATATATATATATATATTGTACAATTTCAACTTTGCACAATAATTGGCGTGTTCAAGAGTTAGAACTTTCAAACTTATCCATTACAAAGTTTAAAATTAGTTATTTGCGATTTGTTTTCTTTCAAACTGTTGAACTAACACTAGCAAGAATCAACTAATGGTACTGTATATTTTTGTCGAAGAATTGAAAGAGGCTTTTAATTCGAATCAAATCGTCCAATTCACTTCATACATATTAATATGCATGCATCACCGTCGCTTTAGCGTGCGTCGAATTTAGGTTTGACGGAGCGAGCAGGACGCGTTTTGTATGTTAAAAGTCTTTTTCAAATGTAACGTTAAAAATTTGTCAGCAATGGAAAAGCCGGTCTGAGGGTTGGAGGTCGAAGGAAGGTTGCTGCAAAGCAACGCCCACGCACAGTGAAGCGCATGTTCTTCTGAACGAAACTGAAGTATGCGTGTACGATTCGGGAGTACACTCGACGTATACAGCGAGGATTTCCCGCGTAGAAAGAAATGCGCAACTTTCTTTGCAGACGAAAGTGATTTTAAAACATGCAACCACAGTGCGAAGTATTTCCCCCAGTGCAAAACTGCTGTAAATCTTGCACGGTAGACATAAAACATCTGTATAGCTTTTCTTGGCCGCTTTCTGATTGATTTCAACGGCATTTCAACACGTTAGGGGGTTATCTTATGATTAGAGATAAGAAATTTGTGTACATTATACGTTTATATTCTTATTTCCTTGTGCAGCTATTTCTTAAAAGTTTTTTCTTTTTACTGGAAGTCCAATGATATCTCTTATTCTTATCTAATTCAAATAATTAGTACACAGTTGTTTGGTTTCAAGTATTCCTATCTAATACTAATAATTATATTGTTTGAAGTAATTATTTCTATTTAAAGATAATCATTTATTTGCAAATATTTATATGGTTTCAAGTAACTAATAATAACACTAGTTTACAAAGAAATTGAGGCAAGCACAAAAATATCCGTTTTTACCTAATTTGAGGGTGCTGAATGCAAATTTGAAATCCGTTTTTACCCATCACCTCCAACAGTCATTGGAAGAGGTTGTCTCGCAGGCGGCGCAGGAGGTTGGTGTCC
Organism: Sepioteuthis lessoniana; assembly: GCA_963585895.1. NCBI lineage: Eukaryota > Metazoa > Mollusca > Cephalopoda > Myopsida > Loliginidae > Sepioteuthis > Sepioteuthis lessoniana. Next base: position 12,590,196 of record OY757929.1, read on the forward strand.
CTCAACTATCGTGTTACACATCTTTTGGGTTACTAAATATTAGTATTACATTTTCAAATGCACATTTAGTTTTACTTTGTTATATTTTCAGATTCTCCCATGGCTTCAAGCACGTCGAGGATGCCTCAACAAGGCCAATTCTTTCTGTTACGTGTGTGGGGACTTCACAACAGTTGCAGAGCGTCGAAACATCACTTCCCTCCTCAGAACTGCCTACTTTCACTATTTTGACTGTAAAATTGGTGATCAGGACAAGTCTTGGGCTCCATCTTGCTCGTGATTTGTATCTGTCAAAACAGCAGTCAGGGCTCTTGGCTTCTCGGCTTAAACAGTGGAACCTAGTCCAGGAAGATGTAAGGATCACCAGTTTCAGGAATCGGAACAAATAAGGTCAATGGTCTTCTTATGGGTATGCAAGCAGGCTTCACAAAATACTGTTGTTTTCTCTGTCTCTGGGATAGTCGAGCAGTATACCAGCATTACAAGCAGAAAGACTGGGGGTCTAGAAGCACTTTTGTTCCTGGCGAACACAGCCTCAAGGAGAATCCTCTGGTGGACATGAATAAGGGGCTTCTTCCTCCTCTTCAGATCAAGCTTGGTTTGATGAAGAATTTCGTGAAGCCGTTGCACAAAAATGGTGCTGCCTTCCAACACGTGTCTACTGTGTTCCCAGGTCTTAGTGCTGCTAAGCTCAAAGAGGGCATTTTTGTGGGACCTCAGATCCGAGAAGTGCTGAACGATACTGATTTTGAGGAGCTTCTTAACTTAAAGGAACTGAGAGCATGGGAAGCATTCAAGTCAGTCTGTAGTGGCTTCCTTGGTAACAGACGCGTACCAGATTACCAAGCCTGTATTGAGAAGTTTCGGGCAAAAAACCTACAGCCGACATTACTATTTGTCGACTTTACCAAGGCCTTCGATTCCATCCACAGAGGGAAGATGGAACTAATCCTACTAGCATACGGCCTACCAAAAGAAACCGTTGCAGCAATAATGATTCTCTACGGAAACACCAAAGTGAAAGTACGTTCACCAGATGGAGACACGAAATACTTCGACATTGTTGCAGGAGTACTAAAAGGAGACACGCTAGCTCCATACCTCTTTATCATCTGTCTAGACTACGTGCTTAGAACTTCGATCGACAAAATCAGAGAAAATGGCTCCGAGCTGACGAAGAAAAGAAGCAAAAGATACCCCGCAAAAACAATCACCGACGCCGACTACGCTAATGATATAGCGTTACTGGCGATTAAGCCGAATCAAGCAGAGACACTACTGCATAGTTTGGAACGAGCAGCCGCAGGCATTGACCTCCATGTCAATGCACACAAAACTGAATATATGTGTTACAACCAAACAGGCAACATTACCACACTAGAAGGAGTCTCTCTGAAACTAGTAGACAAATTCACCTACCAAGGAAGTAGCGTCTCATCAACCGAAAAAGTCATCGACACACGACTAACGAAAGCATGGACAGCTATCTATAGGCTCTCAATCATATGGAAATCAGATCTGACTGACAAAATGAAACGCAGTTTCTTCCAGGCAGCGGTTGTATCGATACTGCTATATGGATGCACTACATGGACGCTCACTAAACGGCTGGAGAAGAAACTAGACGGCAATTGCACAAGAATGTTGAGAGCAATATTGAACAAGTCCTGGCGACAACACCCCACGAGACACCAACTATACGGCCACTTGCCTCCCATCACGAAAACTATACAAGTTAGACCAACCAGACACGCTGGACACTGCTGGAGAAGCAAGGACGAGCTCATAAGTGATGTACTCCTATGGACCCCCACATATGGCCAAGCAAAAGCAGGACGACCAGCTCGAACTTACATACAGCAGCTAAGTGAGGACACAGGATGTAACCCTGAAGACCTGCCAGAAGCGATGAATAATAGGGAGAAGTGGCGAGAGAGGGTCAGGGATATCCGTGCTGGCGGCACGACATGATGATGATGATGACGAGGATATGGGTTGCCGAATGTCACTCAAGATTCATTTTCTCCATTCCCACCTCAACTTCTTCCCGCCAAACCTTGGAACAATGAGTGATGAGCATGGAGAAAGATTTCACCAAGACATTACGAAGATGGAGAGCAACTATCAAGGCAAATGGAACCCCGGCATGATGAGAAACCTCTGCTGGATGCTCTTGCGTGACATCCCGGAGGCAAAATACACCAGATCTTCTAAGAAAACACACTTTTGACTGTCTGTGGTACTATGAATTGTGTAATTGTGTCATCCAGGTATATTGATTCAATCAGTGTTCTTTATCTATCCTGTTTTATCTATTATAAACTGCTACAACTCTTGAGATATGCACATATATTCTCTTTTTATACTAAAATGAGACTATTTAAAATCCAGAAAACTAGAGGTGATAGAGCAAAACTATTTATAAATTTGAATTCAGCACACTCAAATTAACAAAAAACACCTATCCCCATTCTTGCCTCAGACCAAAAATGTATTTTTGTAAACCAGTGTAATTCTTTGGAAACAATAATTATTTCAAGTAACTATTCTGACAGAAATAATTTACACGCTTATACGGTATCAAGTATTCCTATTAAATCCAAATAATTTTTCAAACAGATCTATTTGACTTTAAATAAGCCCTAATATCCAATACTACGCCGAGTCAGAGTCGACCAGGGAGTAATAGGATCACCATGTTGCATCGCAGAGAAAGACGATAATACTGACGTATAAAAATATAACTTTTTTGGCTTGGTTTGGTTGGTTGGGTTTTATGGCATATCAACCTTTGTGGGTCATTTAACGCCAAATCAATTTTATGCAAATAGTCAGTTCTTTCAAACAACTCAGTTTAATATGAGTACACAGTTTAATTGTCAAAACAGTTCTAATTCAGTTTGGCATAAGTACAGATTTTGTTAACACACAGTTAAATGTCAAAGCGGTTCTATATTCATCATCATCATCATATCGTGCTGGTAGCACGGATATCCCTGACCCTCTCTCGCCACTCCTCCCTATCGTTCATCGCCCTAGGTAGGTCTTCAGGACAACATCCTGTATCCTCACATAGCTGCTGAATGTACGTTCGAGCTGGTCGCCCTGCTTTTGCGCGGCCATGTGTGGGGATCCATAAGAGTACATCTCTCATGAGTTCATCTCTGCTTCTCCAGCAGTGTCCTGCATGTCTGGTTCGTCTAACTTGAATAGTTTTCGTGATAGGGGGCAGGTGGCCGTACAGTTGGTGTCTTGTGGGGTGTTGCTGCCAGGACTTGTTCAGGATTGCACGCAGCATTCTTGTGTAATTGCCATCTAGTTTCTTCTCCAGCCGTTTTGTTAGCGTCCATGTAGTGCATCCATATAGCAGTATCGATGTGACCGCTGCCTGGAAGAAACTGCGTTTCATTTTATCGGTTAGGTCTGATTTCCATATAATCGATAGCCTATTGATAGCTGTCCATGCTTTCGTTAGCCTCGTTTCGATGTCCTTTTCGGTTGATTCGACGTTGCTTCCTAGGTACGTGAATTTGTCTACTAGTTTAAGTGGGGTTCCTTCTAGAGTGGAGATGTCCCCCGATTGGTTATAGCACATATATTCCGTTTTGTGTGCATTAACATAGAGGCCTATGCTTGCTGCTGCTCGTTCCAAACTATGCAGAAGAGTTCACGTACGCAAACAATACTAAAGCTCAGATAGACTACGTCCTTATAAACAAGAAATGGAGAAATAGTGCATTGAATTGCGTGGCACACTCCTCTTTTGAGGGTGTGTCCACCGATCACCGAATAGTCACGGCGAAAATACGATTAAGCCTACGAAAAAACGCCAAACGAACAGCGACCACCAAACGCTATGACTGGGCCCTATTAAACAACAAAGATATAAGAGATAAATATGTATTAGAATTAAGAAACAGATTCGAAACACTACAAGAAAAGACGGAAAAAAGTACACCAAGCGACGAATATGAAAATTTCGTCAATGCACACCTCGAGGCAGCAGCAAATTACATTCCAACAAAAATTAAAACTAAATATAGGTTCTATATTAAACAATTCAATTTAGTACTGTTCAATGTCAAAAACAGTTCCATTTCGAACAATTCAGTTTAGCATAAGGCACACTATTTAAATGTAAGTATAGTTTAACTGTCAAAAATATTTCTGTTTCAAGCTATTCAGTTTAGTCAAACGGTTTTAATTCAAACAATTCAGTTTAGGTAAGTATGCAGTTAATTCTATTTAACCCACAGATAGGGCCCTATCAGGTGCTACCATTCCGGCCCAAAGCGGACCTAGGAACAATGGCAATGAAGGGGTGCTCCGCATTCTCAAAGCTCCAACATCACTGGAACCTCACCATCAAATTGTTTAGTGTCATATGCAGGACACTTATGGGGGGGGGTTACCCCTCTGCCAAGAAGCAGTCGGTGTATTCCACAGCCCCACCCGACTGGGCAAACAAATGGTGGGTGAATTTTTTGCCTTTTATTACCCAAAATGTAGGGTTGGGTAGAGTACGGAGTGTCGAAGATGGCTGAGCTGCTCAAATAGAAGCCGACTGTACGAATCTTGTGAACTCCTTTTTCTTCCCTTAGATCTAAATCTTGATTATACAACATCTCGGACGCCCAAGCGAATTCTTGTAGTCACATATCCCCCAACCCGCCATCTACTCATTACGCCTCCAAGCCGTTCACCGACCCAATTTACGTGGCATTTCCGCCGAGAACACCAGCGTCCTGTTTACTTTTGATTCCAGGAGCATTTCCCGTCATTTTTTTCTCAGGATCAGACTTCTGCAGCTGCATCGACAGATGTTAAAGGAGTCAATTCAGTATCCAACGCCCAGTGCAAAAACCTCACTATCACCATCAAATGCCGCAAAATGTCATCCTACGACGCTCCTTTTTTTGATCGCTGTCTTAATCCTCTTCAAGGGATTGAGTTTACATATTCTATTTCCAGACCACTAGACAATGTGGTTTCATAAGTTTTTTTTTTAAACATGGTTATGTGACATCAAGTATTCCGATCTAATTTACATTTACCAACACCTTTGCTCGCGTAGGATATGACACAATGTCAATTTTTAAAGCGGAATTTAACAGGTTTGAATTCAGAGTTTTCTTTCTCCTAGAGTAGTTGCCTCACCAAGGCTGAAGAACTCAGTCTGCCCTACTATTTACTCATAGCTGGAGAGAATAATTGGATTCATACCTTTCCCAAGGGTATTAGTACTATGTGAAATGCAATCAGTCTCGTCTAGGATTAGAAAAATAGCTTCGTCTATGAGTTGAAAATGTAAGTATATCTGTTGAACAAAAGAGGAGTACCCGCGGCGTAGTGGTTGGTTGGTTGGTCTCTTTGTTTAATGGCATATCAACCATTCTCCTAGAAGAACAGTAGTGGTACTATTTAACCCATAGTTGGGAGGATTAGAGGGTTTATACCTTTCTCAAGGGTATTTGTCCGAAAGGGAACGAACTCGCTTACTACGATTCTGCAGTCCATCGCTTTGACCATTACACCACGAGGACACCCCCGTGGCGTAGTGGATAACGTACTGGACTGTGATATTGAAGTAAGCGATTTCGAAATCCAGCCGTGTTGTTATGTTCACTTTCGGACTAATACCCTTGAGAAAGGCATGAACTCCCTTATTCCCATCATCTATGAGTTAAATAGTACCACTACTGTTCTTCTACAAGGATATCTTTGGCATTAAATAACCTAGAAAGGTTGATATGCCATAGAGTAGAGAAATCAAAGAACTCGGAATTTTAAATATCAAACATCTTAGCAGTATATTATATTTACCCAACCCCTCCACTTGGGCAGGATATGATACAAGGTCAATTTTTAAGCGGAGTTTAACAGGTTTGAATTCAGAGTTTTCCTTCTCCTAGACTAGCTGCCTAACCAAGGCTGAATAACCTAGTGTGCCCTACTATTTACCCATAGCTGGAGGGAGAATAATTGGATTCATACCTTTCCTAAGGGTATTAGTGCTATGTGAAATGCAATCAGTCTCGTCGAGGATTTGAACTCGTGTCGCCGTGTCTATTTCCTACGACGATAACCATTACACCACAGGCACTTCTTAGCAGTATATTTAAACAACAAAATTCCACTCGGTTTGACGTATGATAGATTAACATAATATTTATTAATCCATATAAACTATCTAGTGATAATTCATGTATAAAACCATTTTATTTCCCACATCACAAAGATATCTTCAAATCCTTGTTGCCCAGTCGGTTGGGGCTGTAGAATACACTGACTGTAACTCTGCAGAGGGGTAAGACCCCCACCCCTAACGAGTGTCCTGGATATGACACTAAACAGTCAGATGGTGAGGTCCCAGTAATGCTGGGACTTTGGGGAATACGGAGCACCCCTTCATTGCCATTGCTCCCAGGTCCACTCTGGCTCGGCGTGGTAGCACTTAATAGGGTCCTATCTATGGGTTAAATAGAACTAACGGCATACTTATGATAAACTGATTATTCACATAAAAATGGATTTGACGTTAAATAACCTACAAGGGTTGATATGCCATAAAACCCAACAAACCAAACCAAACCAAACCAATCAAATCCTTGGAGTTCATATCTTAAATAACAATTTAAAACGTTTTTCGTTTCCTTATATTTGGATTCAAAAGGGTTAGCTTTCTAATTACGTTGCCAGGACAACCTCACCGACAGTTTAACTTTCCCAGTATTTTTCCTAAAACTAAAAAAAATCTTTAAAAAAATCCAGGATCATTATCTGAAGAAGATCGATCGTGAAGAGTGGAATGTCATTTTAGATTAATAAATATTTTGGCATTCTCGTCATGGTTTTTTTATTTTTTATTTTTTTATTTATCTATTTAGACAACAGTCATTCTCGAAAAAGCTCTTTTAATAATGAATAATCTTTAAAATCGTGTCTAAATTCTGAACAGTGATGAATACAGTATTGACATAAATAAATACACCCCCGTGATTTTTAAGTAAAAAGAAAATTTTCTTCTAACCCAAAGATACCAGAATATTAGTTCTAGTCTCATAACCATTGTTCTAATATATATATATATATATATATATATATATATATGAGAAAAGGAAGAAAATACTGAAAAGTAAATTGACATCTTTCGGGGTTAGGATATCTTCTTAAGAAATAAAACCCTATTTTGCAAAAACGAAGTCTACAAATGATATGTGTGTCACTTATTTTTACTTATTTTTTATTAATCTATTTATTTTTCCAGAGGGCAACGCAACGAGTATCCTTGATATGACACTAAACAATCTAATGGTTAGGTTCCAGTAATGCTGGAGCTTTGGGGGTTGCGGGGCACCCTTCATTGCCATCGCTCCCAGGGCCACTCAGGCTCGGAGTAGCAGCATCTGATAGGGTCCTATCTAGGCATCAAATAGAACTAAACTGTGTATTTATGCAAAACTGAATGGTTTAAAATAGAACTGTCTTTGACATTGAACCTGTGTACTTATGCTAAACTGAATTGTTTGAAATAGAACTGTTTTGACATCTAAATGTGTGTAAACAAAAAACTATACTTATACTAAACTGAATTGTTTGAAATAGAACTATTTATATGTATAAAAATGGATTTAGCATTAAATAACCTACAATGGTTGATATGCCATAAAACCAAACCAAACCAAACCAAACCACTTATTTTTTAAACAATATATCCTGTATCAGTTGAATTTTTTACTTCATATATACAATTTAAGAAAAAATTCTTTTAGCAAAACATGTCCATTTAATTTTCCATATCGTCTTTTCTCCTACCATCGAATTTTATTCTAAAACCAACTCATATATCGATGTAAGATGTTTTTTTCGGACAATTACTAAACAGTCTTCCTCCACAATTGTGACATGTTGATCGTGAACATGAAAAGGCTAGTAAAAACAACTAACTCTTAATCCTTTCCATTTATATATATATATATATATATACAGAAAGATAGAGACAGAGAAAGACGGAGAGAGAGAGAGAGAGAGAGAGAGAGAGATGTGCGCGCGTGTGTGTGTGTGGATAGGTAGATGGATAAATAAATAGATAAATAGTATTACCCAAAAATAAGTATAGCTCTAACAATTATAAAAATAAGGTTAATTTTCTTCGATATCAGGATTTTATTATTTCTAAAATTAGGTATTATTTATGACCAATATCTACTGCAACAAAGCTCTCAATATATATATAAGTATGTTTGTATCTCAGTCTATTCTTATCAATCTATCGATCGATCTACCTATCTGTCATAGCCTGATTCTCTCTCTGTATTCCTCTCTCTCTATGTATATATATATAT
>OY757929.1:12601040-12661040 GCA_963585895.1 Sepioteuthis lessoniana
TATCTATGGTTAAATAGAACCAACGGCATACTAATGCTAAACTGAAGTGTTTGATTAAATTTAATAACTTTAAATAGAAATGTTTTCGGCAATTAAACCGTACTTATGCTAAACTAAATTATTTGAAATAGAACTATTTTTTGACATTGAAACTATATTTAAACTAAACTGAATTGTTTAACATAGAACTGTTTTGGCATTTAATTGTGTGTAAAAAAATCTGTACTAATACTAAACTGAGAATAGCTAGAAATAGAAATGTTTTTCACAATTGAACTGTACTTACATTTAAACTGCGTGCTTATGCTAAACTGAATTGTTTGAAATAGAACTGATCATTTACATTAAGATGGGTTTGGCGTTGAATAACCTACAATGGTTAATATGCCATAAAACCCAACCAACCAACCCTAGAGATCGTTTATTAACATAATTCACGTAATAGAAATTCAATAATGAAAAATATAAATATGCAACAGTCATGAAATAAGCGGTTCTATTCCTCAATAGGAAGTTGCTTTTTTTAAACCCGATTTTGTTTTTATTTTAGAATTTCAATGCTCTAGAGTTTGTTTATAAATAATATCTAATAATATCTGTTTATTATTCATGCTCTGTAACCGAAAATAAACTTAAAACACCACTGAGCGCAAAAATAAAACTACATAAATCTTTCAATGGCAAAGGTTATGTGTCTGTTTATAAAGAAAACTACGTTACCACCGACGTCACAATTCCCTTAGTTATATTCCCAGAGATTATTAAATAAATATTATTCAATTTAATTTGCATTTTATTTATTGTTTGGGGCGACGCACAAATCGAGGCTCATGTGAGGCTGTCAAAAAATGCTTATTCCCTTCGGCATTCCCCATATGGGGTTCCTCGGGGACCAAGCCATGAAATCTATCCAGCAAAGCAGATATTGCTAGGGAGGAAGGCCCCCTAAGACACACCCCCAGCAGAAAGAAAAACAATTCTATGGATATTTCAAGTGACAAACTGAAAAGACGGCCCTCAAGAAGACTCGAACATTGCTACGAAAGCAAACCTCTAGAATGAAATTGTATCTCTTCTTATAGCAGCATATAAGCCCCAATTATATTAAAGCGAAAATAGATAATACTCAACAAAATAGGAAGTGTAGGATATGTGGTGACAAAGATGAAACGGTTAATAAGCAAATGCCGCAAACTTGAGCAAAAAGAGTACAAGACTAGACATGACTGGGTGCTAAAGATGATCCACTGGTAACTGTGCAAGAAATTAAAATTTGACCAGGCTCACAAATAAGAAACCGTCCTTGAGAATCAGCGCATAAATTCTCCGTGACTTTGAGACGCAAGCGGATGATCTAATCCCGGCTAGAACACCAGACCTAGTGCTAATTAACAAGAATAAGAAGAACTTGCCACCAAATAGATTTTAACCCTAACCCTCTGCACACTAAATTAAAATCAAAGAAGGCAAAAAGAGAGACAAGTAGTTTAACCTTGCCAATGAACTAAGCAATAAACTGTGAGGGTGACGGTGATACCAATTGTAATTGGCGCGTTCAGAACGGTCCCTAGAGGCTTGGACAGGGGACTGGAAGAGTTAGGAATCAATACACAAGCCGAAACCATCCAAACTACAGCATTGTTAAGATCGACTAGAATACTGAGGAGAGTCCTGGAGACCTGAGGAGACTTGCAATTACTCTGACTTTAGTAAAAGACCACCAATTAACATTGATGTGAATAACTCGCAAGAAGTACGATAATAATAATTAGTAAAATCCCAAGAAAATAAATCAAACACAAGTCAGCAAATGAATTTACAAATCACAACAATAATAACTTTGTAAATATCTACTCTATTTCTATGATACCCCATAAAGTCGATGATTGTTCTCATCAACAACATATAATGCATACTGATCACGTGAGGATTTGCTGGTCAGATGATCGCATCGGCGAGTAACTGACAATCACCAAGTGTCCTTGACCCCGTGTCTGTGCTATTTAAACTTAAATGTACATATTCTCCATCATCGATATTGACCACTTTTATTTTTAAAAAAGGCAAGAAAAGAACATATATATATATATATATATATATATATATATATATATATATATATATATATATATCATAGCAGTTCAAATAGAGAAGAATGAATTATGGAATGATTCAGGGTCAGGTAGCGGATGATACAGGAAAAATTTTCATAATTATTTCTCCATTTAGACTGCTCTAAGTAATATATATATATATATATATATATATATATATATATTCTTGATTGTGTGTGTGTGTGAATGTCACGTCCATTAACTTCTTATCACGCGATGATGTCTCATGCTCATTTGACGCTTGATTAGTCACTTTCGTCACATTTCCAACTGATGATTGCGTATACCAAATGAAACTTCGAGTATCAAAATTCTAGTATTTGTAATATAAATATATATATAAAGACAAAAATAAAAAATTCCTTTCTTGGTATCGTTATGAATTTATTTCAGGCTCTTATAAGTTCTTATAAGTTTAACTTATAAAATTTTTTTTATAAAAGCCTTCTTCAGATGAGATATTCAACATTTTTAACTGTACATATGTGTAAACAGGCTTTGGCATTAAATAACCTATAGAGATTGGTATGCCATTAAACCCAACCAACCAACCCACCATCAAAATTTTAGCTCTTCAAGTTGAGTGTTGTGTTGATGTATCATTAATCCCAAATTAATTATACATCAATAACCGTTAGTATTGAGCACTCTTATTGGTTACTCCTACTCCTTGGATTTCCTCCTTGGATCATATATATATATATATATATATATATATATATATATATATATCCTCCAGCTGCAATGCACTTGTTGTACCGTTCCAACAACTTCTGGAAGGCCCTATGGAAGTCCTCATGTGTGAGCGTGTCAATGACCTTCGTCACATCCTCTTTCATCTCCTCAATTGTCTCACAGCGACAGCCTTTGCGCTTAGGGAATAACCAAAAGTCACAGGGAGCAAGATCTGGACTATAGGGACGGTGATGAACTGTCTTGACGCCCATCTTAGTCAAATAGTCTGTGACAAGGATGGAGTTGTGGACTGGTGCATTGTCCTGGTGGAAATGCCACTGATCCGATTTGAAGAGTGCTGGCCTCTTCCCTCAGAATCTCCACCTGAACTCCTTTAAAACCTCAACATAGTAACCCTAATCCTAACCGTTTTGCCAGTCAACTCTGGTGTATTGACTTACTTACTCCTCCCACACCTCTTATCATCCCCAACAGACTCCCTGCCTTCCTTGAATCTCTTATGCCACTCAAAAACTGATGGTCGATTCATGCAAGATGCTCCAAAAGCAGTCTGAAGCATTTCATACGTTTCTGTGGCGGCATTTTTTCCAAGTTTAAAACAGAATTTTATTGCTTATCGTTCTTCTAAAGTGTCCTCACGTCCAGATTGCATTTTTGAAATTTACCAGCTGTGACAATCAGGTTTTGGTAGGGTGTATTCCAATTGCGGCTGTAGCTGTTCATTTGCAGCTGAAATCATAAAAATTGGTCAGCCATCTCATAAGATGTATAGCAATAAGATACTGAATTTTCAAGAGTCTACGACAATTTTAGATGCCTGTACAAAAATGTCTGGAAACTTATTGAATCCACCACTTATAAATTTTTGAAGCTGTGAAATGAAATACAGACAGGATTTAATTTTTCATGAATGTTTTATATAAAACGATCTTTTTAAAAATTATAATCTTGTATATGTGTAAATTCTCCAGCAGTGTCCTGCATGTCTGGTTCGTCTATGTTCTCCTATGGACCCCCACACATGGCCGAGCAAAAGCAGGGCGACCAGCTCGAATCTATATACAGCAGCTCGGTAAGGACAAGGGATGTAACCTGGAGGACCTGCCAGAAGTGATGAATGATAGGGAGGAGTGGCGAGAGAGGGTCAGAGATATCCGTGCTGATGATATGTGTAAATTACTGAATTTTGACTCAAAGTTGATGAGTTGTTGGTTTGTTTGTTTGTTTTTGTTTTGTATTTTCAATCACTAAGAAATGTAAGTCTTTGTTTAATCATGACATGTATTTTTCATAAGGAAAATACACAAACTTTCTTTATCAATACTAATATATATATTTCCCCAGATGGTGAGGTTCAAGTGATGTTGGGGCTTTGGGAACTGTGGAGTACCCCTTCATTGCTATTGCTCCCAGGTCCACTCTGGCTCGGCGTGATAGCACCCGATAGGGCCCGATCTATGGGTTAAATAGAACTCACGGCATACTTATACTAAACTGAATTGTTTGACTAAACTGAATAGCTTGAAATTGAAATGTTTTTGACAAACCGTAATTACATTTAAACTGCCTGTTTATGCTAAACTGAGTTATTTGCAATGGAACTGTTTTTTGACATTGAAACTGTAATTACACTAAACTGATTTGATTAATATAGAACTGTTTTGCCATTTAACAATGTGTAAACAAAATCTGTACTCATACTAAACTGAATTAGCTGAATTAGAACTGCCTGACTAAAATGAATAGCTTGAAATAGGAATGTTTTTCACAATTAAACTGTACTTACATTTAAACTGTGTATTTATCCTAAACTGAATTGTTTGAAATAGAACTATTTTCATAAAAATGGATTTGGCGTTAAATAACCTACAAAGGTTGATATGCCATAATAGTCCAACCAACCAACCAACCTAATGTATATATATATATATATATATATATATAAGAAAGTGTAAGTCATTATTTAGTCGTGAAATGTGTTTTAGAAATTTTGGTGAAAATCTTACTTTTACTTAGCATCTTTGGATTAAATAGAATCGCTGCCGTTCCACGAGGATCTCAGTCGCAGTTAATAACCCTTGAAGGTTGATATGGCATATATATATATATATATATATATATATATATATATATATATATATATAACATTGTCATAATGGTTGGAATGTTCGCCAATGGCCCGGGAGACCTAGGTTTAATCCAAGGTCGAGTCATACCAAAGACTCAAAGAAAGGTACTTGATGCTACCTTGCTTAACACTCAGCATTATAAGGTACAGATTAGGGGTAAAGTGGAGCAATCCAGGGAAATTAGTGGCGCTCTCTCCTATACATTGGAGTCGTAGCTATCGAAAAGGGAGCCCTCGGTCACCCTCGACTACACTCTCCAATTTACTTTTTACTTTATATATACATTTTCTGATGATCCGGTAGTATATATATATATATATATACATATATATATATATATATATATATATATATGTGTGTGTGTGTGTGTGTGTGTGTGGGTGGGTGTGTGTTTATGTATATATGTATAATAAAGGACTATTCACTCTAAGTTTCATAGGCTGATATAGTTTTTTAACGTAATCGTCAGAGAAGAAAAGGATTTGTGCCGAAACTTTTCGTGTCTGACGATTGCATTAATAGGCTCGTGAGACTTTTAGTTACAAAGTTTTAAAAAAGTTAATTTTTTTAGCTTTTATCCTGTTCTGCTTATTGGTATATGAGCCATTATCTTTTTTCTAATTCCAACCGTTTGTTTTGCATATTACTTTTTCATATTATATATATATATATATATATATATATATATATATATATATATATTGAGTTTGTTCGTGTGTGTTTGTGTCTATAGAGTGGATATTATAGATATTGCATGTTAGTTTAGATCAGAGGTGAAAGATTCTGTAGACGCAAATCTAGAGACACTTGCGTGCTTTGAAAACCGCTACGTGCAAACCCGTATTTGTGCGAAATCCTCTACCGCCTCAACAAAGAAACACGCCCTGACCACACACACTCATGCACGCACGTGTACACATACATACACTCAGACAGACACACATCCAGGGGCATACACACACAAGCGCACACGCAAGCTCCTGCATAATCGCACACATAATTGCATGCACACACACACACACACACACACACACACACACACACACACACACACACACACTCATGTGTGCACACACTCATGTGTGCATACACATACAGACACTTATGTGTATATAAATATACCCATAGATGCAGAAGCGCGCGCACACACACACACACACACACACACACACACACACACACACACACACACACACACACTAGCACGCGCACAACACCCCCCACACACAAGCACGCATACAACACACACACTCACGCGTGTATACGCTCATACACACACACACACACACACACACACACACATATATATATATATATATATATACACACCTATACTCATAGACCTAAACAAACACCAAGAAAACCATTTTCAACGATACCAGTTTTAATCTTATCTTGTTCTCTCATAATTCTGGCCTTGTGTCAATCATAGGTAAAGTTACTTAATAAGCGACTATCGATCTATTTGTCTGCGCGTCCAGGTGAAAACGTTGAGACTATTGCCAAAGACTGCCGAAGAAGAATCTCAATTCTTTAGCTTCATCCACGAACTCTTAACTCTCACAACTATTCTCTGATTTTCTACTACTACTACTACTACTACTACTACAACTACAACTACAGCTGCTGCTGCTACTACTACTACTATTGCTACTATTTCATTGCTGAGGGTGCAATGTCACCGAAGCGCTGGTCTCATCTTTTTTGCCACTAAATCTTTACCACACCTTTTTTTTTCGCCTCCCACGCATGTCACACAAGGAAGAGAAAGAAGGAAAGATGCCACTAAGTGAAAACCGTGAAGAATAAACGGGTAGTTGAGGTGGAAGTGGAGAGTGTTGCGATCGAGAGGGTGGCAAAGTTTGGCGAAATACGAAACTGAAAGTGAAAGTAGGCCCGTTGGTCACGTGAGAGGTGAGGGGCGTGTCGATGAGTAGAGGAGAAACGGAATGGAGAGAAAATAGACGCAAAGAGACGCACGACTCAACAGGAGGGCGAAGAGACGGGAGGTCGAAAGGAAAAAGAGGCTGAAGCGATGGAGGATCGCTGCGTGGGAGTCAAACGTAGGAAGTGTGTGGAGGGGTGAGAGGCGGAATGTGCTGTTGTATGGAAGACCAACCGAGAAGTGATTTCAAGAAGAATGGGGAAGAAAACAAATAAACAGATCAAACTTTTACAGAGAAACTTGACTTTCGATAAAGAGGGGTAAAATGAAGGAAAGAATAAAATAAACTTAGAATGGAGGTTCTTTACTTTATTTCTTTAACGGCATATCATCTTCTAATGGGTTATTTAATGCCGAGACATGATTCATTTGTAAATGTTCGGTTTAATTTTTGGGGCTGTAGAATACACTGACTGCACCTCTGCAGAGGGGTAAGACCCCCGCAACGAGTGTCCTAGTTATGACACTAAACAGTCTGATGGTGAGGTCCAAGTAATGCTGGGGCCTTGGGGAATACGGAGCGCCCCTTCATTGCCATTGCTCCCAGGTCCACTCTGGCCCGGTGTGGTAGCACCTGATAGAGCCCTATCTATGGGTTAAATAGAACTAACGGTATATTTATGCTAAACTGAACTGTTTGATTAAACTGAATAGCTTAAAATAGAAATGTTTTTCACAATTAAACCATATTTACATTTAAACTGCGTGCTTATGCTAAACTGAATTATTTGAAATTGAACTGTTTTTGACATTGAAACTCTACTGACACTAAACTGAATTATTATATATAACTGCTCGAATAGTTTGACATAGAAATGCTTTTGACAATTAAACTGTGTACTCATGCTGAACTGAATTGCTTTAAATTGAACAGATTATTTACATAAAAATGGATTTGCCGTTAAATAACCTACAAAGGTTGATATGCCATAAAACCCACCAAACCAAACCAAACCAAACCAATCGGTTTAATCTATTAGTTTAACAGCATATTAACTCTTTATCTGTTATCTAATACCAAAACTTGATTAATAAATAAATGTTTGATAGTATAAACTATATTTTCAATGTTCCATTGTATTTCTTTAAGTTCAAATTTTTTATTTTTCTTGAATATTTTGTTCGCACACATTAGGATCATAATTTTCCCTACCTAATACTAATTTATACTCAATTATATTTGGAATCAAGTATTCCAATAACCGGCTCATTGGTATAGTGGCTAGAGTGTTCACCAATGGTCCGGGAGACCTGGGTTCAATCCCAGGTCGCGTCATACCAAAAGACTTTTAAAATGGTACTTGATACCTTCTCGCGTAACACTCAGCATTATAGGGTATTATCAAGAGTAAAGTGGAGCAACCCAGGAAAAGAAGTAGCGCCCTCCCCTTACACCTGGCTGTAGTAGCTATTGAAAAGGGAGCTTTCAAGTCACTCTCGTCCAACTTACTTATATGGCTTCAAGTTATTGATAAGTAATGTTGGCCCACCCGAAGGCTCCCTTTTCAATAGCTACAACACCAAGGTGTAGGGGAGGGCGCTACTCCTTTCCCTGGATTGCTTCACTTTCCCTTGATCCTTACCTTATAATGCTGAGTGTTAAGCAAAGCAGCATCAAGTACCATTTTTTGTATCTTAGGTATAACTCGACCTGGGACTGAACCCCGGTCTCCCGGACTATTGGCGAACACTCTAGCCATTTTTCCAATAGCCGGTTATTAATAATAATGGTAATCCTTCGTAAATTTCAAGAAACCGAATGCAAATAATCTTATTACTATTGAATAGTTTCAGGTATTATTATTTAACATTAATAATTCTATTTAATTATAATGATTATTTGTTTGCACATAGTTATAAGGTATCAATTATTCTTATCCAATTCTAATCATTTTCAAACATATCTTTTTGGTCTTTAACAAGTTGTATTGCTCAGATCAGAGTAATGGCAATAAAGGATTACTTGATTCCACCACCCTTCGAGCTCCAGAATTGTAGCCTTACCACTGGGTGCAACTTCTGGATATCCTTTAGCGAGAGAGGATTTTAAGGGGTGTATTCAGGGTTTTCTAAGCAGGGGGACACTAAAAGAGGATGCTTTAGAAAGAAAAACTAGGGAAAAAATTCAAAAAGAAGAATCTTTATTTAAGAGAAGAGAAAAAATATAAAAATAATGTAATCTGGTTTGGTTTCTGTGTTTAAAAGCATGTGGGTTATTTAATGCCTTGGCCATCAATGAAAAAGAACTGTAGTGGTACTATTTAAACTATAAAAGTGAGTATTACAGGAATTCATTCCTTTCCTAAGAGTATTAGTCCAAAAAATGAATGTGACTGGAGTTAGAAGCCGCTTACTACAATGTCGCAGTCTAAAACATTAACCACTACGCTACAGAGACTCCTCCCTATAAAGGTGTTGCAAGTGTGTTGATGTATGTGTGAATATGTGTTATGTGCGAACGTGTTTTGAAAATGCCGCATTATAGTTTGTACAGCGCAAGTCTGAAGCAAATACTTTCGCAAATCTATCTATCTATCTATCTATCTATCTATCTAACCCATTAGAATCTATCTATCTATCTATCTATCTAACCCATTAGAATCTATCTATCTATCTATCTATCTATCTATGTGTGTGTGAATATAATTTCAATATTTTAGGCTTTAAACCCGCTATAGTGTGGCAATATTGAATATTTTCATACAACCTTTCATTTACTCATACGATTATATATATAAGTTGGCTGACCGTAGTCGAGGGCATCCCCAAAGCTCCCTTTTCAATAGCTACTAAACCTAGGTGCTGGGGAGGGCGTTACTCCTTTCTCTAGATAGTTCCACTTACCCTTGATCCATACCTTATAATGCTGAGTGTTATGCAAAGAGGCATCAAGTACAAATTTTTGAGTCATTGGTATGACGACCTAGGATTGAACCCAGGTCTCCCAGGCCATTGACGGACACTCTAACCATGTGTGCGTGTATAAATAGGACTAATTTTTACTAAATAAGTAATCATTTACAAAGCTTAGATTAGTTTGCCTCACTAGTATGAGACACCCAGTGAGAACCGAACTCACTGACACTGGTCTGATAGCCTAGCTCGTTAAGAATTACACTGTAGCTCATCCAGAAAACTATAATGCTTGAATGTTGTAGGAATGTTGTATGGATCACTTGGTGTGGATCAAACTCTCAAATTAGTATTAATTAATTAATTTGCAAGGCTAGCCTGCTAAACATTATACCGGTCCCTTGAAAAAAAAATTAACATGTTTAGTACAAAAGAATGGTCCACCTGATGAGGATCGAACTCATTATTAATAAATCGATTACCTTGCTCGATTACCACTTAGCCATTACTGGACTGCTCCTTTAAAATGTACGAGAAAGAAGAAGAAGAAGAAGAAGAAGAAGAAGAAGAAGAAGAAGAAGAAGAAGAAGAAGAAGAAGAAGAAGATAGGAAAGTAAAAGAAAGCGAAGGAAAAAAAAAAGAAAAAAAAATTCTTCAACCTGCTGTCCCTTCCCCTAGTTATAAAAAAAAGAGGGGGAAAATACCGAAGAAATAAAATTTAAAAGAAATAAAATTTATAAGAAATAAAGAAAGGAGAAGGATGGGGAGAAAAATGATGTTTTGAGAGAGAGATAGAGAGAGAGAGAGAGAGAGTAAGAGAGAGAAAGAGAGAGAAAGAGAGAGGTAGTGGGTTGGAGAAGTGTTGGTCGAAATGGGAGTGGTAGTGTGTATGTAAAACGAGATGCATCCCCCTTACATAAGCCAGAACGTCGTCTCTGACTGGTCAGTCAGGCTGTGTTTTGAAAGCATCACAATATAGGTTCACATTAATAATAGTACTATTAGCAGTCGTAGTAGTAGTAGTAACAACAACAACAACAACAACGACAATAATAATAATAATAATAATAATAATAATAATACAAGCACACACTGACAAGATAGGGAAAATAGAAGTATAAAAATAGGCCAAGAAACAAGAACGGAACTGTAGGCCTATCAAGAAAAAAAAAGCTACAAAAAGCTACAACAAACAAACAAACAAACAAACAAACAAGAGAACAAACAAACGAACAAAACAAAAAAAAAACAACACAAAAAAAAACCTTCAACAAACTAGCATTAATCAAAACTGACGAGTTGGGAGCAGGAAAAAGAAAGACATAATCCAAGAGAGAAAAAAAAAAGAAAAAAAAAAACACATTTTCAGAAGAAAAAAAAATTACACTCTATAGTAATTAAAGACCAAAAAAACCAAAAAAGCACAAAAATACATTTAAAAGAAGCAACGACAACAAAAAATCAAGAAAAAGAAAAGTAACTCGAGATAGAATTAACAGAAAAACGAAGTTATTAAGAGACCAGAAAAAAGAAAGAAAAAAGAAAGAAAGAAACAAACAAACAAACAAATAAAACGTATAAAAGTTACTTTGATTTGTGGCCGCTAATTCGTTTTTCTTCTAAACGACTCAGGTGTCTCCAATCAGTTCATTTACTCGTTATTTTCACTAAAACAGCATGAGGTTATTTTTTCTCGTCAATATTCTCTTACAAGCCGGACTTGGAATGGTCACCACTAAAGTAAGTATCATCTTTCTTTTCTTTCTTTCATTCATTCATCAACATTATCCATCTCACATCTTATAATCTATCTATCCAGCTAATTACTTTCTGATCTATCTATCTATCTATCTATCTATCTATCTATCTATCTATCTCAGTCTATTCATATCTATCTATCTATCTATCTATCTATGCCTGATCATATCTATCTATCTATCTATCTATCTATCTATCTATCTATCTCAGTCGTGCTTCAATCTATCTATCTATCTATCTATCTATCTATCTATCCGACTTGCTTCTGTACATATTGTTTTTTTTTATTTTCCACGGAATTAAAAAAAAATCATTCCTTAACACACCTACATTAATACATATGCGCACACACACTCACTCACAAACACACGTATGTATGTATGTATGGATGGATGGATGGATGGATAGATGGATGAATGACTTTTTTTCAGACATTTTTAATTCTACTAGCAAACAACCCAATTGAACATCTACAACTCTTTTTTTTAACCCATAGCTGAGGTGAAGGAATAAGGGAGTTCATGCCTTTCCCAACGGTATTAGTCTTTTTTAAAGCCATGAAAACCACAATTTTATTTCTTCGTTAATATTTATGCCTTCTCTTAAGAAGAGATCTTTGTGTCAGTTAATGATTATAATTTCTATTTGAATGTTTCATATGTAAAATAAAGTTCATTTTGACCGATACGTATGTATGAGACGTTTTAATCAAATGAGCCACTCTTCCTCCCATGTTGGAGTTTGTTCAGTTCTTTTACCCCTAAAATTGTTGCATATTTTCTGTAAAGAAACCCTTAGGTTTACATGCACCTTTATCGGTTAGTATAGATTTTTCAAAATTGATAATAAAATTTAATCAATTCGATTAATGTTCTGTCGGGTCAAAACTGATCTTAACACCGGCAAATGACATAGTTTGATCAGGAACGTTTCTTGAAAGTTGTTTTCTAAAATCTTTAAAAAATACTTTTTCATCGTTTTGTTGCTTTTTTTTTCTTCAAGGTGTTCAGGGTTCTACTCAAAATTTGATATTTTGAAATATTGACTAATTGATTTTAACGGAATATCAACCCCTTTCGGGTTATTTTATTCCTAGAGATTAACGAATCGAGTACATTGTGCGCTTCTGCGCCCATTTTTTTTGGGGGGGTGTTTTCTTTGTTTTTAATGGCCTATCAACCCTCCCGTGTTATTTAATTCTAAAATCACCCTTGCAAAATGATACCTAGGAGGGATAAGAGGGTTCATGCCTTTTCCAAAGGTATTAATCTAAATGTAATAGCGCGACTGGAGTTCGAACTCACTAACTAAGATGTGCCAGTCTTATATGTTAACGACTACACCAATATTTCTCGGTTAGTTTTACACACAGTAATATGATATCAAATATTCCTACCAAATACAAATAATTTGTACGCAATTGTATGGTTTCATATATTCTTGTCTAATACTAATATTTCATAGACAATTACCGTATTTGACGGCATATAAGGCGCCTTTTTTAACTAAAAATATCTTTTAAAATTCCCCAACGTCTTATATGCCATATGTAGGTTTAAAATTCGCGATAGTCAACCGAAATTAATTACTCCTATTACCTAAGACTTTTGAGTAACTTTCATATACCTATTGTCATTATTTAAAAAGGCTATCCGGCTGATTAAAAGTGTGATCATTGTTAATATTCATTATATTACTCTCATCACGTTTTATATTAATACTTTGTTGTTTTTTTTATCTTGATTTGCCCTTCTGAAATTGGGGTGCGTCTAAAAAAAACGTGCGTCTTATATACCGTCAAATACGGTATATGGTTTCAAGTAACTATTTCGATTTAATGATAACCTTTTGTTTGCACAAAATCATATGGTTGGTTGGTTGGATTTTATGGCATATAACCTCGTCTAGGTTAATTTATGCCAAAACCTCTTTATACATACATTAAATATTTGAATAGTTTGTAGATAACATTTCGAGATGAGCCAGAGCTCATTTGTTTGCACACAGTTAAATGGTTTCAAGTATTGCAATGAAACACTAACGATTTAACATGTCATTTATTTACACTCAATTAAATGGTTATACATGTATATTTTGTAAATGGATATTTTGAAGGTAATCTTATTTTAAAATGAGTCAGAGCTAATTTGTCAGTACACAAGGGTCGCTATTGTTTGTACACAGTTAACTGGTTTCAAGTATTGCTATATAGCAATAATAATTCTATTTGAAATTAATCCTTTGCTTGTATACAGTGAAGTGGTTACAAGTATTGCTATTTAACACTAATCATTCAATTGAACACTATTCATTCATTTGCTCACAGTTCAATGGTGCCAAGTACTATAACGTAATACCAGTTTAATTTAACATCAGTAATTTTTTGTACATAGTTAATGGTTAACCAGTTCTATTTGACCCATAGATGGGTACTATTACTCCAGGTCAGAGTAGACCTGGGAGTAATGGCAATGAAGGGGTATTGTGCATTCTCCAAAGCTCTTGGACTGGAACATCACCATTAGATAGTTTAGTGTCATATCACGCAACTCATTGGGGTGTACACCTCTACAGAGATGTAGTCGGTGTATTCTACTGTCCCGCCCGACTGCGCTACGAATTATATGGTTTTAATTAATTATTTCTATTTGAGAATAATTACTTGTTTGCACTTAATTATATAATAATCTTTAATAAACTATTATAGATCAAATAACATTTTTATTTTTTACCGTTGGGAAAGGCATGAACTCCCTTATTCCTTCACCTCAGCTATGGGTTAAATCATGCCACTACTGTCTTACTACAAGCATTAAATGACCCATGAAGGTTGATATGCCATTAAACAAAGAAGTCAAACCAAACCAAATTTTCACTCCCCTTTGTAAAGACATGAATCCTTTTGATCTCCCACCAGTTATGAGAATATAGTGGGACAGACAGGATTTTCTTGTCTTGGTTAAGTAACCAGTTTAGAAAAAAGAAAAACTTTTGAATTCTTGCTAGATGTACTTCACAAAGAAATTGACCTTGTCTCATGTCCTTCCTGTGATAGGGTAAATAAATATCGACGATACCCTTCTGCTTGGGATACCATCAGCATATTGCATGGCCTACCGACAAAACAAGGACAACTTGAAGAATTCTTTGAATATTAAGAACTTTGCAAAACTATTACATTCTTCAATTGTGTCTTTTGCATAAAGAACATCTTTTTAAAAAGTTATAATTAAGGTAATACATCCCGTATCCTCACATAGTTGTTACCTGCCAGAGGCGATGAACGATAGGGAAAAGTGGCGAGAGAGAGTCAGGGATATCCATGCTACCAGCACGACATGATGATGATGATGATGATAATTAAGGTACCATAATACTAAAACTGGCCAAGTTGCCTGGGGTTGCAAAATACTCCAACCACATCCCTGTAGAAGGGTAAGACTCCTCTAACGAGTGTCCAAGATATGACATTAAACAATCCGATGGTTAGGTTCCAGTAATGCTGGAGGTTTAGGGAATACAGGGTATTCCTTCATTGCCATTGGTCCAACGTCCACTCAGGGTAAGACTCCTCTAACGAGTGTCCAAGATATGACACTAAACAATCCGATGGTTAGGTTCCAGTAATGCCGGAGGTTTAGGGAATACAGAGTTCTCCTTCATTGCCATTGGTCCCACGTCCACTCAAGTCCGGCGAGGTAGTACTTGGTAGGTCCTATCTATGGGTCAAATAGAACTAAATTTTGTTCTAATGCTAAATTGAATTGTTTGAAATAGAACTGTTTTCACATTTAAACTGCGTACTTATGTTAAAGTGAATTGTTTAAGATAGAATTATTTTGACATTTAAACTGCGTACTCGCGCTCAACTGAATTGTTTTTAAAAAGAACTGTTTATATGTATAAAAATGGATTCAGTTTTAAATAACCTACAATAGTTGCTATGCCATAAAATGAAACCAAAACCTAAAACATTTTTAATACTTTTTTTTTAATCTAGTGGTAACTAAATTGAGTACATCTGAACCGGGTGACTTTGGGTCTTAGAGTGTGCTGAGAATGACGCTAAACTCCTCCGGATGGTGAAGCTAGAGTTCTCGGTATCTGAGGAGTAGGATATACTCCTTCATTGCCATTACTCCTAGGTCCACTCTAACTCGGAGTATTAGTATTTGTTAGTGTCCCTTCTATGGATCAAATAAATCTGTCAGAAAATAAGTAATATTTGATAGGAATACGTTTCGTTTTATCTTAAGTTCATATCAACCTTCGTAAATTATTCAATGTCACAGTGGTGCTGTTTAACCCATAGTGGGTGGAGATAAGAGATTTCCCGCCTTTGTGAAGTGTATTAGTCCGAAAGTGAACATAATAGCGCGACTAGAGTTAGAACTCGCTTACTATGAAAACACGGTCCAGCTCGTTGTTTAATCATATTTACCAACCCCTCCGCTCGGGCAGGATATGATACAAGGTCAATTTTTTAAGCGGAGTTTTAACAGGTTTTCCTTCTCCTAGACTAGTTGCCTTACCTAGGCTGAATAATCTAGTCAGCCCTACTATTTACCCATAGCTGGAGGGAGAATAATTGGATTCATACCTTTCCCAAGGGTATTAGTGCTATGTGAAATGCAATCAGTCTCGTCCAGGACTTGAACTCGTGTCGCCGTGTCCATTTCCTACGACGATAACCATTACATTACGTGCTCCTCCTGCATTTGTTTAATAAGGATTATTTTTATGAGATACTAGAATCCATATAATACCTTTGAGAAAGGCATGAATCAGTTTGTTCTGACATAGCTGTGGGGGAATAGCATGGCAGACAGAGTTCGGTAACAAGTCTAGGAGAAGAGAAACTCTGAATTCGAACCAACTTTCTCCGCAAAAATTGACCTTGTGTCACATCTTGTTTATGGGGTAGTGGTTTGGTAAATGCATATTTAAAAACATGTAACTGTGTACAAACAAATGATTATTATTAAATAGAATTAATAATGTTAGATAGGAATACTTGAAACCATTTAACTGTATACAAAATGGATGTATTAAAAATAGTTAATTAAAATAATAGTTTACTAAGGTTTATTATTTGTTATTTAGAACATATTTGTATATATCATTAGATTGGAAACTTAAATTAAACGAAGTGTAATTGCAGGAAAAGTATTTACTGGTTACTTAAAACCATATGATTATTTGAATTTAATAATATTAGATAATTCAAAGTATTGATTGTACAGAAAGTGCAAGTGAAAGAAAAAAACAAAACAACTGAAATACAGTTTTAAACAAATTATTTTTGTGATCATTCATTCTTGATGGAGAAATTAAAAGCTGCTATGGTACCTACCTTATGACCTAAAATGAACTCTTCCTATTACTATGAATACCAGGAGAGTATTCATCTCGGTTAAAGTAACTCCAGCCTTGTCGGGTAGTAAAAAAAAAAAAAAAAAAAAAAAAAAAAAAAGAAAAAAAAAGGACACCTCGGGTAGTGTAATGGTTAGCAAGCTTGACTAGCAAACCTGCCAGAGTGAGTTCGAGTCTCATTGGGTGCCCCATTCAATCGGCCTTGTGCCACATTGAAGTAAAGAGCTTCGTAAATTACAAGTAACTCCAGCCTTACACTTTGGCAGTCAGACTGATGTTCAACACTTTTTTACCTATGCTGTATTTAAACTTTCGTTCAATATACTTGTTTCACGTAATCCCGAGTTCGTGTCTTTCTTCCGGACCTTTTTACTGGTCCACAACAAAAGCTAAAATAGAAAAATGTCATTTTTATTTTAAATTATAACTCATACCGTTTACTAAGAAAGCGCTATTGGAAGAAAAATCAATAAGCATTCAAAATATCAAATAATAACTACCAAACATTTAGAAATGAATTAGATTTCGGCTTTAGATACCCCATAATAAATTGATTGGCCATTAAAAAAATAACCTGAAGTAAACAGGTTTCAGGCTAGTATTTCTTCCACTAAAAGGTTTATTACATTAATTTATATATATATTTACCAACCCCTTCGCTGGAGCAGGATATCACACAAGGTCAATTTTTAAGCGGAGTTCAACAGGTTTGAATTCAGAGTTTTCCTTCTCCAAGATTTATTGCCTAATCAAGGCTAAAGAACCCAGTCTGCCCTACTTTTTACTTATAGCTGGAGGGAGAATAATTGGATTCCCAAGGGTATTAGTGCTATGTGAAATGTAATCAGCGTGGTCCATGTATATATATTAACCAACCCCTCCGCTCGGGCAGGATATGACACAAGGTCAATTTTTAAGCAGAGTGTAACAGATTTGAATTCAGAGTTTTCCTTTTCCTAGACTAGTTGCCTTACCTAGGCTGAAGAAATCAGTCTGCCCTACTATTTACCCATAGCTGGAGGGAGAATAATTGGATTCATACTTTTCCCAAGGGTTTTAGTGCTATGTGAAATGCAATCAGTCTCATCCAGGATTTGAACTCGTGTCGCCGTATCCATTTCCTACGACGATAACCATTACACCACATATATATATATATATGTGTGTGTGTGTGTGTGTGTGTGTTTCTATTTCTTGGTTTAATGGCATATCAACCTTCGTGTGCTATTTAATGCCAAACCCATTCATGTAGAAGGATAGTCATTGTATTATTTAAGCCATAACTAGGGGTGGGGAATAAGCACGCGAGAGAGAGAGAGAGAGAGAGAGAGAGAGAGAGAGAGAGAGAGTTAATAACTTTCACGTGGATTTAGTCCAAGAGAAAATGTAATAGCCAGACCAGAGTTCGAACTCACTTGCCACAATGCCGCAGTTCAGCCCGTTAGCCACAACACGACGGAGACTTAACCGTGTGTGTGCGTGTGTGTAATGTAGTCAAATTGTTGCTGCTTGGTTCCTTAAAAGTAAGTAAAGTTAGCGACCGTAGTCGAGGGGCATCCGAAGGCTCCCCAACTTTCCCCAACAGAGGTGTTGGGAGAGTGCGCTACTCCTTTCCTTGAATTGTTTCACTTTACCCTTGATCCGTAACTTATAATGTTGAGTATTAGGCAAGGAGGTATCAAGTACCATTTTTTGAGCCTTTGAAATGAATCGACCTCGGTTTGAACTCCGGTTACTTGGGCCATTGGCGAACACTCTACTCACTAGGCCAAGAGACCTGTTGCTCCTAACTGTGGGTCGAATAGACCTGTTTTAAATTATATGATTACAAAAGAATACTTGGAACCATATATCATCTTTACCAACCCCTCCGCTCGGGCAGGGTATGACACAGGGTCAATTTTTAAGCGGAGTCTAACAGGTTTGAGTTCAGAGTTTTCCTTCTCCGAGACTAGTTATCTCACCAAGGCTGAAGAACTCAGTCTATCCTACTATTTACCCATAGCTGGAGGGAGAATAATTGGATTCATACTTTTCCCAAGGGTATTAGTGCTATGTGAAATGCAATCAGTCTCGTCTAGGATTTGAACTCGAGTCGCCGTGTCCATTTTCTACGACGATAACCATTACACTACGGACACCTCTTGGAACCATATATTGATTGATGGTTTGTTGGCTAGTTGGTTGGTTGGTTTAAGGTATATCAACCCTTTTAGGGTCATTTAACGTCGAATTAAGTATTTTTGATAAAAGTTTCAAACAATCAAGTTTAGTATGCGTGCAGTTTTGTTTACAGACAATTAAATGTCAAAACAGTTCTATTTCAAACAATTTAGTTAAGCGTAATTATAGTTTAGAACTATTTGGCCCATAGATATGACCCTATCAGGTGCTACCACTTCGAGTGAACCTGGGAGTGATGGCAATGAAGGGGTAACTCGCATATCCTAAAGCTCCAACATTACTGGAACCTCACCATCTGATTGTTTTGGTTTTTTGTTTGTTATTTAATGGCATATCAACTTTCTCAAGTTATTTAATGCCAAATCCATCCCCTTAGAAGCAAAGACGAAGGATAAGGTCTTTAGTGTCTCATCCAAGACACTCGTTGGGGTAATCGTACCCTTCTGCAGCGCCAGCCCACTGAACAATATCTATATTGAAAATGATCGATTAACTTCAACAGCAGATCAATCCGTCTAGGGTTATTTTTAGCCAACAGAGTAGGGAATCCAATTCAATGTAGGTTTTCATTTATATTTTTTGAATATTTCTTTCTAAAGACTTTTTATATGCACATGGTCCTATCGAATACGAATGATATTGAAACAGATCTATTTGACCCCAAGGCGCTACGATTCCTAGTAAGAGTGGGCCTGGGAGTAATGGCATTTAAAATATACTCTACACTCCTCATGTCTCCAAAACTGAAGACTCATCATTGGAGGCAGTTTAGTGTCATACAAAGAACACCCTTTTTTTCGGGGGAATTATTAGCCTCCGCTGAATGCAGTCAATTTATTTTACGCTCCACCGATAAGGAGAAAATAATAATAAGAATACTTGATTCCATATAATTGAAAACTATAATTATACTATTTACCAACCCCTCCGCTTAGGCAGGATATGACAAGGTCAATTTTTAAGCGGAGTTTAACAGGTTTGAATTCAGAGTTTTCCTTCTCCTAGACTAGTTGCCTCACCAAGGCTGAAGAACCTAGTCTGTCCTACTATTTTCCCATAGTTACAGGGAGAATAATTGGATTCATATCGCTTCTCAGCCTTTTGGCTGGGCCGTCTGGCATTCGTGCCGGATGGGCGATCGAAATCAAGAGCAGATTCGGGGCCGAATAGGCCCCCAACTTCGGCTGGGCAACCTTCGGGTGGGCGAGCTGCTTTTCAGACCCCTATGCACCCCTTGTATAGCACTAGACCTCACGGTCTAGTTCAAGCTATATTCTGGCATACGTGCCCGGACCTAGATTTAGGTCCGTGATACTGCTTGATTCATTAGACCCACATTGCCCTTAGTGGGTCAATGACTAGCAGGGTTCGAGTCTCCGCTCGTTCCCGACATTCCCCTTTATCCTCACTTTAATCGGCCTTCGGGCTTTTGACCTTGTGTCAAGTCCTGTCTGGTGGGAGGCAGTGACAAATATCGCTATGTGAAATGCAATCATTCTCGTCCAGGATTTGAACTCGAGTCGCCGTGTTCATTTCTTACGACGATAACCATTTCACCACGGACAACTCTTGAAAACTATAATTATATGTTACTGCAAGAATGATTGCTTTAAATTCAGTTAACATAACATTATTATTAATTACTTGAAACCATATGACTGTGTGTAAATAAATGACTATTATTAAATAGAAATAATTATTTGAAACCGTATAATTATTAATTAGGCTTGGGTTTGTATTGCTTTTATGGCATATCAACCATTGTAGGTTACTGAACACCATATGCAGAATATTCTTATGAGATATATGTGATTTGTAAATATAAGTCAACAAAATTAATCAGTATTGCTACGTATACTTGTTTATCATTAACGTCAGTCATTTGGTTAAAATGGAGGTGCCCGTGGTTGTAATGGTTATCGTTGAAGGAAATGGACACGGCGATACGAGTTCAAATCCTGGACGAGGCTGATTGCATTTCACATTGCACTAATACCCTTGGGAAAGGTATGAATCCAATTATTCTCCCTCCAGCTATGGGTAAATAGTAGGACAGACTAGATTCTTCAGCCTTGATGAAGCAACTAGTCTAGGAGAAGGAAAACTCTGAATTCAAACCTGTTAAACTCCGCTTAAAGATTGACCTTGTGTCATATCCTGCCCGAGCGGAGGGGTTGGTAAATCTGGTCAGTCATTTGGTTACACACAGTTCAATGATCAAACAGTTCTATTTCAAATAAATCGATTTATCATAAGTCAACAAAGTAAAATGGTTCCAAATATTGAAATGTATCATTAAAAATTAAACATTAGTCATTTATCTGTATACAATTAAATGTCAAACAGTTCTATTTCCAGCAATTCAATTTAGCATAAGTCATTTGTTAGCTCTCAGTTTAAATGTTAAACAGTTCTATTTAACCCATAGATAGGAACCTATCAAGTGCAATCACTTCGGCCCAGAGTGGACCTGGGAGCGATGGATATGAAGGGGTGCACTGCATTCCCTAAATCCCGAGTATTACTGGAACTGACCATCTGATTGTTTAGTGTCATATCAGGACACTCGTTTGGGGAGGTCTTATCCCTCTGCAGAGGTGCACTCAGTGAATTCTTCAGCTCCAGGCGACTGGGCAAAAATGATTTGTATTTGATAGGAAGACATGGTATTATATAACTGTGCAGAAGACTTTTTAGAAACAACTGCACAAACATGTGAATATGAAAATACAATGAACATAATTTCCTAACTTGTAGACTTAAAATAAGACTTAACGGGTTGAAAATCAATCTTTTTTTTTTTAAGTAAAAACAGTATAAATTTGTAAATGGAAGTTTAACCTCTCCGATAAAATAAAACGCAATCTTTTCCAAGCAGTAGTCGTGTCAATACTACTCTACATATGCACCACAGTGACGCTAAGTTAGCGTATAGAGAAAAAGCTAAACGGGAATTGCACAAGAATGTTACGAGCTATATTGAACAAATCCTGGAGTCAACATCCCACAAAACAACAACTGTACGGCCACTTACCTCCCATCTAAAAAAACCCATCCAAATAAGACGAACAAGACATGCAGGACACTGCTCTAGAAGTGAGGACGAACTCATAAGTGACGTTCTCCAATGAACCCCTTCAGACAGACGTGCAAGCGTTGGTCGACCAATTAGAACTTATATACAACAGCTCTGTACGGACACAGGATGTAGTCTAGAAGACCTGCCAGAAGCGATGGGTGACAGAGATGAATGGTGAGAGAGCGTCAAGGAAATCCGTGATAGCGGTGTAGCATGATGATGATTATAAAAAAAAATTAAATTATTTTGATATAAGAAAAAAATTATGCCGTGTTCAATGCCATAGTACAATGAAAAGTGATGTGTTTGATTGAGGGTTAAAACTAAACATTCCTATTATCATCCATCGACAAAACTATCTTTCTTTTTGCCACCAGTCACCTTGCCAATAATCAGTTGACCGAGGGACGATTATTTATCAGAAAAAACTCTAAGCCAATAGGTAAATGACAAAATGAAGAAACTTCATAAAGATCTCTTTCGATTCTAAAAACGTACTCATTAACGCACAACTCACAGTAAAAAATAATTAGTACAGTTAATTATTGAGTAATGGGTATAGTAAAATGATTGATTAGATTTAATGGTATATCAACCCATATACATTTTTTTTATTCCAAGAGGTTAGGGAATCACGTTCATGTTGTTGACCTGATTAGTGATTTTTTTTTTTTTTTTTGCATATACTTATATGGAAGTAAATAATGGAAATAAATCCGAAAGTATGAAGAAAAAAAAATTTCAAAAGAGATGAATTTATCATAATGGAAATTCAACGTTAAAACGTTTTGGTATTAATAAACCTTCCTCAGGACTTTATGATGGTGAAAAATGTTACTTGAACAGCGACGGATGTTTTATTCTTTTCTTTTCTTTTCTCAAAAATTCTGACAATTAATCTTTTATCACTCGTAGAAATTTGATACATCTTAGACATCATTTTCGAAAAGACCACTGATTGAACGGTTATGAGTCTCTCTTGGTATATATATTTTCTCTTTTCCCGTTATTTAATGAAACATTCATCGTTTTTTAAGCAACATTTTCCACAAATCTTAAAGTCTTCATGAAGGTTTACAAAAACCGGAACATTTTAAGTTTAACTTTCTATACTGATAAATTCATCAATTTTGGATTGATTTATTTTTCTATTTTCTTCGTTGGTTGGTTGGTTGGTTGGTTGGTTGGGTTTTATGGCATATCAACCTTTATAGGTTTTTTAACACCAAATCCATTTTTATGGAAATAGTTCTATTTCAAGCAATTCAGTTTAGGATAAGTACGCAGTTTAATTGTGAAAAACATTCCTATTTCAAGCTATTCAGTTTAGTCAAGCAGTTCTAATTCAGCTAATTCAGTTTAATATGAGTATAGATTTTGTTTACACGCAGTTGAATGTAAAAACAGTTCTATATTAAACAAATCAGCTTAGTGTAAGTACAGTTTCAATGTCAAAAAACAGTTTCATTGCAAATAATTCAGCTTAGCATAAGCACGCAGTTTAAATGTAAGTACGGTTTAATTGTCAAGAACATTTCTATTTCAAGCTATTCAGTTTAGTCAAACAATTCAGTTTAGCATAAGTATGCCGTGAGTTCATCCATATATAGGGCCCTATCAGGTGTAACCACGCTGGGCCAGAGTGGACCTCGGAGCAATGACAATGAAGGGGTACTCCACATTCCAAAAAGCCCCAGTGTCACTGGAAACTCACCATCAGACAGTTTAGTGTCATATCAGGATCCTCATTGGGGTGTCTTACTCCTCTACAGAGGTGCAGTCGGTGTATTCTACACCTCCAGCCGATTGGGCAATATTTTCTTCTCACCGGACATTGGCCTAGCGGTTAGAGTGTTCGCCAATAGCCCGGGATACCGGGGTTCAATCCCAAGTCGAGTCATACCAAAGACTCAAAAAATGGTACTTGATGCCTTCTTGCTTAACACTAAGCATTATAAGGTATGGATCAAGGGTAAAGTGGAGCAATCCAGGGAAAGGAGTAGTGCCCTCCCCTACACCTTGGTGTAGTAGCTATCGAAAAGGGAGCCTTCGGGTCACCCTCGACTATGGTCGCCAACAACTTTTTTTTATTCCTATCTAATACAAATAATTTGTACAGTTATATGGTTTCAAGTAACTAATGATAATCTTGAACTATTCTTAAAATATATTTACGATGATATGACATCAAGTATTCCAGTCGTAATTTCTAAACAGATCTGCAAGTCATTAAAACGCAATTGCAATATATTTTATCAAATAGAATATAACTTCCATAAATATGATGTGACACAATATGAAATTGTATTGTAGTCTAACGGTATATCGATGAACAATTAACACGGTTCTCTAACCTCGAGGCAGAAAATAACTCTCAACGGGTTGACGTAGCGTTAAAATCTTCGACCAATCAATCAATTATTGGCACTTTGGTAGAAATATGAAACCCCAGTGAAAATCGAAATCATTCAAAATAGACTACGAACCGAACTCTCTAACAGTCCCACCAGATAGCTTTTTTTTTATTTACGGAATCTGTTCCAATGGAAACGCATTCTAATTCTCCTTTCGGCTCAGAAAAAAAAAAAGGAACTAAGGACTAAAGTCAGTATTTAGGGTAGAAAAGATCCAGACTTTGTTAAAACGATGATAAGCTCAAGAAAATCCTGAATGCAAAATATAATTTTTAGTCGCCAGACT
The DNA here is from genome assembly GCA_963585895.1 of Sepioteuthis lessoniana. Lineage (NCBI taxonomy): Eukaryota > Metazoa > Mollusca > Cephalopoda > Myopsida > Loliginidae > Sepioteuthis > Sepioteuthis lessoniana. Next base: position 12,625,872 of record OY757929.1, read on the forward strand.
AAAAGACATTAATATTTCCCCCTGATTCCTCGCTAGCATATTAAACAATATTTTAAAAATAAAAATAGCATGAAATGTCGAAAATACATAAATTTGTATTTGTTATCATAATCAAACAAAAAAAAATTGATATCGTTTCGGAGGATAAATAAATAAATATAAAAACAAATAAGATGTCTTTTCAAAGCGAATATTTTTGCTTAAATTTAAGAAAGGTGTCCCGACATCTTTTATTTTTTTATAATGACATCTTGAAACTAGTATATAAACGATTGATTTATTGATTGATTTTTACGGCATGTTAACTTACCTAGGGTTATTTTATGCCAAGAGGTTAGAGAATTGTGCATTTTGTATATTATAAACATTTTTCGCGTAGTTTCTTAAGAGTTTTTGGCTCACGGTTATGTAATATCAGGTATTCTCATCTGATACAAATTCTTTTTAAATAGATCTATTTAGCTCATTGATGGGACCCAAACAGCTACAATCACTGCAGGTCAAAGTGAACCTGGAAGTAATGGCAATGAAAGGGTACACAACTCTCACCACTACACTGGAGCTCAAAATCAGATGCAGTTTAGTGTCATACGCAGTGTGACAATGGACCCGCTGGCCGGTCCCCACTATCTCAATCTCCTAAAGCCGCTCATGGCCATCTGATCATCTAATGGTTTCTCTCATCCCCTGCCTGGGGCATTACACACAAGACACAACATACGCAACCGAGAGGGTGGAAGAAAAGAAGAACAAACAAGCACGGACTCGGGTTAGCTCCAAGTGCAAGAAGGGAAATTGGGAAATCTCGATTAGATTTGTCAAAAAATAAAATAATTAAAAGTAATTTTTCGGCCAATCTGTGACATTTGCAGTAAAAAACAAAGAAAACCCAATCTCATCTGATCATAATAGAAAAACGATATAAAAGACAAATTTCTCGACAGCGGAGCAGATCAAAAAAAGGCAAACGACACCCACAGACTTGAACTCCAACTGAGAGAGACAGACAGACAGACAGAGGCGAAACTAGAAGCCACGCATCACCCACATTGACTTTTCTCTTCTCCGCTTTGAAGGAAACGACTCACACGTAAATCACCGAACCCCCCTCTCTTCTCCACACCCGTAACATCTGATTGAGTGCATACACGTAAGTCCAACAATCCTACCACTATTAAGCATAGGATATTTTTTCTACTTTTTAATTCCACATCAACACGTTTTTTACAAACTCAGCTATTTGAACTTTTTACTCATTTATTTCCAAAACAATTGTTAAAATTTTTACGTGCCTTCATGTTCTTTGTTTTTGCAACTGTGCAACCATGCGCAACCATCCACTGAGCAGCCGCTTTTCTCTGACTGTCGCCTTCCACCGACTTCTGTTGACTCCTTTCTTCTGTTGGCTGCCCTGGGACCTTGCCTTCTCTCGTCTTCTTCCGGTCTCGCAGGAAACCTCGCTCGCAAGCCCTTTGTGTGGGTTTCCCGCCCAAAAAGACAAAGGAATCCTCTGACTGGCACTCACTCTCACCCACACCCACAGAAACGAATGCACCCATCGTGCCACACCCAGAAGGCTTCAGTTTTGTTTGCTGGAGGGTAGCCCTTTGCAGAGGGATATAGTCAGCGTATAATAAGCAACAGCAAGGTATAGGGAAAACTTAAATAATGCAAAGCCTCGGAATTTAAAGGAAGAGAGATTCCATATGGCTTTATAAATAGAACGTTTAGCAAAAGCACTTCGTTTGCTTGGTGATTATTTCGTAATTTAGTTTTTAGTTTATTGTTGATTATATTTTTGATTGTTCTGGAAGTGGTTGTGATGATATTTTTGTTAATGTGTAACACATTGACCTCCGACCCGGCCAAGCTGTCAGATGAGAAATGCACCTGTGTAAATAACAGGTGCATCCGGTCGAAGATATCAGGGGATAACCTTGACTGTCGACGGGTTGAATTGAGTGCGAATTGTGACGCCACAGGAAGCAGGTGGATGTCAAACAATGATATAACCCGGGTGCGACAGGAAATCACTTAGTTGGAGATCAGAGTTTGAAGTCAGTGTTCCAGATCGAGGAGTGAGAACCAGCTCTCAGCAGAGGCTGGGCCTCCAGGCCCCCGGTTGAGCAGCCCAGCAGAACGGGAAAGAAATGCTGCTATAGCCAGAAGAGCTGGGGGGTTAGTATGTTGCAGTCTTTGTTCAGTCTCCAACTCACCTCTCACACTTAAACCCTTTCGTAACCCTTTCGAATAAAGTGAGAGGTATATTTTTCTAAAGAACTGTGCCCGCTTGTCTTTATTGTGTTGACTATGTTTCTGCATGCATATGAGTATGCTACAAATGTAGTTTAAGTTTTTATAGGGCAGAATTCGTCCATCAAACAACTACCGTCAATTTACGGCCAGCTTTTCCACAACAAATTCACTGGCCGCACCAAATTAATTCTCTAAGAATGAGGAATACTACATAACATAAATAAATATAAATGAATTAGAACAAAATGATTTAAATAAATAACAATCAAAATTAAAGCAACATAATATATATATATATATATATATATATTGATACCGGCTCATTGAGTCCTGGGTTCAATCCCTGGTCGTGTCATACCAAAGACTCGAAAAAATGGTACTTGATATCGCCTTGCTTTACACTCAGCAATATAAGGTACGTATCAAGGTTAAAGTGGAGCAATCTAGGGAAAGCAGCTGCGCCCCCTCCATCTTGGAGTAGTAGCTATTGAAAAGGGAGCCTTCTAGTCACCCTCGACTACGGTCGCCAACTTTATTTTACTATATATATATATATATATATACTACCAATCAAAAGTATTTGGCTACCCTCAAAAATTTCCATTTCTCATCCTAAAAGTGTTATTTTCAATGAAAAAGTTAAAAACCACAATGTTTTTATCTATTATAATAAATACAAATCTTCCTCAGTAACTTTGACATTAGTATTGTAGTCACACATTTAAAAAGTGCGCAGTATCGCCTCGTCAGTGATGTTCTTGGGGGTCCTTAAAAGTTTCGGGTCTTCCAACATCATACTTGCTCTCCCAACATCATACTTGCTCTCCCAAGCGACCCTACCTAAACTACAGCGATCCTGCTGTAAAAAGTTCGCCAGGCACGCAAAACCGCACTGCGCACACCTAAAAAAATCAAAATGCCACTGCTAATGAGCTTTTAAACTGGAATTGCGCAATAAGAAACGATATACGTCACATCCCTCCCACTAACAACGAGTTAAAAACGTAAATAATCACTTAGTCGTTTTCCTCTAGATATTGTATGAGTATACCCACACGTACTGAGCAAGGTTCGGTTCAAGATAACAGGTAAACAAAATCCCGCTCACACGTATTTAGTTGGTAATATTCATATACACTCGCTCAAAAATAAGTCTTTACAAAAAAATGTCTTTTTTTCCTCCCTACCTTCTTAATGACGGTAAGTTAGCAAAAAAAAACAAAAAAAACTTGAGGAATTACTCTACCAGACAGTCGTTGTAAGACGCTGACAGTCATAATACAAGCTGATATAATCTTCTAGGGAAACAATCTTGATACTGTAAACAATAGGATTTTTTTCCTTTTTTCTTTCCTTCTTCTCCTTCTCTTTTCTTTGTTTTTTCTTTTTGTTTTTCTTTCTATAGGAATCTTTGTACAAATGCTTATAAAAATATATACATTGGGGAAAACTACACACCCTCTACAATTCCTCCCTTCCTAACTGTTATGACCGCTTATTAAGGGTCAATAAATAAATAACTGATATAACTGAATAATATGAGTGCCACACAAATGTATCCAAGTCTCTGAGGAGGGTTTCCTTGGTTCAACATACACAAAGATAGGCAAGGTGCTTAACTACAGCTGCTACTGCTGCTCTCTGCTCTACCAGCTTAGTTCTTGGTTAATATTCTCTTTGGGTAAGTCCATTATTCTGGTCATAGGTACTATTTACCCAACCCCTCCGCTCGGGCAGGATATGACACAAGGTCAATTTTTAAGCGGAGTTTAACAGGTTTTGAATTCAGAGTTTTCCTTCTCCTAGACTAGTTGCCTCACCAAGGCTGAAGAACCTAGTCCGTCCTACTATTTACCCATAACTGGAGGGAGAATAAGGGGGTTCATACCTTTCCCAAGGGTATTTGCCCGAGTACGACTGGAGTACGAACTCGCGTACTACGATTCCGCAGTTCATCGCTTTAACCATTACACCACGAGGACATTCTGGTCATAGGTGAGTAACCTACAATACTAACCCTTTCTATTTTACCATCAAATACCTCCATACTCGTTAGTCTGTTGTACTCCATGGTTCTGATCTTTTACTCTTTAACCATCTCGACGATTTTTCAGCAGATTCTGAAATCGCTCTGATGGCCTTTCTCTTTTTTTCTTCTATCATACCTAGTCGATTTAGAATTCTGCTTAAAGATCTTCCCGCGAAACCCCAGCAATCCACTTCTATTGGATAACATGCTGTCCGCCGTTTGTTATATCTACATTGCTCTTTTAGTTCCTTAGTATAAACAGTTGTCTTTTGAAAAACTGATTAAAAGGGGTTTTTCTTCTTTTGTACTTGTTATATGCCCTACTCATGAACATTAATGAGTATATCCCTTTCCTCATAAATACGTTGGATACTGTTATGAGGTGGGGTGAATATACTAAGTAGTCACCATTAGCAGCGGTTACCTTCTTCACGCCGCTGTCAAGTGTGGTGTTTTTTAATGTTATAAAGATTTCCATTTCATTTCCATTTTGGTTATTTCTCATTCAATAACTTTTTTCCGGTTACAACAGTTCTAAATAAAACGTTTTCTAAAAGTTACATTATACTGCCACTTGAACTCACATAAGACTATATTGTGTTGAATTATTTCTTGCTAGATTCTACTTGTTTTACCAATGCCGAGGAAAATTTCATCAGTCACCAACTTACGTGACAAAAGGCTGACTGCTCCAAGCATTACTGAACAACTGAAATAATGTCGAGAAGGAAATGTGTTAACATCCACTCGGAGGAGAAGACTTTGTGAAGCTGGCCTATATGACAGGAATTGCTGTCAAGAAACCACTGTTGAGGAAGCAAAACAATGTTAAAAGACCCCAGTGGACCAAGGCGCATAAAAACTGGACAATAGAGCAGTGGAATAAAGTACTTTAGACTGACGAATCAAAGTTTGAAATCTTTCGTTTGAATAGAAGAGTCTATTGAATTCGACCCGGCATCAAAGCATACTGCCGCATCACACGATCACATCTGGAAAACGGCTCGTGGATCAAGGATTTGTACATATGCAAGATAATGATCCAAAGCATGCTATTACACACTGCCAGCGGTACATTAAAAGCAAAGAGAAGCAACGTGTTCTTCAACTAATGTCTTGGCCGGCGCAATCAGTGGACTTAAATCCCCGTGAATTGGTGTGGGATGAACTTGATTGAAAAATCAGAGCTAAACAGCCCACAAGTGCGACTCCCCTTTGACAACTCTCGCAGGAAAGCTGGGCAGAACTATCTTCAGTATACCATCAGTCTTTGGTGGAAAGAATGCCGAGAATCTGTGAATCAGTGATAGCAGCTAAAGGGGGGCCTTTGGAAGAATTAAAAGTTTAAGTTTTTGTATTTGAGGAGAGTATTTTGTATTTAATATGTCTCAGGAGGGCTTGTATTTAATATAACAAATAAAACAATTGTGGTGTTGAACTCGTTTCATTAAAAAAATAACACATTTATGATGAGGAACAAAATTTTTATGAGAGTGAGCAAGTACTTTTGACTTATAGTGCACACACACACACACACACACACATATATATATATATATATATATATATATATATATAATAAAATAAATATATATAAGTTTTTTTATATATTTAAAACCATGGATGCTTATCTGCGATCTCTGGCTTCATGTTTCCTTTTACACGGCAATTATCAGGTAGAACAATATAAGCATTCATGCTATTAAATATATATAAAAACTAATATATATTCATTTTATTATATGATATAATAGCTCTATCACAGATATTGGGCACTCTCCATATTATACCGCATTTGGTCTACCACTAACCCACCAAATGAGATAGTGACAAGCATAGAGTGTTGTAATAAATAAATAAATAAATATATATATATATATGTGTGTGAATGTGTGTGTGTGTGTGGTTGTGTGTGTGTGTGTGGTTGTGTGTGTGTGTGTGTTGAAATGATAAATTGTAGTGAATCTGTCAGTATATTTATTCCATAAAACGAAATAAATATCACGCATCTGAATTGGAGTTAAGCGTTTAATTTATCCAACTTTCTACATATATATATATATATATATATATATATATATATATATATATATCAAGCGAGAGAGAGAGAGAGAGAGAGAGAGAGAGAGAGTGTGTGTGTGTGTGTGTGTGATCAAGATCAAATATTCATTGGTTACATTATATGGATATTTGCTATATATATTTAACATTTTATAAATATTACCGAAATGTCTCAACATGTAAACTATAAAAAATCTTCAGGCTTCGTGGTCGTCATGACAATCCAGGAGGGTAACAAAAAGCCTGTGATATATATATATATATATATATATATATATATATATATATATATATATATATATATATATATATAATTATCTATTTCCGTTCATAGTGTTCTGTTTTTTAAATTTATCAGCATCACAGTTTTATCCAACTCTGCGTTTACGTAATTTTGTTGTTATGAAAAAACTAAAAAACACAAACAAAAATCTCTTTAAAAAATCACTCTTTATACATGCAAGCAACTCCTGATGATGGCTTATGAACGGTCCGAAAGTGCTTGGGACTATTTTGGTAAATTCATCCACTATTTCCAACCTGAAACCAAGATACTTATCAGGAAACTTGAAAGGATCTTAATAAAATAATATAGACAAAATATGTCTTTATTATTTAATCAAACATGTTTAAATGAAAGACTGCTGCCCAACCACACACACACACTTATAAGAATTTTATAATTTGCTTGAAGCATTGCATAAATTATTTCATTTTATTGAATTTTTTTATTTTGGAATGAATCATTTGTTTAAAAAAAGAAAGGAGAAATAATGAAGTTCAATCGGACATCTGAAGTTACGTGTCTTCTGCATGACGTTTAAACACCTTACGTGGCACCATGGTTACAACACCCAACATAGCGTTGAAGCACCTCACGTGGCGCCATGGTTACAACACCCAACATAGCGTTAAAGCACCTCACGTGGCACCATGGTTACAACACCCAACATAGTGTTGAAGCCCCTCACGTGGCACCCTGGTTACAACACCCAACTTAGCGTTGAAGCACCTCACGTGGCGCCATGATTACAACACCCAACATAGCGTTGAAGCACCTCACGTGACACCATGTTTACTACGTCCCAAAAATTTGAATATACAACTCTGAGTTCATATTATAAAAGTCTCTGATGATGAAACTAATCAGATCCTTAATAATTATTTTGCTTTGCAATAGTCTTTAAAATAAATACAATAAGATACATTAGTAGTAAATTTGAGAGTATGATAGAAATATGTATAAAGTTGGATAATTCAAACACTTAAATTTAGATGAGTGATATTTCTTTCGGCTTCATTTCATCTCGAACTTCTTCAGACAGAGACTGTTTTCTGAGTATTATAATTTATAATCATGAGAGGAGAAATGATAAGATGGTGGAGTGGGTATTAGTTGTAGCAGGAAAACTGGGAGGGATTTAAAGTCAAATGTATCAGGTTTCATTTAAGATTTATTGTAAATAAAAGGAATTTTTTAAAAAAGAAAAATACATTTCTTTTTCAGAACTTTTCCACAAATGTACAGTCCACATTATTTGTTGAAATATTTCTTTTAAGGCTATTCGAAATGGCGGCAAATCAACCATAATGCTCTATGTTTGAACAGAAGTCTATCATCAACCCTTGGGTGATTGTTAAATGCTAATTATGTGAAATTTAAAGAGGAATGTGTGATCTGTACGGAGAAGCACATTTTAGTCAATGAATATGTTTATAAATCACAAACTTGGGTTTGCAATAATTAACCAGAGTCGAAAAGACAGTCATTTTTTGGAGGTGCCCGTGGTGTAATAGTTATGGACACGGCGACACGAGTTCAAATCCTGGACGAGGCTGATTGCATTTCACATAGCACTAATACCCTTGGGAAAGGTATGAATCCAATTATTCACCCTCCAGCTATGGGTAAATAGTAGGACAGACTAGGTTCTTCAGCCTTGGTGAGGCAACTAGTCTAGGAGAAGGAAAACTCTTAATTCAAACCTGTTAAACTCCGTTTAAAAACTGACCTTGTGTCATATCCTGCCCGAGCGGAGGGGGTTGGTAAATATGGAAAAGACAGTCATTAGAGTGAAAACATATTAACTTTTCAGTAAAGAAAAAAGTTCCGAGCGTTGTGATCAGTAAAGAAGGTCAAGTTGACAGTGTTCTGGACATAAAAGGACACATCGCTATTGATTCCCTTTATAAAAAAAGTGGACCTGTATACAGTGCTTCCATTACTTTTGACAAAATTAATTTTATTTATTGAATGACGTTCGTATATATATATATATATATATATATACAAAGAAAAAGCATTTATTAATTTTAGCAATATCAATGCATTAAAAATTGTAATGTTCACAGTTTGATTGATCGATTCATTAATTAATTTCAATGGTATATGAACCCATTTGGGCTTATTTAATGCCAAGAGATAAGGGAATAGCGGACGTGGTACGTTTTTGCACATGGTTATATGATATCAGTTATTTCTTTCTGATTCAAAAATCTTTAAATAGATCAATACCTAGAGATAGGACCCTATCAAATACTAACACTCTGAATCAGAGTGAACCTAGGAGTAATGGCAAAGAAAGAGTACCCGACACTTCCTAGATTTCCAGAATAGGAGCCTCAGCATCAGTTGCAGTTTAGTGTCATATCCAGTAAACCTTTTTTGCGGGGAGGAGTCTTACCCATCTGCAGGGGATACAAGTATTGTAAGCTAAGCTCTGCCGTTAGACAGTTTGAGTATTTGCTAGAAAGATTTATTTACAAAGATGGCTATCATGTATAAACGTGATAATCAAGTATAAAACTACTTTTAATGATTAATGATATCAATCTAATTGTATAATGTTCCACCAGAAATAAAATACTGGTATATTTGGTTTAGAGAAAAATAAACGTTTTATTTAGAAAAACTAAGAGTGTACTTATTCATGGAAAATACTGTAATCCGTCAATCTTTAGTTCCGAAGAAAACTAATGTTTTATTTTTAAAATTGTTAGGATTAATGTTCCACTAGAAATAATGATAGAGTGTTCGCCAATGGTCCGTGAGACCGGGGTTCAATCCCAAGTCGCGTCATACCAAAGACTTTAAAAATGGTACTTGATGCTTCCTTGCTTAACACTCAGCAATATAATGTACGTATCAAGGGTAAAGTGAAGCAACCTAGGTGTAGTAGCTATCGTAAAGGGAGCCTTGCGGTCGCCCTCGACTACGGTCGCCAACTTACTTAGAAATAATTAAATGCCAATACTTTTGATTTAGAAGAAAATCATCTTTTGCATTTTAAGAATTATTAGGGATATTCTTACTTATTTTTATTGTATAATGTTCCATTTGGAATTAAAAAATCCCGATATCTTTAGTTTAAAAGAAAATTAACTTTTTTTATCTAAGAAAATTAAGGTTTCACTTATTTTTAGGCGATACTGTATTTTCTGTTTCGTGGTTAAGAAAATTAAATTCTCTACTTTCATCAATTATTCTATGATATAGTGCAACAAAAACAGAAAATATATGGGTAAATTCGTCATGATTGAAAAAATGGACTTACCAGAATGTTTATATAAATCTTATTTACTTTCACTTTCACTTTCACTTTTATATTCATTTAAAATTTGCATTAATAAAGAATAAGTTCATGTTGAAAACAAATAGTTCATTTTGAGTATATATCCTTTAGTCATTATTAGGCTGCAGACTTACACATTCACTAATGTACAATGATGAAAGAAAGACAGAAAGAAAGAAAAAGAAAGATTTTTGAGCATGGGAACAATTCTATATTTGTGTATCTCCTTGTATCTATCATTTCATTAATTACTGATCTATAACAGTAGATTATCGATTAATTCCAATGTATTTTATAAAAAAATGATTTCTAGTTCATTGATATTATACATTATTCATGGCCGACGATTTTACCCATTCGGTCACTGGTAAGTATATATATTTACCAACCCTTCCGCCCGGGCAGGATATGACACAAGGTCAAATTTTAAGCGGAGTTTAACAGGCTTGAATTCAGAGTTTTCCTTCCCAGAGATTAGTTTCCTCACCAAGGCTGGGGAACCTAGTCTGTCCTACTATTTGCCCATAGCTGGAGGGAGAATAATTGGATTAATACCTTTCCCAAGGGTATTAGTGCTATGTAAAATGCAATCAGTCTCGTCCAGGATTTGAACTCGTGTCCATTTCCTACGACAATAACCATTATGCCACCGGTCCAAGAAAAGTAAGATTCTAAATTCAAACCTGCTTGGGCGGAGGGCGTAGGTAAATATTTATAAATGGTTTTTATAGTTTTTAGTAGTCCTATCTGAGACAAATAGAGAAAGGTTCCCGTGGCGTAGTAGCTAACGTCCTAGACTGTGACATTGAAGTAAGCGAGTTCGAATTCCAGTCGCATTATTTCGTTTACTTTCGGACAAACACCCTTGGGAACGCTACTTAATTCTTGTTTGGTCGTTTTTGCAACACAAGTTTATGTAGAACCCGGACCTAAATAAATAAAAACGGATAGATTCAAAAGCCAATACTTGAGAAAGACTTGCATTTAGTATTAAAAAAATTCGAATTTTGATTCATCAGTCCAAAGAACTTTATTCATCTGCTCCATTGTCGAGTCTTTGAGCGCATATACCCACTGGAGACTTTTGACAAAGTTTTGCTTCCTTAACAGTGGTTTCTTGACAGCAATTCCGTTATGGAGGCCGGTTTCACAAAGTCTTCTCATCACATGTCGACACATTTCTTTCATGACTTTAGTTCAGTTGTGCAGTGATGTTTGGAGCAGACAGCTCTAAACATTTATTTATTCATGTAAGTTGGTAACTTTGGTGACATTGTCTTCTACTGTTGTTGTTGCTTTTGGTCTACCAGCCCTAATTTTGATCTTGTTTCGTCACCGTTTCCTGATGTCTTCTAACTGTATAATCTACTATAGGTCTTGGAATTTTTATTTTTAGTACTAAACAAACGCCTTCAAATCATTTTTCAAAATATATCAGGTATACTAAGGTCAAAGTTACTGTGGACGACTTGAACGTGGTGCATTCAATAAACTACCAGACTTTTTTGTATAGGCATTTAAAACTGACGTAGACTCTTGAAAATTCAGTAGGTTATTGCTATACATCTTATGAGATGACTGACCCATTTTTAGGATTTCACGTTCAAATGAACAGCTACAGCAGCAATTGGAATACACCCTACTAAAGCCTGATTGTCACAGCTGGTGAATTTCCAAAATACAACCTGGACGTGATGTCACTTTAGAAGAACGATATGCAATAAAATTCTGTTTTAAAGTTGGAAAAAATGCCGCCACAGAAACCTATGGAATGCTTCAGACTGCTTTAGGAGCATCTTGCATGAATCGAGCATCAGTTTTTGAGTGGCATAAGAGATTCAAGGAAGGAACGGGGTCTGTGAGGGATGATGAGAGGTGTGGGAGGAGTAAGGAAGTCAAGACCCCAGAATTGATTCGCCAAAGGGTTAGGGTTAGGGTTACTTTGTTGATGTTTTAAGGGAGTTCAGGAAGAGATTCCGTCGGAAGAGGTCAGCACTCTCCAAATTGGGTCAGTGGCATTTCCACCAGGACAATGCACCAGTCCACAACTCCATCCTTGTCACAGACTATTTGACCAAGATGGGCATCAAGACAGTTCTTCACCGTCCCTATAGTCGAGACCTTGCTCCCTGTGACTTTAGGTTATTCCTGAAGCTTAGAGACTAACGTTGTGAGATAATCGAGGAGATGAAAGAGACTGTGACAAAAGTCATTGACACACACACATAGGACTTCTATGGAGCTTTCCAGAAATTGTTGGAATGGTACAAGTGCATTACAGCCGGAGGAGATTACTTCGAAGGGGACTAGAATTTCACGTGTGTACTATCAATAAAAGTGCCCATACGAAAAAAGTCTAGAAACTTATTAAATGAACCTCGTATTTAGTATAATAAATAAAAAAAAATTGTGGTGCTAAATTTGTTTCGTGAAAAACAACACTTTTACGATGAGAAATATAATTTTTTGATGGTGGCCAAATATTTTGACTGGTGGTCTTTATCTATATATACGAACGGAAATTCAAATAAAACCAACATTGTACAAATATGGAAAACAAGGAATTCAGTGATGGAGCTTATTCAGATTAAACTATTTATCAATGGAAAATTTGCACAGTCGACTGGGGCTGCATAATACACCGACTGCATCTCTACAGAAGGTTAAGACTCCCACAATGAAGGCCCAGTTAGCTGGCGCAGTAGAATAGACCGACTGCATCTCTGCAGAGGGATAAGATCCCCCAACGAGTGTTCTGTTTATTACGCTAAACAATCTGATGGCGGGGCTTCAGTAATGCTGGAGCTTTGGGGAATGCTGAGTACCTCTTTATTGTCATTGCTACCAGGTCTACTCTGACCCGGAGTTGTAGCACCTGTAGCAATGCATAGCTAAAGTTTAACCCCCTCTAGATCCTGTCCGTAAAACAATAAGAAATTTTGAATATATATATATATATATATATATATATATATACGTTACTTTTGGGGATAAATTTCGAACACGAATTACATTACCTAGTTTTAAAACAGAAAGCCAAAAACAGAAATAGAATGGTTAAAAACTCATTTTTTTTTCGTTTCAAATAAAAATTCACAAGATACAATATTTAAACAACTTGAAGAAGGTCTAATATGAAAGCCGAAAAGTTTAAGGTAGGCAAATAATTCAACCTCTGAATACCTTGTGCTTTTTCCTATTCGTACTTTACATTAATACACACACACACACACACACACACACACACACATATTTGCCCAGTCGGCTGGGGCTGTAGAATACACTGATGGCACCTCTGCAGAGGGGTAAGAACCCCTCCCAACGAGAGTCCTGGTTATGACACTAAACAATCTGATGGTGAGGTTCCAGCAATGCTGGAGCTTTGGGGAATGCGGAATACCCTTTCATTGCCATCACTCCCAGGTCCACTCTGCCTCGGCGTGGTAGCACCTGATAAGGGTCCTATCTATGGGTTAAATAGAACTAAACCGTGCTTCTTTAACTATACTGAGTTTTGCATTTAAACTGCGTATTTATGCTAAACTGAATTGTTTAAAATAGAACTATTTTGATATTGGAACTGCGTACTAGTGCTGAACTGAATTGCTCGAAATAGAACTGTTTTTGACGTCCAAACTGTGTACTTATGCTGAACTGAGATATCTGAAATAAAACTGTTTGACATTTAAACTCTTTGTATTGCTCTGTCAGCTGGGGCTGTAGAATACACTGACTGCACCTCTGCAGAGGGGTAAGATCCCCCTTAACGAGTGTCCTGGATATGACACGAAACAATCTGATGGTGAGGTTCCAGCAGTGCTGGAGCTTTGGGGAATGCAGAGTACCCTTCATTGCCATCGCTCCCTGGTCCAATCTAACCCGAAGTGGTGGGATCTGATAGGGCCCTATATATGGGTTAAATCGAACTTATAGCATACTTATGCTAAAATGAATTATTTGAGTAAACTGAATAGCTTGAAATAGAAATATTTTTGACAATTAAACCGTACTTACATTTAAACTGCGTGCTTTTGCTTAACTGAATTATTTGAAATAGAACTGTTTTTTTACATTAAAACTGTATTTACACTTAACTGAATTGTTACATATAACTGCTTGAATAGTTTGAAATGGAAATGTTTTTGACGATTAAACTGTGAGCTCATGCTAAACTGAATTGTTTTAAATAGAACAGATTATTTACATAAAAATGGATTTGGCGTTAAATAACTTACAAAGGTTGATATGCCATAAAACCCAACAAACAAACCAACTCTCTCTCTCTCTCACACACACACACACACACACACACACACATATATATATATATATATATATATATATATATATATATTATGGTACCACGTATGGGTCCGTTAGATCTGTTTATGAATTATTCGTATTAGATCAGACTGTGTGCAAAAAAAAAAAAAAAAAAATTAAAAAAAAATTAAGAATCAACTATACAAAAATGTAAATATATAATCCTGAGGTAAAAATGCAAATTACCGGGTGAATGTTACAAAGTTGAAGATGTTCGTTCCTTACTTGACGTTTTCTTTATTCATCTTTTCCCAAACGATCTGTAATTCATAGGATTATCTTGCTTAAGGCTATTCTCGTCAAAGAGCTGTATGCGTACCGTTGTTTCTTCACAAACAATAGGCTCCCTATAGATACGTGCTTCGTTTTCCCATCTTTAATGACATCTAAAGTACATATAACTTGATTTCGTTCTTAGCCACACTTGAGTATTATTTTACTTTCAACGAACCTCTGTGAAGCTGGCTTCTCAGCCATGTCTTTCATTAAGATGATATACGGAAATGAATATCCATTCTGAATTGAGCGTGCTATTATTTTCAGTTGAACCAAGATCGGAGAACAAAACTCTAAATTTATAATAATAATAATAATAATTTCAAAAGATAAATCTAATAAAGTATTTTTAAACTTATGGCGTATTAAGACTGTGAGAGTCGGCTCCACGTTGTGGAGATAGCTTCCTTAGGTTAACAACAAAGATTCTCTATATCCATATTTACCAACCACTCCGCTCGGGCAGGATATGACACAAGGTCATTTTTAAGCGGAGTTTAACAGGTTTGAATTCAGAGTTTTCCTTCTCCTGGACTAGTTGCCTCACCAAGGCTGAAGAATCAGTCTGACCTACTATTTACCCATAGTTTGAGGGAGAATAATTGGATTCATTCCTTTTCCCAAGGGTATTAGTGCTATGTGAAATGCAATTAGTCTCGTCCAGGATTTGAACTCGTGTTGCCGTGTTCATTTCCTACGACAATAACCATTACACCACGGGCACCTCCATAAAGCAACAATAAAGATTCTCTATATCATCATTACTGGCTCATTGGCCCAGTGGGTAGAGTGTTCGCCAATGATCCGGGAGACCTGGGTTCAATACTAGGTTGCGTCATACCAAAGACTTTAAAAATGGTACTTGATACCTCCTTCCTTAACACTCAGCAATATAAGGTATGTATCAAGGGTAAAGTGGAGCAATCCAGGGAAAGGAGTTGCGCCCTTCCCTACACCTCGGTGTAGTAGCTATTGAAAAGGGAGCCTTCTGTTCGCCCTCGACTAAAGGGAGACAACTTTAATTTTTTACTTTATATCATCATTATCATCAGACAGTGTGTAGTGAAAATCTCTTCCTTGCAAATGAATCAAGTTTAGGTCCACTTAACTAGAATTGTGCCGATTTTTTTTTTCAATACTACTCTTTTCGAAAGTTATACGTTTACTTATATATAAAATAAAAGAAAGATTATCAACATCAGTATCAAGATGTGTCGACAGTATGGATTCCTTTGACGCTCTCTCGTCATCCATCTCTATGGACCATCAGTATTAGCAGGCCCTTTAGACAGCATCGAATGTCTTCACATAGCCGATGAATGCAGATTTTTGCTTGCCGGCAAAGGCTGGTGTGTCCATGTGTTGGAGTCCCTGAAATATCGTCGGTTAAGTGTTCGTCAAAGGCTGGTGTGTCCATGTGTTGAGTCCATGAAATATCGTCGGTTAAGTGTTCGTCAAAGGCTGGTGTGTCCATGTGTTGGAGTCCATGAAATACCGTCAGTTAAGTGTTCGTCTTTACTCCCCTAGCAGTGGCTAGCATTTCTTGCTCGTCATACTTGGATGGTTTTTGAGATGGGTGATAAGTGAACGTACAACTGCTGTGTTGTATAGCGCTGCTACTAGGATTTCTTCAAAACAGCACACAGAATTCTTTTGAAGTCCCTTTTTTCTCGAAGCGTTTTGTATGAGCCTAGATGGTGCAGCCATACAGCAGTAGTGACACGGCCTCATTTTGAGAGAATTCCCGTTTTATTTTATCAGAGTGATCAGATTTGTATACAATCGATAACTTACCAATAGTTATTCATGCGTATGTTGACATCCCTTTCAGTAGATGAGATATTGCTACCAATATATTTGAACTCGTTTTCTAATTTCAGAGGCTTGATAATTAATGAGCAGATGGCACTATCAAAATTAGAAAACACAAGTTCTTTTATAAGAATTCAAGTAGAAACCAGTGTATTTTGCTGCATGCTTCAGACTCGGCAACAGAAATTCGGCTTCAGAAGGTGTATTTTCAAGAAGTCCTAAAATATCTGCGCAGTTGGCATAAAGAAATGTATAAATAAGTGTCCAGCTTAGCAATGTATTTACATTCTAATATAAATACCTGCTGTTATAAAGGTGGAAAGAGAGTGAGGGTCTAGGTCAGTTTTTATACGTTTACTGCAAATCGAGCGCTTGGTTTGGTTTGGTTTGGCTTTATGGCATATCAACCATTGTAGGTTATTTAATGCCCAATCCTTTTTATACATATATATTAAATATTTGATTTGGTTTGGTTTGGTTTTATGGCATATCAACCATTGTAGGTTATTTAATGCCCAATCCTTTTTATACATATATATTAAATATTTGATTTGGTTTGGTTTGGTTTGGTTTTATGGCATATCAACCATTGTAGGTTATTTAACGCCCAATCTTTTTTATACATATATATTAAATATTTGATTTGGTTTGGTTTGGTTTGGTTTTATGGCATATCAACCATTGTAGGTTATTTAACGCCCAATCCTTTTTATACATATATATTAAATATTTGATTTGGTTTGGTTTGGTTTGGTTTTATGGCATATCAACCATTGTAGGTTATTTAATGCCCAATCCTTTTTATACATATATATTAAATATTTGATTTGATTTGGTTTGGTTTGGTTTTATGGTATATCAACTATTGTAGGTTATTTAATGCCCAATCCTTTTTATACATATATATTAAATATTTGATTTGGTTTGGTTTGGTTTGGTTTTATGGCATATCAACCATTGTAGGTTATTTAATGCCCAATCCTTTTTATACATATATATTAAATATTTGATTTGGTTTGGTTTGGTTTTATGGCATATCAACCATTGTAGGTTATTTAATGCCCAATCCTTTTTATACATATATATTAAATATTTGATTTGGTTTGGTTTGGTTTGGTTTTATGGCATATCAACCATTGTAGGTTATTTAACGCCCAATCTTTTTTATACATATATATTAAATATTTGATTTGGTTTGGTTTGGTTTGGTTTTATGGCATATCAACCATTGTAGGTTATTTAACGCCCAATCCTTTTTATACATATATATTAAATATTTGATTTGGTTTGGTTTGGTTTGGTTTTATGGCATATCAACCATTGTAGGTTATTTAATGCCCAATCCTTTTTATACATATATATTAAATATTTGATTTGATTTGGTTTGGTTTGGTTTTATGGTATATCAACTATTGTAGGTTATTTAATGCCCAATCCTTTTTATACATATATATTAAATATTTGATTTGGTTTGGTTTGGTTTGGTTTTATGGCATATCAACCATTGTAGGTTATTTAATGCCCAATCCTTTTTATACATATATATTAAATATTTGATTTGGTTTGGTTTGGTTTTATGGCATATCAACCATTGTAGGTTATTTAATGCCCAATCCTTTTTATACATATATATTAAATATTTGATTTGGTTTGGTTTGGTTTGGTTTTATGGCATATCAACCATTGTAGGTTATTTAACGCCCAATCCTTTTTATACATATATATTAAATATTTGATTTGGTTTGGTTTGGATTTATGGCATATCAACCATTGTAGGTTATTTAATGCCCAATTCTTTTTATACATATATATTAAATATTTGATTTGGTTTCGTTTGGTTTGGTTTTATGGCATATCAACCATTGTAGGTTATTTAACGCCCAATCCTTTTTATACATATATATTAAATATTTGATTTGGTGTGGTTTGGTTTGGTTTTATGGTATATCAACCATTGTAGGTTATTTAATGCCCAATCCTTTTTATACATATATATTAAATATTTGATTTGGTTTGGTTTGGTTTGGTATTATGGCATATCAACCATTGTAGGTTATTTAATGCCCAATCCTTTTTATACATATATATTAAATATTTGATTTGATTTGGTTTGGTTTGGTTTTATGGTATATCAACCATTGTAGGTTATTTAATGCCCAATCCTTTTTATACATATATATTAAATATTTGATTTGGTTTGGTTTGGTTTGGTTTTATGGCATATCAACCATTGTAGGTTATTTAATGCCCAATCCTTTTTATACATATATATTAAATATTTGATTTGATTTGGTTTGGTTTGGTTTTATGGTATATCAACCATTGTAGGTTATTTAATGCCCAATCCTTTTTATACATATATATTAAATATTTGATTTGGTTTGGTTTGGTTTGGTTTTATGGCATATAAACCATTGTAGGTTATTTAATGCCCAATCCTTTTTATACATATATATTAAATATTTGATTTGGTTTGGTTTGGTTTGGTTTTATGGCATATCAACCATTGTAGGTTATTTAACGCCCAATCTTTTTTATACATATATATTAAATATTTGATTTGGTTTGGTTTGGTTTGGTTTTATGGCATATCAACCATTGTAGGTTATTTAATGCCCAATCCTTTTTATACATATATATTAAATATTTGATTTGGTTTGGTTTGGTTTTATGGCATATCAACCATTGTAGGTTATTTAATGCCCAATCCTTTTTATACATATATATTAAATATTTGATTTGGTTTGGTTTGGTTTTATGGCATATCAACCATTGTAGGTTATTTAATGCCCAATCCTTTTTATACATATATATTAAATATTTGATTTGGTTTGGTTTGGTTTGGTTTTATGGCATATCAACCATTGTAGGTTATTTAATGCCCAATCCTTTTTATACATATATATTAAATATTTGATTTGGTTTGGTTTGGTTTTATGGCATATCAACCATTGTAGGTTATTTAATGCCCAATCCTTTTTATACATATATATTAAATATTTGATTTGGTTTGGTTTGGTTTGGTTTTATGGCATATCAACCATTGTAGGTTATTTAACGCCCAATCCTTTTTATACATATATATTAAATATTTGATTTGGTTTGGTTTGGATTTATGGCATATCAACCATTGTAGGTTATTTAATGCCCAATCCTTTTTATATATATATATTAAATATTTGATTTGATTTGGTTTGGTTTTATGGCATATCAACCATTGTAGGTTATTTAATGCCCAATCCTTTTTATACATATATATCAAATATTTGATTTGGTTTGGTTTGGTTTTATGGCATATCAACCATTGTAGGTTATTTAATGCCCAATTCTTTTTATACATATAAATTAAATATTTGATTTGGTTTGGTTTGGTTTGGTTTTATGGCATATCAACAATTGTAGGTTATTTAACGCCCAATATTTTTTATACATATATATTAAATATTTGATTTGGTTTGGTTTGGTTTGGTTTTAGGGCATATCAACCATTGTAGGTTATTTAATGCCCAATCCTTTTTATACATATATATTAAATATTTGATTTGGTTTGGTTTGGATTTATGGCATATCAACCATTGTAGGTTATTTAATGCCCAATCCTTTTTATACATATATATTAAATATTTGATTTGGTTTGGTTTGGTTTGGTTTTATGGCATATCAACCATTGTAGGTTATTTAATGCCCAATCCTTTTTATACATATAAATTAAATATTTGATTTGGTTTGGTTTGGTTTGGTTTTATGGCATATCAACAATTGTAGGTTATTTAACGCCTAATATTTTTTATACATATATATTAAATATTTGATTTGGTTTGGTTTGGTTTGGTTTTAGGGCATATCAACCATTGTAGGTTATTTAATGCCCAATCCTTTTTATACATATATATTAAATATTTGATTTGGTTTGGTTTGGTTTTATGGCATATCAACCATTGTAGGTTATTTAATGCCCAATCCTTTTTATACATATATATTAAATATTTGATTTGGTTTGGTTTGGTTTGGTTTTATGGCATATCAACCATTGTAGGTTATTTAATGCCCAATCCTTTTTATACATATATATTAAATATTTGATTTGATTTGGTTTGGTTTGGTTTTATGGTATATCAACCATTGTAGGTTATTTAATGCCCAATCCTTTTTATACATATATATTAAATATTTGATTTGGTTTGGTTTGGTTTGGTTTTATGGCATATCAACTATTGTAGATTATTTAATGCCCAATCCTTTTTATACATATATATTAAATATTTGATTTGGTTTGGTTTGGTTTTATGGCATATCAACCATTGTAGGTTATTTAATGCCCAATCCTTTTTATACATATATATTAAATATTTGATTTGGTTTGGTTTGGTTTTATGGCATATCAACCATTGTAGGTTATTTAACGCCCAATCCTTTTTATACATATATATTAAATATTTGATTTGGTTTGGTTTGGTTTTATGGCATATCAACCATTGTAGGTTATTTAACGCCCAATATTTTTTATACATATATATTAAATATATGATTTCTAAACACATTTTTTAGATAACATTTTTTAACTCGCCTAAACTGATTTTTTTCACATAGTTAAATGGTTTCAAATATTTCTATCTAACACGAATAATTCTATTTAGGCTATCGGTCATATGGAAGTCTGACCTGACCGATAAAATGAAACGAACTTTCTTCCAAGCATTGATCGTGTCGATACTACTATTTGGATGCACGACATGGACGCTAACTCAACAGCTGGAGAAAAGGCTTGACGGCGACTACACATGAATGCTGCGAGCAATATTGAACAGGTCCTGGAGGCAGCACTCCACAAAACAGCAGCTGTACGGCCACCTACCACCCATCACGAATCTATCCAAATTAGACGAACCAGATATGTAGGACACTGCTGGAGAAGCAGGGACAAATTCATAAGTGATGTACTCCAATGGACCCCTTCACATGGCCGAGCAAAGGCAGGGCGACCAGCTTGAACCTACATATAGCAGCTCTGTGAGAATACGGGGTGTAGCCATGACGACCTGCCGAAAGCGAAGAACGATACGGAGAGATGGCGAGAAAGGGTCGGGGATATCTGTGCTGATGGCACGACCAGATGATGATGACTATAAATCATTTGTTTGCTCACAGTTTAATGTTTAAAAGTATTGCTATGTATGCCAAAGAATTCAATTAAACATCAGTCATTAGTTTACACACAATTAAATGACAAACAGTTCTATTTCAAACAATTCAGTTTAGCATGTCATAGTTAAAATGTTCCAAGTATAGTTATGTATCATTTACAATTCAATTAAACATCAGTATTTTGTTTACACACAGTTAAATGTAAAAACAGCTCTATTTCTAAATATTCAGTTTCGCATAAGTACACAGTTTAAATGTCAAACAGTTCTATTTGACCCATTGATAGCATCCAATCAGGTGCTACCAGAGTGGACTTGGGAGTAATGTCAATGAAGAGGTACTCTGCATTCCCCAAAGCTCCAGCATTACAAAAGCCTTACATCAGATTGTTTAGTGTCATATACAGGACACTCGTTGAGGGAATCTTACTCCTCTACAGAGATGCAGCTGGTCTGTACTGCAGCCCTAACTGACTGGGCCATTAAGCTTTTGGTTTAAAGCTTTTTTTATCTGTTTAAAGCTTTTTTATCTGTTTCAATTTTGAAACTTAAAGATGTTATGGCTCTTTTAATACAGAATAGATAAAACTACATCTATTTTGAGTTTTTTTCATCGTGAAAATTAGATTATAAAAGTGGGATATATTCTCGGCATAAATGAATTAAAAAAAAATTTAACAGAAAGTATTTTACCTACATCAATATGTAATCTGCGTTTTTATATCATACATCTTCATTGATACATCGGAATGGGTCATCAGTGATGTTTCCTTTGGGTTCATGGGGGAGGGGGGGTTCGGGTCTTGCAACATCAGACCCCCTCACCCAAATGACCCTGTTGGTATTGATCTTACTCCAACTCCCATCCCGGCAGATAACCTGCGCATCCATATAAGGAAAAAAATGACCACAGAAATGGCTCGATATATAATTTTGCAACAGCCAATCAGAGCAAAGCTCTTCTGATGACTTCTAAATCTTTCCTTTAAAAATCGGGAGGCTACTTTGCTCTTGCTGGAAAAAGAACAATGGCAGACTTGGGGCCTTTAAGTAGGCACCTAGTTTCGACTAGGCTACCTTCGGGTGGGCGAGCTGCATTTTTGTCTCCTTTGTCCCCCTTGTACGGCACTAGACCATGCGTCTAGTTTAAGCCGCAAACTGGCATACGTGCCCGGACCCACATTTGGGTTCGTGAAACTGCTTGCCTCATCAGGCTCACATTGCACTAAGTGAGCCGATGAGCAGCACTGACAAGCAGGGTTCGAGTCTCGGCTCGTTCCCGACCTCCCCTCCCCTTTATCCCCACTTTAATCGGCCTTCGGGCTTTTGACCTTGTGTCAAGTCGTGTCTGGTGGGAGGCAGCGACAAATACTAGGCCACTTTACTCTTGCTTTTAGGCTGCAATGACGTCGTTATTCGGCTATTCGTTCACTCCGGTATGTATTTCTTCCTTTTTCCTTCTTCCCCCCACCTTTTTTTTTACTTACAGAAAAAAAAAAAAAAAATTTTTAAATAAAAATCTTTACATAAATATAAAATTGCGATTAAAACAACACACTCCTATATAAAATTGACATACGTTTAGTTTTGTTTTAAAACGTAAGTACCGTCAGTTTTCAATAAAAGATTTTTTAAAATTATAAGGCGCCCTTAGCACAAGGATTATCGACGGAGGAAATAGAATGCCCCATCCCCCCTCCAATTGAAGGCTGTTTTCTCTTCACTTCACGTTAATCCTCTTGGGAAAAATAGGAACCGATCTGTTCTCCCCACTTCCAAACCATGGGTAAATAGTAGGGCAGACTAGGTTCTTGAGCAACTCTGAATTCAAACAGCCTTCCTCTGCTAAAAATTGACCTTGTGTCACATCTTGCTAGTGGCAAACGGGTTGAGTAAATATATTCTTAACATAATGTCATAATTGATTGACTGAAATATTTCAATGGCATGTCAACCCAGCAAGAGTTATTTTATGCCAGGGAATCACGTTCATTGTACGTTCATATATAAATTTTTGAGTATGTATTTACAAACCCCTCCACTCGGGCAGGATGTGACACAAAGTCAATTTTTAAGCGGAATTTATCAGGTTTGAATTCAGAGTTTTCCTTCTCCGAGACTGGTTGCCTAACCAAAGTTAAAGATCCCAGTCTGCACAATTATTTACACATAGCTAAAAGGAGAATAATTGTATCTATACCTTTTCCAAGTGTATTGGCGCTATGGGAAATGCAATCAGCTTCGTCGATTTAAACTCGGGTCGCCATGGCCATTTTCTATGATGATAACCATTACAACACAAGCGCCTCTTTACATTTTTTAATAGTTGTTCCTAATAAGTTTTTTTTTGGCATACTGTCCTGTCAGATATGAATATTTTTTAAAAAGTCTATTCGACTCATAAAAAGGATCCTGATAGCAACTACCACTGCACGTTAAAATGAAATTGAGAATAATATCAATGAGCTCCATACTCCACAGATCTCCAGAACTAGGTTTGATTTGGATGTCATGGCATATCAACCATTGTTGGTTATTCAATGCCAAATCCTGTTTTTACATATACATTAAATATATGATTTGTTAACATATTTTGTAGATACACAGTTAAATGATAAAACAGTTCTATTTCTAACAATTCAATTTAGCATAAGTCAACAAAGATAAATGGTTCTAAGTATTAATACATAACACTAACTATTTAATTAAAAATTTCATTTAAAGTTAAATAATCAAACATTTCTATTTCTAACAATTCAATTTAGCATAAGTCATTTGTTTGCACACAGTTTAAATGTCAAATAGTTCCATTTGACCCATATATACGAACCTATCAGATGTCACCACTTTGGGCCAGAGTGGACCTGGAAGTGATGGCAATGAAGGAGTACTCTGCATTCCCCAAGGCTTCAGCGTTACTAGAGCCTCAGCATCAGATTATTTTGTATCATAGGCAGGACACTCATTGGTAGGAAGGGGGTCTTATCCCTTTGCAGAGACGCAGTCGGTGTCTTCTACAGCCCCAGCCAACTGGGTTGTCAAGAATTGGGGTCTCACCTTGAGATAATATTTAGTGTCATACCTGGATAACCCCTTTTTTTGCAGAGGGTGTTTTAAACTTCTACAATAGTTACTATCAGCCTATTCTATGCCCCGCTGACAGGGCTAATTTTATTTTCAATAAGTCCAAATCTCATATGAAGTGCATATTTTCCATTTATCTCTCTCTCTATATATATTTCTAACTTCTTTCTTTCAGTGCTTACTTTTTAATGGCAGATCAACCTTCGTGGATTATTTAGTGCCAAAGCCATCCTCATAAAACAACCACTGTGAAACTATTTAACACATAGCTGGAGGGCGATAAGGGGTCCATACCTTTCCCATTGGTATTGTCCGAAAGTGAACATAATAGCACGACTGGAGTTCGAACTCACTTACTTCCAAGCGACAGTCTAGCACGTTAGCCACTACGCCACGACCCCCCTCTCTCTCTCTCTCTTTTTCTCTCTCCCTCTCTCTCTCTATATATATATAGTCTTCAGTTCGAGTCGTGCCAATTGCACGGCGTCAACCAACATTTCAATGACCGGCGTCTTCATCATTTAAAAAAACTGATATGGTAAAAATCCCGTTCACACCATTCTGGAAATGGTCTGAGGCAATAAAACAATCCTCGTTTAGACTCTGTTAAAACAAATTCCACCATTCTTGAAAATGGCTTGAGGCACAGCAGAAAGTGCTCAAAACCATGAACTTTTGGGCCGATTTTTTCATTCTTTCAATTCAACTGTACTTTCTCATCTTCATAAAAAAAGAAAATTCTTTAAAATCCTTACATTATTTCTTTTCTGTCTGGCATATATATATATATATATATATATATATATATATAATCTGTTTTTAACAGATGCATCATAGCACTATTTCTACTTCTGAATTATGAGAGGACTTGCATCCTTGTGGGAATAAACTTTTAGATTGGTTGGGTTTTATGGCATATCAAACATTGTCGGTTATTTAATGCCAAATCCTGTTTATATATATATATATATATATATATATATATATATGTGTGTGTGTGTGTGTGTGTGTGTGTGTGTGTTTAATATATATGATTTATAAACGCATATTTGTGAATAACATTTTTAAACAAGTCTGATTTCATTTTTTGCGCACAGTTAAATGGTTTAAAGTTTTTCTGTGTAATTAGAGTTATCGATCTTAGTCAAGGGTGACTCGAGGGCTCCCTTTTCAATAGCTACTACAACGATGTGTAGGGGGGCACTACTCCATTCCCTGGATTGCACTTTACCCTTGATAATGCTAAGTGCTAAGCAAGGCGGCATCAAGTATCATTTTTTTGAGTCTTTGGTATGACTCGACCTGGGATTGAACCCCGATCTCCCGGGCCATTGGCGAACACTCTACTCATTAGGATCAGTCATTTGTTTGCACACATTTAAATGGTTGCATATATAATCTCTAAGTGAATTGCAGGCCGGTAATTTTATTTAAAACAATTTAGAGCGAATTTGTTTACGCACAATTAAGTACTGTTATTGTTTGCACACAGTTAAATGTTTTCAAGTATTGCTATACAACACTAATAATTCTATTTACTATTAATCATTTATTTGCACACAGTGAAGTTGTTACAAGTATTGCTATTTCACACTATTTAATTCAACACTATTCAACCATTTACGGACATTCAAAGGGTTCAAATTATTGCTATGTAATACTAATTATTCAGTTTTTTGTTAGACAGTTTCAAGTATTGTTATTCAACGTTAATAATTATGTTCAACATTATTCATTCGTTTGGATATAGTTAAATGGATTCAAGTATAGCCATAATATTAATAATTCAATCAACATCAGTAATTTGCTTGCAGTATCGATAGTCTATCGGTCATATGTAAGTCAGACATGACCGATAAAATAAAACACATCAGCGATCGTATCGATACAGCTATATGGATGCACTACACGGACGCTAACTAAACGCTTGATGGCAATTACACAAGAATGCTGCGAGCTGTATTGAACAAGTCCTGTAGTCAATACCTCACAAAACAACAGCTGTACGGCCACCTACCACCTATCACGAAAAACACCAAAATTAGACGAATTAGACATACGAGACATTGCTGGAGAAATGAGGATGAACTCATAATCGATGTACTCCTATGGATCCCTTCATATGGATGAGCAAAGGTTGAACGACCAGCTTGAGCCTATATACAACAGCTCTGTGCCGATACATGTAGCCTGGAAGACCTGCCGGGTGCGATAGACGATAGGAACGGGTGGCGAGAAAGAGTCAAGGGGATCCATGCTAGAAGCGCGACATGATGATGATGATGATGATGATGATGATGATGATGAATTTGCTTGTACGCAGGTAAATGGTGACAGTTCTATTTGACCCAAAGATGGTGCCCTTTCAAGTACTATCATTTTGGATCAGAATGGACCTGGAAGTAAAGGCAATAAAGGGATACTCCACATTCTTTAAAGATTCGGGACTGAAGCTTCTCTATCAGTGTCATATTCAGGACATTCGTTGGAAAGAGGAATTACGTCTTTGTAGAGATGCAATCGGTGTATTCTACAGTCCAAGCTTACTGCGCTGTAAAATTTCTGAAAATTCCATCAATACAGCTATTCTTCTATCCCAGATTCCACCAATAAAAATAGGACTAATTTATTACCAATTTCTGATCTACTTTGCTATAGTGAAAGGTGTAAATATATATTTCTCCTCATCTACCCTTTCCTACTTCCGTTCCTCCGCCATGCAGTCATTTTTTTTTTTTTGCATTGTGAGAGGAACATTGAATATTTATTAGCCTTTCTCCGTTCTTTTTATTCGAAAGTTTCGTCTGATCATAATTTTTTTTCTGTTGTAAAAATACATGAAGACCAACATGAGGAGATGAGTAAGGATTCCTTTATTTTTGGTTTTACATTGCTGAAACTTTTTTAAAACCGGACATTGGTATAATGGTTAGAGAGTTCGCCAATGGCCCTGGAGACTTGAGTTCAATCCCAGGTCCAGTCATACCAAATACTAAAAAAAAAAAATAGTACTTGATGCCTCCTTGCTTAACACTCGGCATGATAAGGTAAGGATCAAGGGTAAATTAGAGCAATCCAGGGAAAGGAGTAGCGCCCTCCCCTACACCTTGGTGTAGTAGCTATCGAAAAGGGAGCCCTCGAGTAACCCTCGATTATGATTGACAACTAAAATAAATTGCTCTAATGAGCAGAATTTGAGTACTTTTTTATTCATGAAAAAATGAAGTTTTTTTTTGTTTGGTTTGGTTTTATGGCATATCAACCTTTGTAGGTTATTTAACGCTAAATTCAATTTTATGTAAATAATCAGTTCTATTTCAAACAATTCAGTTTAGCATGAGTACACAGTTTGTCAAAAACATTTCTATTCAAAACTATTCAGTTTATTCAAGCAGTTATATATAGCAATTTAGTTTAGTGTAAGTACAATTTCAATGTCAAAAAACAATTCAATTTCATATAATTCAGTTTAGCATAAGCACGCAGTTTAAATGTGAATACAGTTTAATTATCAAAAGCATTTTTATTTTAAGTTATTTAGTTTAGTCAAACAATTAAGTTTAGCATAGTTATGCTTTAGTTCTATTTAATCCATAGATAGGGCCCTATCAG
This sequence comes from Sepioteuthis lessoniana, assembly GCA_963585895.1. Classification (NCBI taxonomy): domain Eukaryota; kingdom Metazoa; phylum Mollusca; class Cephalopoda; order Myopsida; family Loliginidae; genus Sepioteuthis; species Sepioteuthis lessoniana. Next base: position 12,654,041 of record OY757929.1, read on the forward strand.
GTGCTACCACGCTGTTTAAATGCCAAAACAGTTCTATTTTAAACAATTCAGTTTAGCATAAATACGCAGTTTAAATGCAAAAATCAGTATTGTGAAAGAAGCATGGTTTAGTTCTATTTAATCCATAGATAGGATCCTTATCACGTGCTACCAATCCGGCCCAGGGTGGATCTAGGAGTGATGGCAATAAAGGGGTACTCCGCATTCCCCAAAGCTCCAACATTGCTGAAACCTCGCCATCAGATTGTTTAGTGTCATATACAGGACACTCGTTGGGGTAGGTGGGGGGTGTTACCCCTCTGCAGAGAAGCTGTCGGTGTATTCTACAGCACCAGCCGATTGGGCAAAATGAAGTTTCTAGATTTGTTTATATCCTAATTAAATATAAAGCTACAAAGATTAGGGATAATTGTTTATCATATAGCTGAATGCGTCTGGGGGTGTAAACTGATGCTTGTTTCTTAACCGTTAAAATTTATCATAAATTTCTTTAACCATCTCAAGCAACTTTCCAGTCGGCTGGGATTGTAGAATACTCCGACTGCTTCTCTGCAGAGGGGTAAGACCCCCCCCGGCCCCAACGAGTGTCCTGGATATGACATTAAACAACCTGATGGTGAGGCTCCAGTAATGCTGAATCTTTGGAGGATGAGGAGCACTCCTTTATTGCCATCGCTCCCAGGTACACTCTGGCCCGGAGTGATAGCATCTGATAGGGTCCTATCTATTGGTCTGATACATCTGTTTTATAGCAAAACTGAGTGCAAACAAATGGCTTATGCTAAATTGAATTATTTGAAATAGAACTGTTTGATCATTTAACAAATGACTGCTTAATTGAATTGTTAGTGATACATAGTCATATTTGGAACAATTTAACTTTGACTTATGTTTACAAATCATATATACCTCTGATATATATGTATAAATCGTATTTGACATTAAATAGCCTACAATGGTCGATATGCTATAAAACCAAATAAAACCAAACAAAACCACGCAAATGACTTATGCTAAATTGAATTTTTAGAAATAGAACTGTTTGATCATTTAACTCTGTGTAAACTGATGTTTAATTGAATTGTTTATGATACATGGCAATATTTGGAACCATTTAACTGTGTGCAAATAAATGATTAATGTTGAATAGAATTATTTGTTTTAGATAGCAATTATTGAAACTATTTAACTGTATAATAGCAATACTAGCATGCAAACAAATTAGTTCTAACTCATTAAAAAAAGAAATTACCGACAAATTAATCTCTTACATATCATGTATATCTACTTAATGAGCCGAGCGAGTAGAGTGTTCGCCAATGGGCCGGGAGACCTGGGTTCAATCCCAGGTTGCGTCATAGCAAAGACTTTAAAAATAGTACCTGATACCTCCTTGCTTAGCACTCAACAATATAAGGTACGTATCAAGGGTAAAGTGGAGCAATCCAGAGAAAGGAGTAGCACCATCTCCTACACCTCGATGTAGTAGCTATTGAAAAGGGAGCCTTCTGGTTGCCCTCGACTACGGTCACCAACAACTTATATCTATTCAAAATACTTGCATACTTCGTTTGTTTTCTGTCACATCGTGGTAATGCCAAATTGAAATATGTCTTCTTTGTATTCACAATTTTTCAGCAATGAAGCTTTAATTCAGTGATGCAAGATTTGAATTAACTGACATGATGAAACGTCGATACACTGAACGCGAACTGGAATTTCAATGAAATTGATGAAGGCTTCGTTGGCCACACTGCTATCTGTAATTTTTGCCTAAATTAATTTGATTGCATTTGTTCTTAAGTTTGCACTTGAATTTTAACTCTGATCACTCACATAGGCTTCGGAAATTCGACAACACAAAACCTCTCACCCTCAAAACCCGACCCGCAAGACCCACAATATATAGCAGACTATAGAGTAGAAATAAAAGAAAGCAAAAAGATAGGCAAATATCTGGATCTTGCCTGAGAGCTGAAACAGCTCTTCAACATGAAAGTGATAGTGATACCAATTGTTACAAATGTCCTTAGACTTTGTTGAAACGGATAAGGCGTTTTGCAGAATTAACGAGGGTAATTAACGAGGGTCCCTAAAGGACTTGCAGAAAAAAATCTGAAATTTATCATAAGGCAAACATAATATGAAAATCTCAACCCTTACTACCATATCACCAACATCTGTTTCTAATGTTGTGGGACAAAAAAAAAAAAAATCAAATAGGAGACATTACTTTCGGAGCGACTCTTTTATAACATACGGACTCTTGTACATTGTTGACAAAAACGAAGACATGACAGGTTTTTGAGAAAGCAAATGTTAATTAACTGGAAGCCAGGTGACATTCAACTTGCTGGGGAATTAAAAAACTGTCCGAAACAGGTGCGTGTCGAACTGGACAGGTCCGAAATTTTCTGAAGTGCTATTTTTTTTCCAATCCAAACGTCATGAATTGGTGCCAATTTGTCCAATCTTTCAAAGACAGAAACTGTTCTTCACAAGGAATCAAAATTCTTTTATTCTGACTTAGACTACTTTCGTAAAATATTTTAATTCTATTTGTAAAGGATTTTAAGTTATTAAAACCAGCAAAAATTTCAAAGCCACCAGGTTGATTGATTGAATGATTGATTTTAATGGCATGTAAACCCTTCTGGGTTTATTTTAAGCCTAAATGTTAGGGAATTGAGTAGATTTGACGTCTATATTCATATTTTTTGTAAAGTTAATTTGAATTCTGAATTTTCCTTTTCCTTGACTGGTTACTTTACCAAGGCAAAAGAACCCCGTATGCCCTACTATTTACTTATTGCAAAGGAGGAATAGTTGGATTCATACCTTTTCCAAGGGTGTTAGTGTAGCATACCCATGATACGCATGCGCGAAACATACTATGTAAAATATACAAATATACATACAGCGTTCACATGCATAGGAATCCCGAAACACTGACGACTTTCTTTAGTTCAGGTACGAAACTTTTATTACCTTCTTGACTTTTAGGTTTTCAACACGAGGAGAGAGAGACACAATTTTTACTATGCTGACTGTTCCATCTGACCCAAGAACGCGCGGCGCATCACGTAGACCCCACTGGACTGGCCTCGCTCAGGTCAAAAAATGAACTCGCTTCGTCTAGGTTCAAATCTCAACTCACTGTTTTTTTTTTTCAAAAATCCCCCAAAATCCTCAGCCCATCGCCCCCGGGCATGACGTCATTCACATCCCCAGTCTTATTTCCTATCCGGGGGTTTTATTATGACATCTGTGATTGTCACATCCTCCTCGCGCGAGCGTGAACACCTGCGTTCAATGTGTGCCCCTGCCCGTGCACTAAGCCGAATAGTTCTAAGCCTAACTAAACCGAAAGATAAGATATAACCAACGAAAAATGATAATATAAAAAAAAATCCTTCCGCAATTATATAGCATTAGGGCTTTATAAAATTCAAATAGCCTCGTCTAGGATTTGAACTCGGGTCACCGATTCCATTTCTCTCAGCGATAACCGTTACGCTAAACGTGTGAAGAGGAACAGTGAGTGAGAAAAATAAAAAAAAATATCGTTTAGGAGGCGGGTAGTTTTCGTTTTGTTCAGTCTGATTCCTTCATGTTATTTTCTGTACGAGTCGATTTATGCACGGTGGAAACGGAAAATGGTGTAAAAATACTTCCATTACAATAGACCAGTGGTTCTCAACATTTTTTCACCAATGAGCCCCCTTTATTCTTATTCAACTCTGGTGGACCCCTCCCCGAGTGATGTTTTGTATTTTCAAAATCATCACGTCACCAATAAGATCTCTGTTGCATGGAGAAAACTTAGACTTTGTTGAAACGGATAAGGCGTTTTGCAGAATTAACGAGGGTAAAAACGAAATCATAGATTTGTTTTTAGCAACAGCCGGCTTTGAAGCTATTAGGAATATTTTATTAATGACTTATCCAAAAGAATTGAAAGGATTGATATTTCACCAAATGAAAGAGATTATTCTAAGGAATGTTCGATCAAGGAAAAGGTTGTTTGTAGCCGAACGAACCAAGTTCTTGTCATTAAAACAAGAATGCAAGGAAACCACCATGAAATTTCAACATTGAGAACGAGATGCCAGCAGATATTGTGACTTTCAACATTTAGGACATGTATAAATATCTACTGAAGAGAATTCAACCTAGACAAATAGAAGATATATACAATACTTCCCATATATTTAAAAATATTAGAGCGGTTACGATTAAACCAAATGTTGTTAGAGGCAAGCATGGAATTTAAACAACTAGAAGAATTGATTGAAAACTTCAATCAAGAAAAATTCATGATTATGGACTCATACATAATAAAAAAAACAATTGAAATCCTCACTCGGAATAATATAACAATAAATTTTTAAGAAATTGTCAAAACAATTTTAAAAGAATATTTTGTACATTGTAGAAGTATAATTGTAGAAGCAGTACCTTACAAAACAGCAGTTGTATGTCAACTTACCTCCCATCTCAAACACTATTGATATAAGGCGAACAACAATTGTGCAGCCACCTACTTCTAATCTTTAAAGCCATCCAAGTAAGACGAACAAGATATGCAGGCCACTGCTGGAGAAGCAAAACGAACACATAAGTGGTGTTCTTCTGTGGACCCCTACATGGCCACTTACATCCCTTCTTAAAGAACATCCAAGTAAGACGAACAATATATGCGGGCCACTGCTGGAGAAGCAAAGACGAACACATAAGTGGCGTTCTTCTGTGGATCCCTACATGGCCACTTACATCCCATCTTAAAAAACATCCAAGTAAGATGAACAATATATGCGGGCCACTACTGGAGAAGCAAAGACGAACACGTAAGTGGCGTTCTTCTATGGACCCCTACATGGCCACTTACATCCCTTCTTAAAAAAACATCCAAGTAAGATGAACAAGATATGCGGGCCACTGCTGGGGAAGCAAAGACGAACACATAAGTGGCGTTCTTCTGTGAACACCTACATGGCCACTTACATCACATCTTAAAAACCATCCAAGTAAAACGAACAAGATATGCAAGATACTGCTGGACAAGCAAAGATGAACACATAAGTGGAGTTCTTCTATGGACCTCTACACGTGGACGTTCCAGTATTGGCCTAACTGTAAGAGCTTACATAAAGCAGCTCTGTGCGGACACTGGATGTTGTCTGGAGAACCTACCGGGAGCGATGAATGATAGGGAAGGAAAAAAAGTGTAAGTCAGGGAAATCCTTGCTATCAGTGTAACTTAAAGTTGATAAATATAAGTAATTTATTGCACATAAACTTTTAAAATTCCATGGAAAATTAATATTCAATATACAAGAACATATTTACTGAAAAAACGATACAAATTTATTCACTGCGAACGGGGTGGTTGATGCCGCTCTGTTAATTTTGCAATATTCGGCTACAACGTTGTCGATGAAAATCAAAAATCTCCTTTTTGTACAACATCGATCAATCACAAGCTTTTGACAGTAAGCTAGAGACGGCTAAACCTAAATTCAAAAATTTAAGGTTGGTTTGGTTTCTTTGTTTAATTGCATATCAACCTTGATGGGTTATTTAAAGTCAAAGCCGTCCTTGTAAAAAAAAAACAGTAGTGGTACTATTCAACCAATAGATGGAGAATAAAGCAGTTCATAATTTTGTCAAGGTTATTAGTTCGAATGTGAACATAATGGCGCGAATGGAGTTCGAACTCGCTTACTACGATGTCGCAGTCCAGAACATTAGCTATTTTGTCATGGTTATCCCCTCACAACAGTGAAAGACAAAAAGAACTTTGAAATACTACGGTCTGCTCTCCCAAAGCTGAGGATATTTTTTAGCAGTTTCATTATTTTTGCCAAAATTAGGCTTCCATCTTTAAATATTGCTTGAAATGTTTCATCACTCTGCAATTCAATGAGGTTCTCCTGCAAACTGATATTATCTACATCAACATTAACTCCAAAAAAGTGTCTCCCAACTGTATGGTAGTGGGAGAATATCATTCGGAGACGTTTCGATGAAATAAAACCGCCGTCTTATGAATATACATATTTGCATGCACACATACACGTGCTATGCAAATATAGCCATACAACTTATATAAAAAAAGATATATAAGTGGCATCGCAATCGGAGCACTTGTTATTCAGAATTGTGCGCCTCTGCTGGTATAATAGTTAGCAAGCTAGACCACATGAGTGAGTTCGAGTCTCATTGGGCGCCCCATTAATAAATAATTAATAATAAAATGGCCTTGTGCCAAGCTCGCGCGTACGTCGGGTGCTCGATAAATATCAGTACTTGTTACCCAGAGTTGGGCGTCTCGGGTGGTGTAATGGTTATCAAGCTAGACTAGCAAACCTTCACAAGTGAGTTCGAGTCTCATTGGGTGCCCCATTGTGTCATAGCCAAGCAAAAAGTTTAGTATATCAGACCTGACCGATAAAATGAAACGCAGTTTCTTCCAGGCAGCGGTCGTATCGATACTGCTGTATGGATGCACTACTTGGACGCTAACTAAACGGCTGGAGAAGAACCTAAACGGCAATTACACAAGAATGCTGCGGTCTTGTGCCACATCAAAGCAAAGAGCTTTGTAAATTACTATTCAGAATTGTGCGCCTCTGCTGGTGTAATAGTTAGCAAACTAGACTAGCAAACCTACACGAGTGAGTTCGAGTCTCATTGGGCGCCCCATTCATTCGGTCTTGTGCCACATCGAAAGAAAGAGCTTTGTAAATTACTATTCAGAATTGTGCACCTCTGCTGGTGTAATAGTTAGCAAACTAGACTAGCAAACCTACACGAGTGAGTTCGAGTCTCATTGGGCGCCCCATTCATTCGGTCTTGTGCCACATCGAAAGAAAGAGCTTTGTAAATTACTATTCAGAATTGTGCACCTCTGCTGGTGTAATAGTTAGCAAACTAGACTAGCAAACCTACACGAGTGAGTTCGAGTCTCATTGGGCGCCCCATTCATTCGGTCTTGTGC
>OY757929.1:12666040-12718540 GCA_963585895.1 Sepioteuthis lessoniana
AATCAAAAATGACTAGGGACGACTGGAGGTCCGTGGATCATATGGGCACGATAGATAGAAGTGAAGGGACGACTTGTTTGGTTTGGTTTGGTTTGGTTCGTTTAATGGCATATCAATCTTTGTAGGTTATTTAATGCCAAAGCCATTCTCCTAGAAGAACAGTAGTGGTACTATTTAACCCATAGCTGGAAGGATAAGGGGGTTCATACCTTTCCCAATGGTATTTGCCCGAAAGTGAACGTAATAGCGCGACTGGAGTACGAACTCACTTACTACGATAACGCAGTCCATCGCTTTAACCATTACACCACGGGGACACCCCCGGGACGACTTGTGTCCTTTCAAGAGTTGACGGCAAAACGTGAGAAGGTAGAGACGTACAGTTGAACACCAGCGACGAAGATGTAAGGAGACAAAAGTTTACAAGCCCAAATTCTTTTGGGGGGGGTGCTCGAAAGGGGCCGTTAGACCTAGTGGACAAGTATGTTAGAACCAGAAGATAAAACTCAAAGTTTGTCTGCTTTTAATTTTCTCACCATGATATTTTGCTTATTTTGTCTAGCCGACGCCGTCGTCATAGTTTCTATACTGTCTTTCTTTCTCCCGGCGGCTACCTACTGCATAGTAGGGGTGTCCTCGTGGTGTAATGGTTAAAGCGATGAACTGCGGAATCGTAGTACGCGAGTTCGTACTCCAGTCACGCTATTATGTTCACTTTCGGGCAAATACCCTTGGGAAAGGTATGAACCCCCTTATTCTCCCTCCAGCTATGGGTAAATAGTAGGACGGACTAGGTTCTTCAGCCTTGGTGAGGCAACTAGTCTAGGAGAAGGAAAACTCTGAATTCAAACCTGTTAAACTCCGCTTAAAAATTGACCTTGTGTCTTATCCTGCCCGAGCGGAGGGGTTGGTAAATAGTACCTACTGCATAGTAGTAAATAAAACTTTGTGTAGTTTAACAGAGTTCGTGCGTTTTTCAACTTTTTACAACGGGGTCCAATGTAACTTCGGTACTACAATGGTACAACTGGAGGGCATACAAAGAAGAGTGATAAAACTAATAAAAGGAGTAAAAGATTTCAGTTCGAGAGAGAGAGAGAGAGAGAGAGAGAGAGATTAGAAGAACTAGGATTAACAACCCTACTATAAAGAAAAATGAGCAGTGATCTAATTGAAGCTTTCAAATTAACAGAATTTCTAATTATGGTAGACATTTTTTTAAATTTCCGCTTGAACTGAAAATTTACTGTCGAGACAGATTTCAAAAACTTAGTTGATTGACCAATAGGATTTTTCCTTTTTTTTTTTTTTTTTTGCTAATAGAGAAAAATATTTTTGAAACATTGTTAAATAAAAAAAACAGCAATATAAAAAAGTATGTAAAGTTGGCGAACGTTGTCGAGGGTGACTAGAAGGTTTCCTTTTCAATAGCTACTACACCGAGATGTAGGAGAGGGCGATACTCCTTTCCCTAGATTTCTCCACTTTACCCTTGATACGGTATTCTTTTATTTTCTTTGTAAAAATGATTAATGGAAATACTGTTATATCACATAAATATCTAGTAGCTGGCGACCGAAGTCGAGGGCGACCAGAAGACTCACTTTTCAATAGCTACTACACCGAGGTGTAGGGGAGGGCGATACCCCTTTCCCTGGATTTCTCCACCTTACCCTTGATACGTACCTTATATTGCTGAGTGCTTAGCAAGGAGGTATCAAGTACCATTTTTAAAGTCTTTGGTATGACGCGACCTGGGTTCAATTTCAGGTCTCCTGGACCATTGGCGAACACTCCACCCACTTGGCCAATGAGCGGAATATTAAGACTGAATTGGATAATTTCAGAAGAAATGGTAAGGAAAAAATATTAAGAGGGCATTTTTGGTGACTATCGGATGAATTACTAAACAGAAATTGCTCTGTATATAAATATTATAGTGATATTGTACGTTCTGGGCATAGATTTTTTAAAAGGTTGATGTTAGATGATTGTAAAAAGAGGTAAAACTCAAGGACAAATACGAGGTGCATTCAATAAGCTTCCAGACTTTTTTGTACAGGCATTTAAAATTGTCGGAGACTCTTGAAAATTTAGTAGGTTATTGCTATACATCTTATGAGTTGACTGAACAATTTTTATGATATCAGATTCAAATGAACAGCTACAGCAGCAATAGAAATACACCCTACAAAAGTCTGATTGTCACAGCTGGTGAATTTCAAAAATGCAATCTGGATGTGATGACACTTTAGAAGAACGATATGCAATAAAATTCTGTTTTAAACATGGAAAAAATGCCGCCACAGAAACCTATGGAATGCTTCAGACTGCTTTTCGACTATCTTGCATGAATCGAACATCAATTTTTGAGTGGCATAAGAGATTCACGGAAGGCAGGGAGTCTGTAAGGGATGATGAGAGATGTGTGAGGTGTAAGGAAGTCAATAGACCAGAGTTGATTGGCCAAACTGTTAGGGTTAGGGTTACTATGTTGAGGTTTTAAAGGAGTTCAGCAAGAGATTCCGTCAGAAGAGGCCAGCACTCTTCAAATTGGGTCAGTGGCATTTCCACAAGGACAATGCACCAGTCCACAACTCCATCCTTGTCACAGACTATTTGACCAAGATGGGCATCAACACAGTTCTTCAGCCTCCCTATTGTCCAGACGTTGGTCCCAGTGACTTTTGGTTATTCCTAAGCACAGAGGCTGTCGTTATGAGACAATTGAGGAGATGAAAGAAGCTGTGACGAAGGTCATTGACACACTCACACAAGAGGACTTCGATTGGGCCTTGCAGAAGTTGTTGGAACGGTACAAGTGCATTGTAGCCGGAGTAGATCACTTCGAAGGGGAGTAGAGTTTCATGTGTGTACTATCAATAAAAGTGCCTATACGAAAAAGTCTGGAAACTTATCTAATGCCCCTCGTAATTATAATATAAACGGCTTTGGTTGGTTGGTTTTTACAGCACGTCAAACCTCTTCGGGTTATATTATGGCGAAGTCAGTCATTTTTGCAAGCAACTAATAATAATAATAATCATAGAGACCATTCTTAAAATGGACCAGAGAAATACTCGGAGAAATAAACCAGAAGACAAAAGAGTTGATAACGATGTACATGGCGTTATATCCAAAAAATGACATAGACAATACGTGCAAAAAAAAAAAAAAAGGAGGAAGAGGACTCATTAGTATTGAAGATAGCGTGGATGCATCAGTACGACAACTTAAAGATTACGTGAAAAAGAGCAAGTAAAGACTAATTGCAGCGGCCAGTAACAGCAGTGACAATATAAGAACAAGCAGAACAACAATAACTAAGAAATAGAAATGGGAAGAAAAACAACTGTACGGATATTCGAGCGACAAACTGGTGGAATCTCAATCGAGATCATGACTAACAAAGAGATACCTTAAAAGAGAAACTGACCCTCTTCTTATGGCAGCACAAAATAACACCATAAGGACCAACTATATTAAATCGAAAATCGATAATACGTAACAGAATAGCAAGATTATGTGGTGATTGACGAAAGGATTAATCAAATCAGAAGCGATTGCAGTAAATTAGCGCAAAATGTGTAAAGACTAGACTCGACTGGGTGGAAAAGGTTATCCATTGGAAATTGTGCAAGGGATTGAAATTTGACCATACTACCAAATGGTATATGCACAAACCAGAATCTGAGACGCATAAATTCTCAGGGATTTTGAGATTCAAACAGATCACCAAATTCCGGCCAGACGACCAGACCTAGTGATAATTAACAAAAAACAGAAGACCTGACGTATAGTGGACTTTGCTTTTCCGGCGAACTACAGGGGAAAATCAAAGAAAAGTAAAAGACAGAGAAGCACACGGATCTTGCCACAGAGCAAAAATGAGTTGAGGTACATTGGGTTAACGGTGATACCAGTTGTAAGTGGTGCACTTGGAACGGTACCCAGAAGAAAGGGGATTGGAGGAGCCGCAAATCAGAGGATGAACGGAGACCTTGTAATCAACAGAATTGTTAAGATCAGCGAGAAAACTGAGAGGAGTCCTAGAGACCAAAGAAGACTTGCTGTCACTAAAAATATAAATTTCAACCCATAATGGTATCGATTTTCTATCCGAAACAGCATTATTCCGACGTAAAATGAAATGAGCACGAAAAGCTCTCAGTGTTGCAATTACATATTCCCCCAATTCTAAAAAAAAATTTCAACCTCAACCACACTGTGTACACCAGTCCAAGCCATGTTCAAATCTGAAAACAGAATGGTAAAACAATTGCTAGATGGAGCAACAACTACCACTTGCCTAAGTTCACTTGTACCATGCAAGTGACAGTTTAACGTATGAGAGGAATTTCTGAAGCACCATATGTATCAATCTATCTATCTATCTATCTATCTAGAGAGAGACAGAGAGACAGAGAGAGACAGAGAAATAGCAAAAACTTTAACATGAATTGTATAGAAAAAAGCAATTCAGCAGTTTTCTTGATATGTGGAAAATTTGAATAATTTTGGCATTTTAGAATTATTGAAATTATTAAGTTTGAGAGCCATACTATATGGCTGGTGCTTCTGATGTTCCCGTGAGATATGGAAATCTCCTCGTGCAGGTTCTAAAATAACAAGTCTATTCTTCAAATAAACACGAAAAATGGAAGCCTTTTAACTGTCAAAGACATTATTTAACTTAATCTGACTGCTAAGCGGTTAAACACACCCACACACACACACACACCATTGTTCCTGTTTTCTTGTTTTTTTTAAATATCATCTAATTACGTCTGAAGAAAGACTAAATACAGTGGAAGTACAAAAGACAACAAAACTTACATATTTTCATTAAACGAAGTTTATTTGAAACTAGACGATCTGTAAACCAGTTGGGTTCTCGTTGTAAGAATGGTCCATGATTAAAGTTCCCTGGGAGCCAAACAGTTTTAGAAAGATAGGATGATGTGAAAAAAGTATCTTTACTTACAAGAAGAAACCCCAAAATACCAAAGTATAACTTTGTAGACGATAAGCAATGACAATTTACATGGCAAATAGTTAATGAAGTCAAAGGAAGAAAACGCATTTCGAGATGAAAAATAAAAGCCTGAAAGAACCTCATAAGAATCTGCTTGAAAACCTTACGGAAGTCAGAGACAAATCAACTAAAGAAATTATCCACGACCAACTAGATATTCAACTAGGGTACTTGACGAAGGATGACCAACTAGACATTCAACTTGGGTACTTGACGAGGGATGAACTTGACACAAGTGAAATCGCATTTAACAACAGAAGAGTTACGAACCTCGAGGAAATGCATTTTGTTTTACAGCAGACAAGGAATTTAATCCCATACTTTTTCGATTATGCAACACTATATATACATTGGCATACAATGGCTCGGGAGACCTGGGTTCAATACCAAAGACTCAAAAATGGTACTTGATGCCTCCTTGCTTAACTCAGCATTATAGGGTAAGGATCAAGGGAGCCTTCATATGCAAACACAACACACATGCGAAAACAGGCGGACTCTGTTGTTCAGGTATGAACGGTTTATTAATTCTTCGACACGAGGAGAGAGACACAATTCTGAAAAGTCTTTCGTAATCATACGGTGTTAACCATATTACCTAACCCCATTTCAACGTGCGGCGTTGTTGTGGTGTTTAAGATCTCTGTCTGTAAAGATCCAAAAAAAATCAACTCTCCGACTCAATGGCCGAATCCCCAACTACTCGATTCCATAGTCCAATTTCAACTGCCGTGTGTTTAAAATCCTCAAATTCTCAGCCCATCTCTTCTGGGCACGACATCATCCACAATCCAGCCCATTTCCTGTCAAGGGTTTATTATGACAATGGTGATTGTCATATCCTTTGTGAACGAGCGTAAAACTGTACCCAATGACTATGCAACTGAACTCTTAACCCGAATAGTTCAAAGCCCAACCAAACTGAATGAAAAAATATAATTAACGGAAAATGATTTATATAAAAAAAAAGCATTCCTTAATTATATAACATATGGTCGCCAAATTTTCTTTTTGATTCCATACACGGAAAAAAGATTTAGTAAATACTTCTAGTATATAATTTTCCAAAATTTCCGGAAATCCCTTAGGAAAAATCAGAATGGTTTTCGAAGAAATCGATCCTCAACTTCTCAGACGTTATTATTAGTTGAATCATTGATGGACAACATACAGAAATCTCTAATCAAGATTCTTGTTTGTAGATTTCTCCAAAGCGTTTGATTCCATCATCATCATCATCATCATTATGTCGCGCTGCTAGCACGGATCTCCCTGAACCTCTCTCGCCACCCGTCTCTACCGTCCATCGCTCTCGGAAGGTCTTCCAGGCTACATCCTGTATTGGCACAGAGCTGTTATATGTAGGTTCTAACTGGTTGTCCAACCTTTGCTCGTTCATTTGCAGAGGTCCAAAGGAGTACATTGCTAATGAGTTCGTCCTTACTTCTCCAGCAGTGTCCTGCATCATTGGCCTAGTGGGATGAATGTTGCCACTGGCACGGGAGACCAGGGTTCAATCCCAGGTCGGGTCATCCCAAAAGACTCAAAAATGGTATTTGATACTTCCTTGCTTAGCACTCAACATTATAAGATACGTATCAAGGGTAAAGTGGAGCAATCCAGAGAAAGGAGTAGCGCCCTTTCCTACACCTTGATGTAGTAACTATTGAAAAGAGAGTCTTCAGGTCGTCCTCGACTATGGTCGCTAAATTTACTTTTTGATTCCATAAACGGAGAAAAGAATTACTAAATACTTTTAACTGTGTGCAAGCAAATAATCAATATCAAATGGAATTATTACTGTTAGTTAATACTGTTGAAACCACTTTTGTATGCAAACAAATTATTAGAATTGAATAGAATTGTAATTGTTATATCGTAATATCTGAAATCATTTAATAGTGTGCACCCCCCCAAGCTACGTACTATTCGCTTACAAATATTACCCCCTACACACACACACACACACACATATATATATATATATATATATATAATCATAAATAAACATATTTTACATATAATAGCTGTATCCTTGATATTGAGCGCTCTCCATATCATATTGCACTTGGTTCACCACAAACACACAAAGTGATTTAGTGACAACTAATACCTTTATAATATATATATATATATATATGTGTGTGTGTGTGTGTGTGTGTGTGTGTGTGTGTGTGTGTGAGCAGGATTTGGTATTAAATAGCCATCGAGGGTTGATATGCCATAAAACCAAATACGTTGACCAAGCCTAACTTTCCACTTCCTTTTTTACTTTCTTCCTTTCCCTCCTTCATTCTTTGTTTCTTCACGTCACTTTCTTTTTATGTCCCAATTTCATCCACCTACAATTCAAATTTCTTCGCTTTTGCTACTCATTAACAGATTCGAATTTTCCTGATCATCTTATCGACAACAACTGCTGTCCAACAAGTTACCATGAAAAATCGATTTCTTCACAATCGGTTCTTCTTGCTCAATCTGTCAACAAATTCGACAAAAGTTTAATTTCTCATTCTGAATAGATTATTGATTAATCACTTCCATTATGAATCAAATGAAGTCAATATTAGCCTCATATTGATTTATTAATGACTTTCAAATTTCGTGTTCATATATATATATATATATATATATATATATAATGAACACAAGAAGTCTGTTAATTGAAGTTTCATATAGTCCGGAGCCCAGCCAGCTAAGGTTGTAGAATACACCGACTGTATCTCTGCAGGGGGGTAAGACACACCAACGAGTGTCCTAAATATGACATTAAACAGTAATGCCCCAGTAATGCTGGAGCTTTGAGGAATGCGCAGCGTCCCCCTCCATTAGCATTACTCCCAGGTCCACTCTAGCCTGGAGTGGTAGCACCGGATAGGGTCCTATCTATGGATCAAATAGAAACTGTTTGACATTAAACTGAGTGCAAAGAAATGATTAATGCTAAATTGAATTGTTTGAAATAGAACTGTTTGATTATTTAAGTGTGTAAACAAATGTCAGATGTTTAATTGAATTTTTAGTGATACATAACAATCCTTGGAACCATTTAACTTAGTGGACTTATGTTTACATATCATATATCTACTATATAGGAATAGTATAAGTTTGGCGCCTCTGGTGGTGAAACGGTTAGCAAACTAGACTAGCAAACCTACACGAGTGAGTTCGAGTCTCATTGGGCGCCCCATTCATTCGGCCTTGTGCCACATCGAAGCAAAGACCTTTGTAAATTACAATAGTATAAATTTGGCATTAAATAACCCATAATTGTTTATATGCCACCAAACCAACCTCATGGTGTGCACAATTATTATTTTCGTCTGATGATTGTGCACACGTTATAAAACTCCAAATAGCGAACTTTTAGTGTTCAGAATTTAAAAAATTTAAAATTTTCAAATTTTTGGAATTTTTCTGCAATAATAGAATTGATCAGTTTTTAATGTAGACTTTTATCATTTGTATTTTATTGAGGCTGGTTATATTTCCCACTGCGCAAATGCCTTGAGAAAGAGCATGAATCCTTTTTCTCTAACTCCAGCTATGGATAAATAGCTGGACAGATGAAAAAAAAAGCTCTAAACTCTACTTTAAATTGGCCTTGTGTCGCACCCGGCTCGTGCTGAGGGATCGGTATACATAAAATAAATTGTTAGATAGAAAATTGTGAAAAAGCATATAATACATATGTACTACGCATAAAAAGTGTAACTGATTAATGCTTTCTAAATAGTTTTGAAATTTTAAAATATATTAAATAAATTAAATATTTGTTTTTGTTTTAAAATATCTATTACTGCATCTTTACGTGAGATTATTAATTAAAGTTTAAATCTAATGAAAAAATCTGTAATGTAGGTCTAAATTTAAATTTAAAAAATTATTAATTTTAAATTTTAAAAGAAATAAATTTACTACATTGCTAACCGAAATTTAAATTTAAAACGGAAGTGGGCTTAATGAAGAGATAACTCTTCACCCCTCTTCTATCCCCTCCCACTCTTTTATCCCCTCCCACTCTTATGTGTCTATTCTAGTTTTTTTATCAAAAAGATCTGAAGAAGTCCTGTTAATTTTTTTTCGTGCTTTTGGAAATTTCAAAAATGCGTAACAGGATGGAAATAAATTTATAATCCTTTGTGATTGGTTTCGTCGTTTTTTCTTAAAGAAAGTATATATATATATATATATATATATATGAGGATTGGCTGAAAAGTTCATCAAGTGACCTATATACTCTCATGGAATGTGACCAATAAAGGTTGATTTAGCAACATTGTAACTCTTAGGATCCAAATACTTCAACCATGGATTTTGCAGTGCTTGGATCCCATCAATCAAAAAATCATCAACCGCAAATGTCATCAAATGAACTTGTCAGTCTATGAACTCTTTTTCTCATATATATATATATATGTATATATATAATGTCATCCAGAGACAGACTGTTTCGTTGTATCACAACTCTTCAGTGTGGCTAGACACGTTGGACGTTGGAAGCTGGGATCGAAACCCCCTAACTTTACGTTAGACTTAGCATCATACCACACAGCCAACAAACGCACCCCTTCATTGACATCACTCTCAGGTCCACTATGGCCCGGAGTGAAAGTCCCTGAAAATGTTCTATCAATGGGTAAATAAAACAGTTTGACATTTAAACTCCGTGCAAACTAATGACTTATGCTAAATTTAATTGTTTGAAATAGAATTGTTCGATCATTTAACAGTGTGTAAATAAACGATTGATGTTTAATTGAATTGTTAGTGATACACAGCAATACTTTGGACTATAAAACTTTGTTGACTTATGCTAAATTGAATTGTTTGAAATAAAACTGTTTGATCATTTAACTATGTATATCCACAAAATGTGTTTAACAATCATATATTTAGTATATATACAAAAACAGGATTTGGAAATAGATAACCAATAATAGTTGTTATGCCATGAAACCAAACCAAACCGTACCCAAACCGATTTTACATTCAAATATCCACTCTGACGGTGGGAAATAGAATACACTGATTGCATCCCCAACAAATAAGACACTAAACTACTGGAGATCTGGAAATTTTGAAGTACCCCGTTCATTGCCATTATACACGTGTCCACTTTGAAGCAGAGTAAACGAAATTATCAGATCCCATCGGTGGGTCAAATAGACTTGATTAAAATTCATTAATTTCAAATAGGAATACTTGAAGCAATTAAACAAATCACACATGATTTATATTAAGAAAGGTTACTACTAGCTCTAATTTTTTTACAGGGGATTATTATAATTTTACTCTTTTGAAAGTTTTTCACACCAGCATCAGCTGATGGTTTCTCACTGAAGTTTGAGCGACAGCAAGTCTCCAGGACTCTTCTCAGTATTCTGGCCTATATTAACAATACCGTGGTTTAGATGGAATCTACTCGTCGTCTTATTTCCAAGTCTTCTAGTTTCTGTACCAATCTTTTGCTGAATGTACTGAGCGCGCCAATTACAATTGATATTACCGTCACTTTCATGTTCCCCAGTTTTATCCAGTTCCCTACCAAGGTCCAGGTACTTATCTTTCTTGTCACTTTCTTTCAACTTATTATAATAATAATAATTATTATTATTTACTCAATGAGAGTTTTTCACATCAGCATTAGCTGATGGTCTTCCACTGGAGTTTGAGTGACAGCAAGTATTCTGGCTGTTCTCAATAATGCTGTAGTTTGGATGGTCTTCACTCGTTCGCCATCTTCCAAATCCTCCAGGTCCTTTAATAATCCTTTAGTTACCGTACCAAAAGCACCAATATAAATTGGTATAATTGTCACCAAGTTCCATAGTTTTTTCAATTCCCTAGCTAGGTCGAGGTACTTATCCTTCTTTTTATTTTCTTTCTGTTTTATTTTGTTGTCAGCCGGGACAAACAAGTCGACAATTTTGCAAATTCTCTTTTTTGGTCGATTATTATTATAATTATAAACAGAACACGTGTTTTAAATCAAACAGGCGACATTTTGACACTAGGCGGTAGCTCTCTGAAACTAGTAGACAAGTTCACCTACCTAGGAAGCAGTGTCTCATCAACCGAAAAAGACATCGACACGCGGCTAACAAAGGTATGAACAGCTATTGATAAGCTATCGGTCATATTGGATATCAGATCTGGCCGATAAAATGAAACGCAGTTTCTTCCAAGCAGCGGTCGTATCGATACTGCTATATGGATGCGCTACATGGACGCTAACAAAACGGCTGGAGAAAAAGCTAGACGGCAACTACTCAAGAATGCTGAGAGCAATTTTGAACAAGTCCTGGAGGCAACATCCAACAAAACTATGGACCCCCTCATATGGCTTAGCAAAGGCATGACGACCAGCTCGAACCTACACACAGCAGCTCTATGAGGATACGGGATGTAGCCCTGAAGACCTGCCAGAAGCGATGAACGATAGGGAGCAGTGGTGGCACGACATTATTATTATTATTATTATTATTATTATTATTATTATTATTCCGATTTTTTCACGTCAGTAGCAAATTTCGTTCAGTCTCTTGGACTCTACAACATACATTATAAATCACTTATTATATATTACATATTAATTTATATATTATATGACATATAGATACTAAGGTTTACTTAATTTTATTGTTATTATCACTTTAATTTTTGCGAGTTTTTAACTCAAGCTGGTCTTCCACTGGAGTCTGAATGATAGCAACTCTCCTCATGTCTCCAGGACAGTTTTTAATATTCTGGCCGATCTCAACAATGCTCTCGTCTGGATGGTCTCAGCTCTCTCTTCGATTTCCAGTCTCTTTTCCAAACCTTTAGGAAACGTTCTAAATATACCAATCACAACTGGTATCACCGGCGCTCTCATGTTCCATAACTTTTTTTTTAGTTCTCAAGCTAGGTCCAAGTATTTGTCTCTCTCTTTGATTTCTTTAGTTTTTACTCTGTGGTTCACTGAGACAGCAAAGTCTACTCTACAGCAGGTTCTCTTATCATTAACTCTGTTTTGTCTGACCGGAAGCATGTGATCTTTTTGTATCTCAAAATCTCAGAGAATTTTAGGCGTCTCATTCTGATTTGAACATATACAATTTGTTGGTATGGTCAGTTTCATTTTTCTTGCACAATTCTTTGTTGATCACTTTTCGCACCCAGCCATGTCTGGTCTTTGCGCTAGTTTGCTAGTAAAATCTACACTTGCTATTTTGTTGCGTATTATCTACTTTAGCTTTGATATAATTGGTCCTTATGGCGTTGTTTTCTGCTGCTCTTAGAAGAGATTCTCTTTCTTTTTTAATGTTTCCTTTTGTAGCCAAGCCTGAGTCTCTTCATGTGAGATTTTGTCAGTTTGTCGCTTGAAATATCCATACAGTTGTTTCTCTTTCCATCTTATTTTCTTAAAATTTATCGTTGTTCTGTTTGTCCTTATATTGTCAGTGCTGTTACTGACCGTTGTAAAAAGTCATTTTTTTCTCTTTTCAAGGAAGTCGCCAATTCCTCGCACTGGTGCATCCACGTTACCTTCAATACCTTCTTGACACATACGAGGTGCATGCGATAAGTTTCTAGACTTTTTTCGTCTCGGCATTTTATTGATAGTACACACATAAAACTCTACTCCCCTTCGAAGTAATCTCCTTCGGTTGCAATGCACTTGTACCGTTCCAACAACTTCTGGAAGACCCCATGAAAGTCCTCTTGTGTGAGCGTGTCAATGACCTTCGTCACAGCCTCTTTCATCTCCTCAATTGTCTCATAATGACAGCCTCCGAGCTTAGGGAATAACCAAAAGTCACAGGGACCAATGTCTGGACAATAGGGAGGGTGAGCAACTGTATTTGACCCATCTTGGTCAAATAGTCTATGACAAGGATGGAATTGTGGTGCATTGTCCTAGTGGAAATGCCACTGACCCGATTTGAAGAGTGCTGGCCTCTTCCGACGGAATCTCTTTCTGAACTCCCTTAAAACCTCAACATAGTAACCCTAAACCTATACCTAATCCTTTGGCCTATCAACTCTGGTGTATTGACTTCCTTACTCCCCCCCACACCTCTCAACATCCCTCACAGACTCCCTGCCTTTCTTGAATCTCTTATGCCACTCAAAAACTGATGATCGATTCATGAAGATGCTCCAAAAGCAGTCTGAAGCATTCCATAGGTTTCCGTGGCGGCATTTTTTCCAAGTTTAAAACAGAATTTTATTGCATATCGTTCTTCTAACGTGTCATCACATCCAGATTGCATTTTTGAAATTCTCCAGCTGTGACAATCAGGTTTTAGTAGGGTGTATTCCAATTGCTGCTGTAGCTGTTCATTTGAATCTGAAATCATAAAAATTGGTCAGTCATCTCATATTAATAACATAGTGAATTTTCAAGAGTCTAAGACAATTTTAAATGCCTGTACAAAAAAAAAGTCTGGAAACTTACCGTATGCACCTCGTATAGCATTTTCTATGTCATCTCTCGGATGTAATTTTTTGTGCATCGTCATCAACTTTTTTGCTCTCTGGTCCTCTTGTTTGAGAACTTCTCTTGTATAAATTAAGAATGGCCCCGTGTATCTTACAAGGGCACTGCTGAGGTATTTATCATTTTAATGAGACTTCTTCAGCACAACTTGGTTTGGAGGCGTTTTCTCAATCATCTGAGCTATTCTTTTCTTATCCTTTCTTTCATCTCTGCTTATTTGATCGTTTCTGCATCCAGTATTCCCAATAACTTGTAATTTTCCTTTTCTCCAAGCGTTTGAATTCTTTCTTTATTTAGTAGTTCTATTCCTCGAGTAATTTGTCTTCTTCAACTTTTCATCATGAGTATAGCACATTTTTCTATACCAAAATTCACCCCTATATCCAGGCTGTATAGTCTTATTGTTTGTATAAGTGTCTCCAATTCGTTTTCCTCTTTTGCAAACTGCTTGGTGTCGTCTATGTAAATCAGGTGATTAGTTTTTTCTTGCGATTTTGTAAATTTATCACCACAGTGCCGTTTCTAGTTATATAATTGAGTGGCATCATTGCTATTACAAATAGTAATGGTGAAAGCGCATCTCCCAGGAAAATATCTCTCAGGATTTTCACCTCTACTAAGATTTTTCCCCCGTTGTCAATACCACTTTCTAGTTTTTCAAGGCGTCTGTGATTGATTTTATTACTTTTTCGGATATTCTGTACATTTTCGTATAATCCAAGTTTGCATGAGCCTTTTTTTGTAGTCAATCCAGGCCACAACATTTTCCCGCTTCGCTTTGCTCTCCTTGAAGATACACTGATCAATGTAATGTATATTTCCTGTTTCTCTTTTTCAGTGGAATCCTTTCTGTTTTTTTCCGGAAACAGTCCATAGCATTGAATGGAATGATAGATCTCCCTAACCAATGCAGTTATGTCCCCCTCAAAGGTAGCCATGTTATCGGTCTATAGTTGCTGAGGATAGCTCTTTTTTTAGAGTCTTTCCCGATCATGGTAATTTTCTCTTTTGACTTTCATTCAGATATTCTTGCCTCTTGGCATCTCCTCAATTCAAGAACCAGTCTATCATGCATGGACAAGAATTGTTTAAGCCAGAATCCATGTGTGCCGTCATGGTCAGGAGTTTTGTGATTCGGTAAATTTTGTGTGTTTTTAGGTGTATTCCTTTTTCTGGACTCTCTTCGAACCCTTGTAATTCTTTTTTCATACTATTTATCCATTGGGTCTTTCTATTATGTTATTTCTGTTCCCATATCTTACTCCACAATTATTTTGCTTCCTTTGCATCTAGTTGTTGCTTTGTCCACGTGCATTCCCCACCTACTTGTTGGTAGAATTTTCTTTCGATGTTTTGGAACGTCCTGTTTTGTTTGTATTGCTTGACCCAGTCACAGTATATTTTGAGTTTCTCTTCTTTCACAAATATCTTTTGATTTAACTTTTCAAGTTGTATTGTCAGACTTGACTGCTGTTATGTTTTGATTGTTTCATCCTAACGTATTTTTAGTGTTTTTCCTTCCTTAGTATTTTCGCTTGTTTTCGCAGTTTCTTTACATGTACTTATGCCAGGTTTTGCATTTCTGTTCGCGTTCCTTAGAGGAGCACCAGTTTTTATCACAGGAAAGTTTTACTCCGGGATAAATTAGCTCGTTTAATTCGGGGATGTTGCCAGTTGGGATATTTGGTGATAATTTGTTTACCTTTTCGCTTACAACCTTGACGTTTGTCTAGTCATGCTTCTTGAGAGATGGTCTTTTTCGTCAGAATTTTCTTTATTAATTCTTCGCTTGTTTTGTCTTCTTGTGTTAACATTTTTTTTTTCTAGTGCTGATGTTTTTACGGGTTTTTCAAACCAACTTTGCTGTTAGTATTTCACTGGGTGACAAAAAATCTCCTCAAGTCTCTAGGACTCTTTTGAATATTCTGACCGATCGTATAAATACTGCAGTCTAGGTGGTCTCAATTCTTTCTTTGATTTCCTCTTCCTCTAGTCTTTCTTCCAAACCTTCTGCAACTGTTCCAAGTGCACCAACTTTAATTGGCATCACCGTCACCTTCATGTTTGACACCTTTTTTAATTCTCTAGCAAAGTCCAAATACCTATTTATCTTTCTATTTTCTTTTATTTTCACTCTGGGGGTTTGCTAGAACGACAAAATATTTTAGACGGCAAATCTCTTTTTTGGTAACTAACTAAGGTCTGGTCTTCTGGCCGGGATTGGGTGATCCTTTTGTATCTCAGAATCCCAGAGAATTTTATGCATCTCAGTTTCTAGAATAAATTCTGGTTTGTACATATAAAGTTGGTTAATGTGGTCAATTTTTAATCTCTGGCACAATTCCCAGTAATTCACCATTCCCACCCAGTCATATGCAGTAGGTTTTTTAATGCCAAATCCTCTTTATATACATATATTGAATATCTATAATTTGATTTAATTGGGTTTTATAGCATATCAACTATTGTAGGGTATTTAATGCCAAATCCTCTTTATGCACATATTTTAAATATAGAGGATTTGCCTTGGTTGGGTTTTACGGCATATCAACCATTGTAGGTTATTTAATACCAAATCCTCTTTATACGTATATATTAAACATAATTTTATACGTATATATTAAACATAATTTTATACCAAATCCTCTTTATACGTATATATTAAACATATACAATTTTGTTTGGTTAAGTTTTATGATATATCAATCATTGTAGGGTATTTAATGCCAAATCCTCTTTATACATATATATCAAATATATAGGATTTGGTTTGGTTGAGTTTTATGACATATCAACAATTGTTGGTTATTTAATGCCAATTTCTTTTATACATATATATTAGATATATATATATAATTCTTAAACATATTTTATAGATAATATTCTTAAAGAGGCCTGCAGTCCCAATTTAATATCATTCATTTATTTACACACAATTTGTTCTATTTGACCCATATACAGGAACTTTTCAGGTCCTACCACTCCGAGACAGAGTTTAGCTGGGAGCAATGGCAATGAAGAGATACTCTGCATTTATCAAAACTCCAAACTAGAGCCTCACCATCAGATGGTTTAATGCCATATCCAGGTCATTCGTTGTGGTGGGGGGTCTTACTTTTCGGCAGAGATGCAGTCGGTGCATTCTACTGCATCCCCCGCATCTGCCTGGGTTCACTTTAATATGTCCTTAAAGTGTTGTTTTGTGCATCAATTATTATAACTATTATTATTTTACTCATACCAGTGTTGGCTGGTTGTTTTCTACTGGCAATTTGAGACCATATTATTGCTTGAAATCCTTTTAATAAATATCACTGTGAGTACATTATAAGAATTAGTTTGGAAGATTTGAAAACATATAAGTACTTGCAAAAAAGAAAGCCTTAAGCATTTAATAACCCAGTAAGATTTGACCTGCTGTAAAACCAACATTTTACATATATGGTCACATTAATCCTCATCCTTGTCCTCATTGCATGCGGGCAGTACAGATTTCCTTCTCTCTCTCTCTCTCTCTCTCTCTCTCTCAGTTCCTATCGGTCATAATTCTTAGCAAGTTCTCTGGACGGCATCTGGTGTCCACCCAGAGCTGATGAATGTACGTTTTTGCTGTTCGGCTAACACTGCTGTGTCCATGTGTAGGAATTCGTAGGTAAACGTCGCTTATGAGTTGATCATTTCTTCACTAGCATTGTCCAGTATGTTTTAACTCATCTCACTTGGATGGTTTGTGAGATGGGGGGCATCTAGCCGGACAGCTGTCTTTTTTTTTTGTTTTTGTTTTTTTTATACGACTTCTAGAATTTGTTCAAAACAGCACGGAGTTTCCTTAAGTAGTTCCCATCTAGCTTTTTCTCCCAGCGTTTCGCGAGAGTCAATGTCCTACTGTCATACAGTAGTACTGACACGGCTGTAGTTTAGAAAGGTCATGTACATGCCTCTTTTTGTGGGGAAGTGTTATATTTATTTGTATTCGATTATCTTTGAAGCCGATGTTTATGTTTCAACTCTTCGATGCTGGAGAGAAAATTCAGTAAACCCATGAATAAACAAAAATGGATCCATACTTTGAATATCCATCTTTATCACCGCCAATATCAGTCTTAATTTGCAATTAAAAAACACATATTCTGTTTTACTTTCCTATCAATTCCTGCTTTACTAACCTCAGCCTCAGATAATCTTGTGAAATCTTTGAATAAATAGAGAAATATCAAGGGAAGACAACACAATTATTATTTGTCGTTTAAATATTCATAATCAACAAATATATTTCCGAGGAGACCCCCCACACACACACACACACATATATATATATATATATATATATATATATATATATATATTTGTGTGTGTGTGTGTGTATGCGTGTAAAAAAGATATTTTAAAATATATATATAAACACATGCGTGTGTGTGTGTTTAGAAAGTGTGTTAATATGTTTGTATGTATAAGGAGTATGTTATTATACGCGTGTAAAAGAAGTATGTTTATATATGCGTGAGGAAATATGTGCATATATGTTGGAAGTTTATATATATACATAAGTTACATCCTTGCTCTTACAGAGGACACGGTCACCTTCAGGACCACGTCTTCCCAAGAGGGCTGGGGATAACCATCTGTGTTATAATAACCTCATTGGCAAGGAAAAAGATGTACATTTTCTTTTTTAAGTTGAGGAATTATATTGTAAATTATATTACCGTGACCAGAAAATCCGACAATCACTGCATGAGTCATACGGAACACTGGACAGTTGTTTCGACTTTATTAAATCTCATCAGCAGCATATAACGTGATCTCCCCAGCAGGAAAGCGAACCAGCAACCACCGAATACAGAGCCGAAACTCTACCATTGTCCGACTGGTCCACGTCGCACACAAACGATGGCAAATTAGCAAGTGATGGCAATTGTGCGATCAATTAACCTTGTAAGTTACATTCGTTCTCTTACAGAGGACATGCAATATATATATATATCATCATCATCATGTCATGCCACCAGCACGGATATCCTTGACCCTCTCGCGCCACTTCTCCCTTTCGTTCATCGCCTCTAGCAGGTCTTCAGGGCTTCATCCCGTATCCTCACAGAGCAGCTGTATGTAGATTCGAGCTGGTCGTCCTGCTTTTTCTTGGTCGTATGCGGGGTCGATAGGGGTACATCACTTATGAGCTCGTCCTTGCTTCTCCAGCAGTGTCCTGCATGTCTGGTTCGTCTAACTTGGATAGTTTTCGTGATGGGAGGCAGGTGTCCGTATAGTTAGTGCCTTCTGGGGTGTTGCCCGCAACATTCTTGTGTAATTGCCATCTAGCTTCTTATATATATATATATATATATATATTGTAACAGTGTTGGTTGTCACTAATTCACTAATTTTCTTTCGTTATCTTCCTGACGATTGCTGCTTGTAAAAATTCATGAAACCTAAGGTCGCAGACAAACTTCCATGACATTTGATATATATATATATATATATATATATATATATATATATATATATATTATAACAGTATATGGTTGTCACTATCTCACTTGATGGGTTTGTAGCAGACCAAATGCGCTATAATTTAGTGAGTGCTCAATATCTGTGAGAGTCCATAGGAGTACATCACTTCTGAGCACGTCCCTGCATCTCCAGCAGTGTCCTGCGTGTCTGGTTCGTCTAACTTGGATAGTTTTCGTGATGGGAGGTTGGTGGCCGTATAGTTGGTGCTTTGAGGAATGTTGCCTCCAGGACTTGTTCAATATTGCTCGCAGCATTCTTGTGTAATTGCCGTCTAGCGTTTTCTCCAGCCGTTTTGTTAGCGTCCATGTGGTGCATCCATATAGCAGTATCGATACGATCGCTGCCTGGAAGAAACTGCGTTTCATTTTATTGGTCAGGTCTGACTTCCATATGACCGATAGCTTATCGATAGCTGTCCATACCTTTGTTAGCCGCGTGTCGATGTCTTTTTCGGTTGATGAGATACTACTTCCTAGGTAGGTGAACTTGTCTACCAGTTTCAGAGAGGTTCCGTCTAGTGTGGAAATGTCACCTGTTTGATTAAAGCACATGTATTCAGTTTTGTGTGCTTTTTTTGCCGCGGAGGCCAATGCCTGCGGCGGCTTGTTCCAAACTATGCAGTAGTGTTTCGTCTTGGTTGGGTGTTTTTGCCAGAATCGCTATGTCATCGGCGTAGTCGGCGTCGGTAATTGTTTTTTCGGGGTACCTTCTGCTTAATATATATATATATATTGCGTTGAGACAAAAATAATTTCTGTTTTTGAAAGCAAGTTGTAATTACACATTTCGAACTTCTAATGTTTTAGTCTCAACAGGAAATTACCTGATTAAAGGTTACCTTCATGAGTCATTCTTATTTCAGTAGTCAAAGAGTGTACGGGGTGCATACGAAAGGTTTCCAGACATTTTTCGTATGAGCATTTAAAATTGTTGTAGACTCTTGAAAATTCAGTATGTTATTGCTATACATCTTATAAGATGACTGGCCAATTTTTAGGATTTCATATTCAAATGAACAGCTACAGCACCAATTAGAATACACCCTCCTAAGCCTGATTATCACAGCTGTAAATTTCAAAAATGCAATCTGGACGTGAGGACACTTTAGAAGAACAATATGCAATAAAATTCTGTTTTAAACTTGGAAAGAATGCCACCACAGAAACGTCTGGAATGCTTCAGACTGCTTTTCGACCATCTTGCATGAATCGAACATGAGTTTTTGAGTGGCATAAGAGATTCACGGAAGGCAGGGAGTCTGTGAAGGATGATGAGAGGTGTGGCAGGAGTAAGGAAGTCAATAGACCAGAGTTGATTGGCCAAAGCGTTAGGGTTAGGGTTACTATGTTGAGGTTTTAAGGGAGTTCAGGAAGAGATTCCGTCGGAAGAGGCCAGCACTCTTCAAATCAGGCCAGTGGCATTTCAACCAGGACAATGCACCAGTCCACAACTCCATTCTTGTCACAGACTATTTGACGAAGATATGCATCAACACAGTTCTTCAGCCTCCCTATAGTCCAGACGTTGGTTCCTGTGACTTTTGCTTATTCCCTAAGCTCAGAGGCTGTCGTTATGAGACAATTGAGGAGATGAAAGAGGCTGTGACGAAGGTCATTGACACGCTCACACAAGAGGAGGTCCATGGGGCCTTGCAGAAGTTGTTGGAACAGTACAACAAGTGCATTGCAGCTGGAGGAGATTACTTCGAAGAGGACTAGAGGTTCATGTGTGTACTATCAATAAAAGTGCCCATACGAAAAAAGTCTGGAAACTTATAGTATGCACTTCGTACATCATAATATAGTCTGTGATCTCATGAATCTAGAATGGAGGAACTGAAAGAGCATATTCGACTTGTAATGTTGTGAGAGTTTAAAAATAACAAAATAGTAAAACACTCTAGAAACAGCAAAGAAATGTTCTCGTGTTTATGGCCAACATGGCAGTACGTGATGGAGACATGGACGCAGACCAGCACGTTCAGCAGATCTCGATCAAGATGCTTTTAGATAATTGGTAAAATACAAATATTACAAACGTACTTGATCTCACCAAATCCCAATCCACAATCTGTCGCTACAAGAAAAAAATAGGAAAAGGGAACAATCTAGGAGTTTGAGTTCCTCATCCACTTTGTGAGAAAAATAAGCATATCTATAGCAGTAATTCTTCTTTTATGACAGAGCTTCATGGGCGTTGTGTATGGTGAAATCACCGTTTTATTCTTCATTTAGAGTTTCTGAACCATAAAAAAACTTTCAATGGTCTGGATATGACACTAAACAATCTGATTATGAGGCTTCAGTAATGCTGAAACTTTGGGGAATGCGGAGTAACCCTTCATTGCCATTGCTCCAAGGTCAACTATGGCCTGGAGTGGTAGCACCTGATAGGGTCCTGTCTATGGATCAAATAGAACTGTTTGACATTTAAACTGTGTATTATGCTAAACTGAATTGTTTGAAATATAACTGTTAGTTCATTTATCTGTTGGTAAACAAATGACTGGTGTTAAATTGAATTGTTAGTGATACATAGCAATACTAGAAAACGTTAAACTGTGTGCAAACAAATGATTAATAGCGTATAGAAATATTCTTATTAGATAGAAATAAGTGAAGCCATTTAACTATGTGCAACAAAAAACTGTGCTCGGGCTCGTTTAAAAATGTTATTTACAAAATGTATTCAGAAATCATACATTCAATATATTTGTATAAAAATAGTTGACATTAAATTACCTACAATGGCTGAGAGAGAGAGAGAGAGAGAGAGAGAGAGAGAGAGAGAGAGAGAGAGCTGTGCTGTCAGCATGACTTTTTGGTGGTAATGGGATCACCGCCGTATTATTAATTCTGTGTTTTTAAACCACTATCCGACATTCAATGCAGAATTATACTCTGAACAGCAACAAGCTGTGCATGAAAATTTAAGAAAACTCCCGTCACTTGTCTATAGGAGAAACGTTGTGCTTCTCAATGATAACGCAAGGCTACATTTAACAAAAATCATGCAGGAAAGAATATTAAATTTAGGCTGGTTTGTTCTATCCCATCCACTATATTTATTAGACCTTACACCAAGTAATTTCCGTCTTTTCCCTTCTCTACAAAATACTGTGAATAAGAAAAGATAAGATGAAAACGTTTGTGAAAAACTTGAGCTTGAAACTCGTTGAATTTAACTTGAGAGAAATCAACAAGATATTTGATGAATAACAAATGATGATTGAAAATAATGGCAAATATAATATTCATTGAAATGAATTCATTGTTTGATTATTCATAAAGAATAAATTATATTTTCCTAAAACGGAAACTTATAAATCTATCCAATATATATATATATATATATATATATATATATATATGTATGTGTTTAAAGAAAGTATTTTTAGAATATATGTGCGTGCGTAAGACGTATGTTAATATATTTGTATGTATAGGGTATGTGTCAATATATATATATATATATATATATATTGGCAGCTTTTCTTCATTAATACAAATTTCGTTGAATATAATTGACATTTTCTGTCTACATATTTTCTTGTGAATCCTTTCATATTGCCGTATTGATTTTATAGTATTCGGCGGGAATTGATTCATATGTTTTCCATAATTGTTTATTTCCCAAGTACTTTCTGTCCGATTTAATTTTCAAACCAGTGCTAATGTACTTAAATGTCTTTAGCTACTGACACTATTTATAGAACAATTTTTAAAGTAAACGCTACACACTGCAACGGCCCAGATGCTCTTCTTCTTACAAAGTAGTAAAGTACATACAAAAGTTACATCACTTTTGTAATACATCCTTCCCTGATGATGGCCTAAAGTTGGTCAGAAAGTAACTTAGAAATAAACAATCATGGAAAATATATCAATCAATTCCCGCTGAAGAGTATAAAATCAATACGGCAATATGAAAGGATCAATAAGAAAATATGTAGACAGAAAATGTCTATTATATTCAACAAAATTTGTTATTATATATATATATATATATGTGTGTGTGTGTGTGTGTGTGTGCATCGGGAATATATAAAAATATATGTGTGTATAGGGATTATGTTAATATATATACGTGTGTATGTGTGTGTGTATCGGGAATATATAAAAATATATGTGTGTATAGGGATTATATTAATATATATATATATGTGTATGTGTGTGTGTGTGTGCATTGGGAATATATAAAAATATATATGTGTGTATAGGGATTTTGTTAATATATATATGTGTGTGTGTGTGTGTGTGTGTGTGCATCGGGAAGATATAAAAATACATATGTGTGTATAGGAATATGCTAATATATATATGTGTGCGTGTGTGTGTACGTGTTTGGAAGATTATCACTGATAATGTTGCGAGCAGAAAACTTGGGCAGTGATTCATTTTTGCCAAAAACTGGAAGTAGAATGGGACACATTCTTGTTTGAACAATATGGCAAGTTAGTTTGGTTTGGTTTGGTGGGTTTTATGGCATATCAACCTTTGTAGATTATTTAACGCCAAATCCATTTTTATATAAATAATCTGTTTTATTTAAAACAATTCAGTTTAGCATAAGTACACCGTTCAATTGTCAAAAACATTTCGATTTCAAACTACTCAAGCAGTTATATGTAACAATTCAGTTTTGTGTAAATACAGTTTTAATGTCGGAAAACAGTTCTATTTAAAATAATTCATTTAAGCATAAGCACGTAGTTTAAATATAAGTACGGTTTAATTGTCAAAAACATTTCTATTTCGAGCTATTCAAACAATTCATTTTAGCATAAGTATGCTGTTAGTACTATTTAACCCATAGATAGGGCCCTATCAGGTGCTACCACTCCGGGCCAGAGTGGACCTGGGAGCGATGGCAACGAAGGAGTACTCCGCATTCCCCAAAGCTCCAGCACTGCTGGAACACCACCATCAGGTTTTTTAGTGTCATACATCAGGACACTCGTAGGGCCGGGGGGGGGTTTGTCTTACCCCTCTGCAGAAAAGAAGTCGGTGTATTCTACAGCCCCAGCCAACTGGGCAAGGCAAGTTAGTGAAAATGTAGATGTTCTGGAGTGATTAAAACGAATAACTTATACACGTACTATGAACATGTTATGAACGTATATTGATATGAATTCAATAGTGTTCATTTAGTTTATACGTTTATTTAAGATCTTCTTTACCCTGGCAGAGCTAAAATAAATGATATCTTCCATTCACCATACTATTTCTATGTTGTAGTAGCCATGAGAGCAAATTGCCATGTGTCTTGTAGTCAGTGAAATGTGTTAAAGATATTCACTTCGGATTGCTATGAGTGACAGTTTTTCGGAAACTGATTCTTACCCTGTCTTTTCTGCAAAGTGTGGCCGAATTCTCGGTCATTGTTCGGTTTTACGAGAAGCAAGTAGGTTCCTGAATTTTTTCTGGATGTAAGATATTTCTATTGTCCTGTTAAGACTAACTGACTTCAACGCAAGAAATTTTAGAGTTAGATTCATTATTTATTCGTCGATGTTTTGTTAAAATACAGTTATTTTAAGCAAGAGGGGAAATGAGAGAGATGGAGAGAGAGAGAGAGAGAGAGAGAGAGAGAGAGAGAGAGAGAGAGAGAGAGAGAGTCTGACAATAAGATATTTCTTGTGACGATCTTCAAATACCAACTAGACTCTTTGATTTGGGCTATCCAAACTTTCTGACTGTCAGGTTGATGGTCAGATGCACTCTCTTTTGCAAAAAGAAAACACACGCTATGCCGGTCACCAACCCACTCTGACTGTCGAATTTTCTCCGACCTTCAAATAAAAACTCACAATCATTCACCTGACTTTTCAGACCATCTAGAATGAACAAAGAAGGATGCTCGCTTGGTTGTTTGAGATTTGTTATCTATTTTCTTTGTATGTTAGGGCCAACCGGCGTTTTATTTTTTTTTAAAACCAAGAAGCACCATCACCCCTCTGATGATAATGTAATAGTTCTTCCTATATTTATAATCAACAGTTTTTGTTCTATAACTTTCTTTATACTTGGGTCTTCCAATTGAAAATTTACCACTCCTTAAAAGCGTTTTAAAGAATACTCACAGCAGTTTTTTGCTCGTTTCGGTTAACAAAAGATCATATCCTCGATTTGCATAAAGTACCCGTATTTGTGGTGTGTGGAGGTGCCCGTGGTGTAATGGTTATCGCCGCAGGAAATGGACACAGCAACACGAGTTCAAATCCTCGACGAGACTGACTGCATTTCACACAGCACTAATACCCTTGGGAAAGGTATGAATCCAACTATTCTCCCTCCAGCTATGGGTAAATAGTAGGACAGACTGCGTTGTTCAGCCTTGGTGAGTCTAGGAGAAGGAATCTCTCTGAATTCAAACCTGTTAAACTCTGCTTAAAAATTGACCTTGTGTCATATACTGCCCGAGCGGAGGGGTTGGTAAATATCATAAAGTACCCGAATACATGCATGTGGCTATTCAGGTCAAGTATATCCTTGCAAACCTTATTGAATGTGTGACTAATAAATTTGCTGTCTTCTCCGTTGACATTTCCCTTGTACACCATCATACGACATATCAAACCTGTCATAGACCCACATACTTTACCATATTTACCAGCCCCTCCGCTCGGGCAGGATATGACACAAGGTCAAATTTTTTAAGCGGAGTTTAGCAGGGTTTAATTCAGAGCTTTCCTTCACCAAGCCTAGTTGCCTTACCAAGGCCAAAGACCCCAGTTTGCCCTACTATTTACCCATAGCTGGAGGGAGAATAGTTGGATACATACCTTTCCCAAGGATATTAGTGCTATGTGAAATGCTATCAGTCTCGTCCAGGATTTGAACTCGCGTCGCCGTGTCCATTTCCTACGCCGATAACCATTACACCACGGGTACCCACATACTTTACAGTATTTTTGTTTGGTTGGTTTTAATGGTATATCAACCATTGTAGGCAATTTAATGCCAAATCATTTAATACATATATATTACAAATACGAAAAATCCAAGTTGCTATTAATCATTTGTTTGCATAGAGTTTAATGTTTTCAAGTATTGCTATGTATCACTAACAATTACATTAAACGTCATTTATTTGTTTTTACACAGTTAAATGATCAAACAGTTCTATTTCAAACAATTCAGTTTAAAATGTCAACTAAGTTGAATAATTCCAAGAATTGCTATGTATCTAATAATTCAATTAAATACCAGTAGTTTGTTAGCATACAGTTAAATGATCTAACAGTTCTATTTCAAATAATTCAGTTTAGCATAAGTACACAGTTTAAATGTCAAACTGTTCTATTTGACGCATGGATAGGACACTATCAGGTGCTACCAATGTGAGCCAGAGCGTACCTGGGAGCAACAGCAATGAAGGGATGCTCCACATTCCCCAAAGCTCCAGTATTACTGAAGCTTCACCATCAGATTGTTTAGGGTCATATTCAGGACACTTGTTGAGGGAGTCTTACCCCTCTACATAGATGCTGTTAGTGTATTCTACAGCCCCAACCACTTTGTCAGAGTATTAATACAAGTTACCTCGAGGTTTCTGCTGAATTCTTCGATAGTTTGTTGTCCTGAAATCTCATATGGCCAGCAAGTCAAACTTTTGACAGATAGATGTTTTCACAGCTGTTTATTCCGATCGATTCTCCGCGCTTCAAAGGCTTTACAGTTTCATAGATCACTTCTTTCCATGTTGTTCGATTTGCCGTTATCTACTCCCAGTCTTCAATGACTTAACTCAGCGCCCTCGGGTTGTTTTGGACGATATTCGCAAAACATTTCTTCGCTTATGAATTCATTGGTTCGCTGGAAAACAATGGAGTCTGGTGTTAGGGTGGTATTTAATGTTTTGGATCATCCAAAGACAAGCCTAATGGAATCTTTCCAAGACGGAGATATGAAGTCCAAGTCTCATTATACATATATGATGAGACTTATATATATATATATATATATATATATATATATATATATATATATGTATTGTCATTCACAGACTGTTTCGTTGCATTACAACTCTTCAATGTGATTAGACACGCTAGACGCTCCAAGCCAAGATCAAAACCCGCCTAACTGTGCGTCAGGCTGATGACATGCCTCTAAGCCAAATCTGCAACTCAACGTCAGCCTGGGAATTAACGCATATGTATCCAATTTCGTTTTTTAAATTTTGCGCTATCGGATACCGGAGTGTTCATTTCGTTAGAAGGGCTTTGCGTTACGCGGGCGGCAACCGTTATATTCCTCCGCCAGAATGCTCAAACCCCTCCGGAGGAAGGGAGCGTATATATTGTCATCCACAGACACACAACTCTTCAGTGTAGCCAGACACGCGAGATGCTCCAGGCCGGGATCGACACACCCACATATATTCATATATATATATATATATATATATATATGTGTGTGTGTGTGTGTGTGTTATTCAATCCAGTTAAACCGGAGTCGGGAATAATTCCGTCAAGACTCGGAAGTGGGCGAAATGAGGAAGAAACTCTTCACTCCTCTTCAACCCTTCCCCCCCCTGTGTCCATTTTGGCTGTATTAATTATATTCATTGGATCTGAAGAAGTCCTGTTAAATTTGGTGTTATTGATTCATATCAATACCCATAGCAGGATGGAAATAGATTAATAATCCTAATATGACCGGGTTTTGTTTTTCTTAAAGATATATATATATATATATATATATAAACAACTCAATGTTTTTTATTGGTCTGATAGCAAAATGTTTCATTTGATCATTTTTGATAGATGAAACATTTAGTTTTAAGATCAATACAAAAGAAAGTGAGATCTTAGTTTCTTGTAGTTTTTATACTTCCCAGATGGCCAGCATTTGGGCACTTTTTGATTTTATGACACTGCAGCTACACACACGACAGTACTAAATGTGAAATCAAAATATTGATAGGAAGAGAAAGAAAAGAAACAAAAAATACTCAAATCCACACCCAGAAAGTGCTTAATCTGTGAGAGAATGACCACTGGATTAAAACGTCTAGTAATCAGCTTTAACAGGACTGAATAAAAACAGTGAAAATTTACTGTAAGCCTTTTTTTTAAAAATCTTTTCAGGTCGCTCTTGAAAGAATAAAAAAAATATTTTATCATCCTTTTCAGTGGAGCCCAGTTGGCCGGGGCTGTTCAATACACCAACTACATTTCTGCAGAGGAGTAAGACCCTCCCTCAATGAGTGTCGTGGACAGGATCCTAAACAGTCTTGCAGTTTTGGTGAATGGGAAGCACTCCTTTATTGTCACTGCTCCGAGGTTCACTCTGACCCGGAGTGGTAGCACCTGATAGTGTCCTATCTATGGGTTAAGTAGAACTGTTTGACACTTACACTCTAAGCAAACAAATGACTGATGCTAAACCGAATTGTTAGAACTGTTTGATCTTTTAACTGTGTGTAAACAAATGGCTGATGTTTAATTGAATTGTTGGTGATAAATATCATTATCTGGAACCATTGAACTGTGTGCAAACAAATGAGTAATGTTGAATAGAATTATTAGTACTAGCAATAGAGAGTACTTGAAACCCTTTAAATGTGTGTCTAATTTGAATTGTCAGTTGAACATAGCGATACTTGGAACCATTTAACTGTGTGTAAAAGAATGAATAATTTTTTAAAGAATAATTAGTCTTTAATCATCATCATCATCATCATGTCGTGCTGGTAGCACGGATATCCCTGACCCTCTCTCGCCACTCCTCCCTATCTTTCATCGCCCTAGGCAGGTCTTCAGGACAACATCCCATATCCTCACATAGCTGCTGAATGTATGTTCGTGCTGGTCGTCCTGCTTTTGCATGGCCATGTGTCGGGGTCCATAAGAGTACATCCCTTATGAGTTCGTCCCTGCTTCTCCAGCATTGTCCTGCATGTCTGGTTCGTCTAACTTGAATAGTTTTCGTGATAGGAGGCATGTGGCCGTACAGTTAGTGTCTTGTGGGGTGTTGCCGCTAGGACTTGTTCAAGATTGCTCGCAGCATTCTTGTGTAATTGCCGTCTAGCTTCTTCTCCAGCCGTTTTGTTAGAGTCCATGTAGTGCACCCATATAGCAGTATCGATGTGACCGCTGCGTTTCATTTTATCGGTTAGGTCTGATTTCCATATAATCGATAGCCTATTGATAGCTGTCCATGCTTTCGTTAACCTCGTGTGGATGTCCTTTTCGGTTGATGCGACGCTGCTTCCTTGGTAAGTGAATCTGTCTACTAGTTTAAGAGTGTTTAATAGCAATATTGAAACCACTTCACTGTGTCAAACAAATGATTAAGATTGAATAGAGTTATAAGTGTTAAATAGAAATAATTGAAACCAGCATTTTAAGGTACGTATCAAGGGTAAAGCAGAACAATCCAAGGAAAGGTGTAGTGTCCTCTCCTACACCTCGGTGTAGTAGCTATTGAAAAGGGAACCTTCGAACCGCCCTCGACTACAGTCACCTAGTTTACTTACTTAAGTGTGTTGAAACAATAGCAATACTAACGTGCAAACAAAGTA
The DNA here is from genome assembly GCA_963585895.1 of Sepioteuthis lessoniana. NCBI lineage: Eukaryota > Metazoa > Mollusca > Cephalopoda > Myopsida > Loliginidae > Sepioteuthis > Sepioteuthis lessoniana. The sequence continues at coordinate 12,695,602 of OY757929.1, forward strand.
GTTCTTTCTTAAAAATGAAATTACTAACAAACTATTCACTTACTAATCACACACACACACACACACACACACACACACACACACACACACACATATATATATATATATATATATATATATATATATATATATATATATATCCATCTAAATGTGTTCAAATAAATGACGGATGTTAAATTGTTACTTTCACATAGCAATACTTAAAACCATGTGCAAAAAAATAGTTCAGGCTCCTTTAAAAATTTTATTAACAAAACGTGTTTACAAATCATTTATAGTTGATATATATATATATATATATATATATATATATATATATATATATATAAAGAGTATTTGGCATTAAATAACCTACAATAGTTGATATGCCATAAAACCCAACCAACCAACCAACCAACCAACCTACCTTTTCAGTGTGTCTTGGAAACACATAATCTGAAGATATGTTTTCCAGTTCAGTTTTATTTTGGTGCTCACATTGTAGGAAAATTTTAACTCAGGAATCAGATAAATTCGTCGCGTTTTTGTGGGCCGATCAGTCGAGCTAAACGCGCGAAAGGCCAATTTCACGACAAGATGCCCCAAGGAGGGTAGGTTATCCGGTTCGTTTTTCCATCTCACTGTTGGGTCCTTTCTATATATATACATATATATATTGGTTTCAAGTTATTGTTCTTACAAGTTTGGTCAAAGGCAACACCTTACGAACTTTTAATACCTACATTGACCATACAACAACCATACTTTCTCGTCAACTTATATACGACTTTTCTTATATCAATCCCACCAAATAACATGTGTTACCTTTCCAAACCTCAAGCAATTTAACCGGTGAGTATTTTTCTCGCAGCGATTTTGCCGGTGTTAACCAAAAATGCCACCGCAAATCGACTGTCGTACACTTCTTTTATTTCTGTATGAGACTAACATCCATACATTAAAACAAACATCTGCCAAGACCAGACGTTTTCACGAATAATTTACACTAATAGGATATTCACAGACTCAAATCCTGGAATTAAAAAGATCCGACTTCTATCAAAACAATATATATATATATGTATATATATATATATATATATATATATTGGTTGTAGATTTATTACTTTTAAAAGTATTTACTTTTATAACAGTTATCAAACCAACGAAAAAGTAAATTAAATCTATATTGTTTTCATGTAACATCTGATGATGATCTTCCCGATCAGAAATAAATTCATAATTACACCAAAGAAGGGATTTTTTCAGTTTTTATTTTATATAAAAAGTATATATATATATATATATATATATATATATATATATATATATATTGGCAGCATTTTTCATTGATACATATTTGATTGAACATAATAGACAATTATGTAACGTTTATCAACCATTGCCCGCTGAATATCATAAGATCAATACGGCAATTCGAGAGGATTAACAAAAAATATGTTAATAAAAAATGTCTATTCTGTTGAATCAAATACATATATATATATATATATATATATATATATGAATTGGTCCGCAAATGAGACTGAATTTGGTATTTAGGTTTTTATTATTTTATATATTTGTGGTCTACATGTGTTTCAAATTTTACGTCTTCTTCAGGAGATGGATAATGGTTAGGGTGGTTTTGGGCCCCAGTTTTTATAGTGAAGATTAATTGTCCATGAAAATCTTTAGCTTTTGCCGGTAGTTTTTTTTTTTTGTGTATGGATGTTTAAGTTTGTACTTTGTGTGTTTGTGTGTGCAATGTATGAGTGCTTGTTAGTATGGGTGGGTGGGGGCAAAATTAGGGTCTTTTTAATGTCAGTTTAGATTTATCCATAAAGTTTTATCTTTTATTTGGAGTAACAACTGATCATCACTCGGCTACATTGACATTATTTTAAAGTTTCTATCGCTGCATTTGTGTGTATATATATATATATATATATATATATATATATATATATATATATATATATATATATATATATATATTCTTGGTTTTTGTCTAACCATCTCATCGATATTAATTCCCAATTTCTTATTGTCTTAACCGGCTCATTGATCAAGTGAGTAGAGTGTTCGCCTATGGTCCGGGAGACCTGGGTTCGATCCCAGGTCGCATCATACCAAAGACTTTTAAAATGGTACTTGATATCTCCTTGCTTCACACTAAACAATATAAGGTACGTATCAAGAGTAAAGTGGAGCAATCCAGGGAAAGAAGTAGCGCCCTCCCCTACACCTCGGTGTAGTAGCTATTGAAAAAGGAGTCTTCTGGTCACCCTCGACTACGGTCACCAACTTTACTTTACTTATTATTGTCTTGGTTGACTTTGAATAAATATTCATCAGTAAATTTATTTTCTGATCACTAAAAACTGCGACTAAATACTTTTTAACTGTTGTATGACAGTGAAAACATAAGAATTTGATATTTTTCAATTCTTTTCACCTACAACAACAAAAATTGCAATAACGGAAAATCGTATTGACAGTGAGTAAAGTTGGCGACCCCAGTCGAGGGTGACCCGAAGGCACTCTTTTCAATAATTACCACACCGAGGTGTTGGGGAGGGCGTTAATCAATATAATTTTTCTTACAAAAGAAAATATTGCATTGACCACTGTAATTGACAGCTGTGCAAAACTATTAGTAGAATTAGTTTCAGTTTGTTAGTTTGATTGTTTTTAAAAGTGCTTTGCTAGAATTATGTGAACGTAATAAGATACATATATATATATATATATATATATATATATATATATATATATATATATATATATATTACTTTTATAATAAGAAAAGGATATATGATATCTGATGAGATTTTAATTCTATTTCCCATTCAGTGAACTGACGAGTCATTTAGTCAGTTAATTCATTGTTGAATTAACCTTTACTAACCGAAGAATTGCATATGCAACGAAGAATTATACAAAACGGTTATATTTTGATTTCACATTCACAACATATGAGAGAGAGCCAATACAGTCTGATGATACTGCAGGGGGTGCTGTAGGTTGTTGGCAATGATGCTTTTGCCTCGAAACCATAGCTAACCTCAAAATTAGAGACGTTATTAGCAAAGGCTTTATCGACCGCACAATTGCTTTTTTACAGCACGTTTAAAGAAATCTGAGGTTCACCTGAACAAAAATGAGCATGGTCGGTTGAGAGGGGGTGCGGTAGAATACACTGACCGCATCTCTGCAGAGGGGTAAGAAACCCTCCCAACGAATATCCTGTATATGACACTAAACAATCTGATGTTGAGGCTCCAATCATGTAGGTCAACGCAGTCCTGGAGTGGTACCATCTGATAGGGTCTTATCTATGGGTCAAATAGAACTGTTTGAAGGGCACCTCTGGTGGTGGAATGGTAAGCAAGCTAGACTAGCAAACCTACACGAGTAAGCTCGAGTCTCATTGGGTACCTATTGATTTTGCCTTGTGCCATATCAAAGCAAAAACGCAAACAAATGACTTATACTTAATCGAATTGTTAGAAATAGAACTGCTTGATCAGTTAACTGTGATTGAAAAAATTACTGATGTTTAATTGAATTGTTTGTGATACATAAATATTTGAAAACATTAAACTGTGTGCGAAGAAAATGAGCTCAGGATCGCTTAAAAACGTTATCAACAAAATGTGTTTACAAATATATATCTGATATATATGTATAAATGTAATATAATGGCCGAGGGATTTCGTTTTATATATCTTGCCTTTGGGTTTAGTTAGGCTGAGAACCTTTCGGCTCAGTGCATGGGTTAGTTAGGTGCAAACATGAGCGCAAGTGTTCACACACGCTCGGAGCGGACGTGTCATTCAGAGATGTCACAATAAAAATCCCAGATAGAGGATTTGAGAAAAGTCAGTTAGTTGAGATTGAGGCCTGGATGAGGCCAGACGAATTTGTGCGCTACGGGCGCCGCAGGTGATGGGGGGGGGGCAGAGCGGACGTGTCATTCAGAGATGTCACAATAAAAATCCCAGACAGAGAATATGACCTGGGATGTGACTGACGTCACGCACCGGAAGCGTTGACTGAGATTTGAAAAAAGTCAGTTGAGATTGAGACCTGGGTGAGGCCAGACGAATTTGTGCGCTACGGGCGGCGCAGGTGATGGGGGCCAGATGGAAACGTCAGCATAGAAAGATGGTATCTCTCTCCTTATGTCGAAAAACCTTTTAACTCAAAGGTAATAAAAAGTTTCGTACCTGAACTAAGAAGTCGTAAGTGTTTTTTCGTGTTTCGGGATTCCTATGTTATCTATCTATGTGCGTTATGAACATTCTATGTACATTTCACATATCCGTATCATGGGTATGGTACATAAAGAGGATATGGCATTAAATAACCTACAATGGTTGATATGCCATAAAACCAAACCAAACGAAATCATATATATTTAATATATATGTATAAAGAGGATTCAGCATTAAATGACCTACAATGGTTGATATGCCATAAAACCCAATCAAACCAAATCGTATATATTTAATATTAATGTATAAAGAGGATATGGCATTAAATAACCTACAATGGTTGATATGCCATAAAACCAAACCAAACGAAATCATATATATTTAATATATATGTATAAAAGAGGATTCAGCATTAAATAACCTACAATGGTTGATATGCCATAAAACCAATCCAAACTAAACATATGGGAAGGTGTCCACTTCTAGATCTCTTGGGAGTGTGGATGAGGCTTCCATTGCCATTACTCCTAGTTCCACTCTATCTTGGAGAGTTAATACGTGTTAGGATTCCATGTATGCGTCAAAAAGATATTTAAATAAATTATTCACGTAAGATGGAACAGTGACCAATTTTTTTTTTTTAAATTGAGAAACAACACAAAAATATAATGATGAAGGCACAATGAACAGACTTTGCTTACAACTGGGCATAAAATAACCCTAGACGGGATGATATGCCATTAAAGTCAATCTGTCAGTCAGAGCAGTATTAAAGTACTGTAAGTGAACATGTAAAAACGATTTTGTTTCGTAAGTAGAACAATGGTTACTTAATCAGAAACCCAAACCCACGTGACTTGATAAGAATTTGTCGAATTACTTTCTTTGGTTTGGTTTGGTTTTATGGCATATCAACCATTGTGGGTTATTTAATACCACACCTATTTTTATACATATAAACAGTTCTATTTGAAACAATTCGGTTTAACATAAATACAGTTTTTGTTTACTCACAGTTAAATCTCAAAACAGTTCTATTTCAAACAATTCAGCTCAGCATAAGTACAGTTTTTTGTTTACACACAGTAAAATGTGAAAACAGTTAATTTCAAACAATTCAGTTTTGCGTAATTATCCAGTTTAATTCTATTTGACCCATTGATAATACTCTATCAGGTGCTTTCACACCGGTCAGAGTGGACCTGGGAGCGATGGCAATGAGGTGGTATCCCGCATTCCGCTAAGTTCCAGCATTACTGGAGCCTTATCAGATTGTTTAGTGTCATATGCAGGACACTCGTTAGGGGAGTCTTACCCCTCTGCAGAGATGCAGTTGGTGTATTCTATAGCCCCAGCTGACTGGGCAATCATCAGATTGTTTAGCGTCATAAGCAGGACACTCTTTAGGAGAGTTTTACCCCAATGCAGAGATGCAGTCTGTGTATTCTGCAGCCTCGGCCGGCTTGGTCTTACTTTCTTTGTGAGAATCAAAATTAGTTGAAGTCAATTATTCCTGAAAGCTTTTTCAAGTATAAAATAACTGAAAGTTAAAAAAAAAAAAACGAAGAGAAAAACAAATACACAACAACAGGACCCTAAAACAAATCAGTTGATGAAAGAAAATAAAGTTTGTAATTAATTAAAGTACAATTAGACAAATGGCTCCCGGATTTAAAAAAAAAATCATTGATCCTTGGATTTTCATTTTTCTTTTCAGTAGATCAGAAAAATCAAAGTAAAAATAAAATTATTTTCAATTAGTATTTTATTATCATAATTAATATACAATACATAAATTATACCGGACATTGGCATAATGGTTGGAGTGTTCGCTAATGGCCCGGGAGACCTGGGTTCTAATCCCAGGTCGAGGCATACCAAAGACTTTAAAAATGGTACTTGATGCCTCATTGCTTAACACTCAGCATTATAAGGTACGGATCAAGGGTAAAGTGGAGAAATCCTACGAAAGGAGTAGCGCCCTTCCCTAAACCTTGGTGTAGTAGCTATCGAAAAGGGAGCCTTCGGGTCACCCTCGACTATGGTCGCCAACTTTAATTTACTTAAATCAATTATATAATAATCATTATTATATATAATTAGTATCAAATTTTATATTACTAAAATTCTCATCATGTCTATATATAAGTGTGTATGTTTGTGTGTGAGTGTCGTATGCGCTCGCACATGTGGATATACGATGAACTCTCTCGTCAGTCTTGACTTATTTGGACTTAACCGTTCAGCTAAAGATGTGAACCTTGGACAATTTATTCAGGTAATTTGTTTATAATGGTGAATGGTTTTTTCCTGAACCAGCCACACTTCCTAGATAATCTGATAACAGAAAAATGGTACACGAACATGCCACAGATTTTCCAGCACAATACTCCTCAGGTTTAGTATTCAGAGATTTTTCTTCTCCTAGATCGGTCGCCTTGCCAAAGTTAAAGATCCCAGTCTACCCTATGTGAATATATTTATACGTGCCTATGTGCATTGGTGCGTATATATACATATAGATATATGGTTAATCAACTGATTGCCATACTAAAAAAGCGTTAATTTTTGCGTAAAAAATTAGTTTCGAGAAGCCGTCATTTTTACTTCCCCTTTTTTGTTTGTTTGTTTTTTTTGGGGGGGTGCATTTATCTTAGGTTTGCTCTATCTCTTTTCAACGTGTCGTATTACTTCAGGCATTTTCTGCTTCTCCTCCGTGAGCAGTCTGGTGCAAGGCCAGAGATTAGAGCAAAGTGAACTCTATTAGCTGCCTTCCGCTGGTATCCCCCGAATTGGTATTTCCTCTCATCCAAGCGGTAGTGTCTGGCCTAAGCTATAGACAATATCAATTTTCTCCTAATTTGAATTTCAATAACCATTTCCGCCATCCCCTTCAAACCGCTATGCCTTTAATATTCGGTTTTCTCTTACTGCTACCAAAAGAGCTGGCCTTTCCTCCTACTTGGGTTCTATTGATTAATTCTGCTCCTTCCACTTCAGTGCATTGTTTCCTCACACCTCCAGTCTGAAAATGTGGCAGGTCTTTTTCTCTTCTGATGACGTCAGTAACCGTCTGTTAGTCCAAAATTTTCCATACTTGAAATAAAAAAAAAAGTTTTCAGACAACTTTCCTGGATGCCATGATTGGCTTTAATCCTTGGGGTCAAAACCTACGTCAATTTCGCTTCGTCGTCAGTGGACAATCGAAATAATAATTCTCAAACAACTTCTGATGACAAAACAATCGCTTCCTGGATTTCCATCTTTTTCTTTCAGTGAAAAAAACAAACAGATTTTTTCACGTTTTCTTTCACATTGAAAAAACATGTTTTTGATGGTCTTAATCCCATCAAAAGATTTTTTTTTTTAATATACTAGATTTCTTATTTTTGTAAAATCCATTTCCGTTAATTTTTCAATTTTGTAATGCATTGTCTTTATTCTTCTAAAATCTATCTAGGTCGATTCTTATTTTTCTGGTTGATAAATTTATTAATGAATTTATTCGACTAGGTCTTCGTCCACTATGTTATAACATGAATTTTTTCTCTCTTGTAATATTAACACTAAGTCTAATAATATCTTTTCTTACAAAAAAGATTTGTAACTTTTTGTTTTCAACAATCTTTTCACTCACTTTAAAGAAATAATTTTTTTTTTTGTAGATCTGTGTTTTGTTCAGTCATTCACACATTTATCTGCTCTCTTTGTCTCTCTTTATATATATATATATATATATATATAGGAATTGATATTATATTAATTAAATTACCATGACCAGAAAATCCAGCAAACACCCACATGCGAGACACATGGAACAGCTGTTTCGACCATATTGGGTCTCATCAGCAGTGCATACCATAATCTCCACCACAAGAGATCGAACCAGCAACCCCAGAATGCCGAAACCGAACTTCTACCAATAGGTCACCAATTCATGGCACACATGAGCGTTGCCAAATCAACTAGCCGTGGTATCATGCAGTTGCACATTCTTACCATGATTAGTTGATTTGGTATCGCTTATCTGTGGCAAATTGGTGACCCATAGGTAGAAGTTCGGTTTCTGCATTCTGGGGTTGCTGGTTCGATCTGGAGATTATGGTATGCACTGCTGATGAGACCCAATAATGTCGAAATAGCTCTTCAGTGTTCCGTACGTCACATGTGGATGTTTGCTGGATTTTCTGGTCATGGTAATTTAATTAATATATATATATACATATATGAATATATATATATATATATATATATATATATATATATATATATATATATATATATATATATAGGAAAACAGTTTGTTTGTTTGGGGTTCCTAGCTTTGTCAAGGAAACCAGTTTAGAAGAAGGAAATACTCATGTTAAAACTTAAGAAGTATTAAGGAGAATCTGTGATGCACCGGTGCACCATCCTTCAGTCATCAGTTCATCCAAGAGGTGAGACTGGTTTTATACAAACCTTCACGCCTATAAAGAAATTTGTGTAGTTAGTCCAACATTTCATAATTTTAACCAACATTCTGGGTCCTCATAAATCGAAATCGACCATCACATATACTGTGTACTTAGGCAACAAGTCAATATTTAAGGATGTTCTGTTGAAGACCGCTGACGAGACATAATGAATCACTGGACAACTGGAGATCGAACCATTGGGGGAAATCACGGTAACCCCTGCTAATGTGACATAATAAGGTCAAAGCAGCTGTCCAGTGGTTCCGTAGTCTCGCGCAGTGCTTGCCGGATTTCCTGGTTATGGTAATTCAATTTATAATATATAATTCCTCAATTCAAAGATTTAAAAAAATGTATGACTGAAGCAAGATGTTGATGTTTTATTCTAGGAAAATGTCTTTGCCTTTGATAGGAGTATCAAACACACCGTTTTCGAACAAATGAGTAATGTCGTATAGAATTATTGGGGCTGATTAACAATACTTTAAACTTTTAACTGTGTGCTTAAATTGAATTGTTTGTGTTACATAGCAATACTTGAAACTATATGCGAATAAAAATATTTATGTTAGATAGCAATGTTTGAAACCATTTAAGTGAATGCAAACAAATGATTAATAGTAAATAGAACTATTTGTGTTAGAATATTTGGGACCATTTAACTGTGTGCAAACAATTATAATATTTGTGTGAAAACAAAGTAGCTCTGACTCATTTAAAAATAATATTACAAACTATTAACTTACAAGTCATATATATAATCATTTAACTGTGTGGAAACAAATGAGCTCAGGCTCGTTTAAAAATATTATGTACTAACTATGCGTTTACAAATCATATATATATAAAGAGGATTTGGCATTAAATAACCTACAGTGGTTGATATGCCATAAAACACAATCAAACCAAATCATATATATACATATATATATATATATATATATATATATATATATAAAGAGGATTTAGTATTAAATAACCAACAATGGTTGATATGCCATGAAACCCAATCAAACCAAATCCTATATATTTAATATAAATGTATGTTATACCGGAACTATACACTCAGTGACTCTTTTTAGTATGACACCGGTAAAGATATAAATGGACGGTGTCTGACTTCTTCAGAGGGAAAAAGGGTTAATCACTCTCTGATAGACTTGCCAACTCTTCGGCTTGTACCTGTGGAATACCTTTATTGAACCAACGATACAACAATGTATGAAGAGGATTTGGCATTAAATAACTTACAATGGTTGATATGACATAAAACCCAATAAAACCAAATCCTATATATTCAATATATATGTATAATGTGGATTTGGCATTAGATAACCTGCAATGGTTGATATGCCATAAAACACAATCAAACCAAATCATATATATATATATATATATATATATATATATATATATATATAGGGGATTTAGCATTAAATAACCAACAATGGTTGATATGCCATGAAACCAAATCAAACCAAATCCTATATATGTATAAAGTGGATTTGGTAATAAATAACCTGCAATGGTTGATATGCCATAAAACTCAATCAAACCAAATCCAATATATTTAATATATATGTATAAAGAAAATCCTATCAAACCAAACCAACAAATAGGAAGTAGTCGCCGACTGCGGGCACCTTCTTGACTAATTAGGATGATGCATCGGGTTCGATACCTGTTCCTATGTACTGGACACTTGAGGGCGGCCCTGAGTGTGTTTTCGAAGGAGATGACATGTTTGACAACGAGATGCCAAGGGGTCACAGTTCTCACCTTCGGTCGACCAAGCAGTCCTTTAGTCACTTCTTTGGTGCCCTTCTGTCACAAAGGCTAATGGATAGTCAACGCACACTCTGATCCTAGGCAGGCGTTGATTTTTTCCTTCTTGGAAACGCGTCTCGCCCAGCATAGTTGGGTGTTCTGCTGCATGCCTTTGTAGATAAACACAGTTAAATGATCAAACAGTTCTATTTCTAACAATTCAATTTAGCTTAAGTCAATAAAGTCAAATGGTTCCAAGTATTGTAGTGTATCATTACTAATTTATTTAATCATCAGGGATTTGTTTACGCCCAGTTAAATAATAAAACAGTTCTATTTCATGCAATTCAATTAAACAAAAGTCATTTGTTTGCACTCAGTTTAAATGTTAACCAGTTCTATTCAACCCATTGATAGAACCGTATCAGGTGCTACCACCCTGCGCTAGAACAGACCTTGGAGCGATGACGGGGTCTTACCCTTCTGATGAGATGCAGCCGGTTAATTTTTCAGCCCCGGCAGATTGGTGTGTATTTGTGACGAAGTCTCTTTTTAAAATGATTATAGTACCTTTTGTTCGGGTGTCTGTTGTACCACACGCGCTTATATTGTCTGCCAAATTCCCTGCTCGTGTTTGCCCGTCTGTTGTCGACTTTGTGGTCGATACTGGCATGATGCTGAATCCCTGGTTGATGAACGGAGCTACGTAAACATAAGCACAGAAGAATGTTATTTTTTTCAATAAGCGTCATCAAATTGTAATTGGATTTATTCCATTCTTTCTTTCTTTCTTTCTTTCTCTCTCTCTCTCTCTATCTCTCTCCATACCTCGTTTTCGCACGGAGAAGGATTCTGTCAGAAAATTCAATAAATTTTCAATAATCCGAGACAATTTCCAATGATTTATTGATTTCGTGTTATTTTTCTTTAACCTTCTTTTTATTCAATTTTTTTTAATATTTTCTTTTTCTCCGGATGTGTAATCAAAACAATATTTCCTCCGAATAAAATTGACAGGCGACTGCAATATATATATATATATATATATACGAGGATCATTAAATTAGTTTCCAGACTTTTTTTCGCATGGCCACTTTTATTGATAGTACACACATGAAACTCTAGTCCCCTTCGGAGTAATCTCCTCTGGCTGCAATGCACTTGTTGTACCGTTTCAACAACTTCTGGAAAGCCCATGGAAGTCCTCTTGTGTGAGCGTGTCAATGACCTTCGTCACAGCCTCTTTCATGTCCTCAATTGTCTCATAACGACAGCCTCTGAGCTTAGGGAATGACCAAAAGTCTCAGGGAGCAAGGTCTGGACTAAAGGGAGGCTGGGGAACTGTGTTGATGCCCATCTTGGTCAAATAGTCTGTGACTAGGATAGTGTTGTTGACTGGTGCATTGACCTGGTAGAAATGTCACTGACCCGATTTGAAGAGTGCTGGCCTCTTCCGACGGAATCTCTTCCTGAACTCCCTTAAAACCTCAACATAGTAACCCTAACCCTAACACTTTGGCCAATCAACTCTGGTCTATTGACTTCCTTACCCCTCCCACACCTCTCATTATCCCCAACAGACTCCCTGCCTTCCTTGAATCTCTTATGTCACTCAAAAACTGATGCTCGATTTATGCAAGATCCCCCAAAAGCAGTCTGAAGCATTCCATACGTTTCTGTGGCATCATTTTTTCAAGTTTAAAACAGAATTTTATTGCATATCGTTCTTCCTCACGTCCAGATTGCATTTTTGAAATTTACCAGCAGTGACAATCAGGCTTTAGAAGGGTGTATTCCAATTCCTGCTGTAGCTGTTTATTTGAAACTGAAAGCATAAAAATTTGTCAGCCATCTCATAGGATGTATGATGTATAGTGAATTTTCAAGAGTCTACAACAATTTTAAATGCCCATACGAAAAAAGTCTGGAAACTTATCGTATGCACCTCGTAGATGGTTTGTTTATAATTTGGTTCTTTGGCTTAAAGTCATATCAACCACGAACATGCTGTCTAGTGGATTTTACTTTTTCAGTTGAACACAGAGTGAATTTTCAAGAGTCTACGACAATTTTAAATGCCTGTACAAAAAAGTCTGGAAACTTATTGAATGCTCCATACATATATATATATATATATATATATATATATTGTCATCCATAGAGAGACTGTTTCATTGTATCACAACGCTTCAGTGTGGCTAGACACGCAGGACGCTTCAAGCTGGGATCGAAACCCGCCTAACTTTACGCTAGATTCGGTATTTTACCGCTCAGCTTTCGACTACCTAGGTCGGTTAGGGAATTATAACGCATTTTTGTATTAGCTTTCGTTTGTTTATATTTTGCGCAATATGTGTGTATCTGTGTGTGTGTGTGTGTGTGTGTGTGTGTGTGTGTGTGTGTGTATTTACTAACCTCATTGCATGGACAGGATGTGACACAAGGCCAATTTTTAAGCGGAATTTAACAGGTTTGAATTCTGAGTTTTCCTTCAAGACTGCTTGCTAAACCAAGTCTAAACAACTGCCTGCCCAACTATTTACCCATAGTTGGAGGAAGAAGAGTTGGATTCATACCTTTCCTCAAGGTTGTTGGCGCTAGGTGAAATGTAAACAGTCTCGTCGAGGATTTGAACTCGTGTTGCCTTGTCCATTTCCGACGACGATCACCATTATCCCCCGGTACATCCACATATGTATGAATGTACGTATGTATGCATATGGAGGTAAGTCAAAAGTTCTGTAATATTTTGGTACGTACTAATTTGCGGCGCGTAGAGCACGTGGTCGAAGATTCAAACCAAGACAGGTACTCGTTGATATCGTGGTAGCTGGTGCGCTGACATTCTGTACATTAATCATAGTCCATAGCCAACGGGTGGCATCAATGTTTGATTTGAAAGCCACACAGATGAACGTATAACGTTGTCTAATTCTGAAAATTATGATTTACGAATTCGAAAGGAGCCATAACGCCGAGGAAGCAACCAAAAACATTTGCTGTACGAAGTGGGAAGGCTCAGACGATCACAATACGGTAACCAGATGATTCAAAAAATTTCGCTTTAGTCGCAAGAACCTCGACAATCAGCTAAGGGCAGTTTGGCCTAAATCCGTTGATTCTGAGGCTTTACTCCAACTCATTGAATCAAATCCGGTGAGTAGCAATTGGAGAGTATCAGGTGAGCTTTTCATCTCACAGTCTAGTACGGTTTATCACCTTCATACTCTCCGAAAAAAAAACAACATCCGGATGTGATGAATTGTGTCTCACGTTACGAAAATTGACAAAATTTATGACTAACCTTATTTTGTATACTATCACTCGCATAAACTTTCTTTTTCTAAGCCAAATATGAAAGAAATTTTATTTCTATAAGCTGTATCTATGGTAATTTCATGAAATACATGCTTATCAACAACTCAAATTTGAATTATAAATAATATTTTATCGATTTTTTAATTCTATTTTAAAATTTGGTTATTAAGTATAGCGACCAATGTACTGGACTGTAAATCGGGGTTTGGTTTGATTTGCTTTTATGGCGTATAAAAATTGGCGAATCATTTTTATACATGTACATTAAATATATAATTTTTAAACACATTTTGTAGATAACATTTTAAAAAAAGCCTTTGCTCATTTTTTGACACAGTTAAATGGTTTTGCATACTCAAATGATCAAGGGGGCGTCGTGGTGGAGTAATGGTTAAAGCGATGGACTGTGGAATCGTAGTAAGCTAGCTCGTACTCCATTCGCGCTATTACGTTCACTTTCGGTCAAATATCCTTGGGAACCCCCTTATCCTCCCAGCTATGGGTTAAATAGTACCACTACTATTCTTCTAGGAGAATAACTTTGGCATTAGATAACCTACAAAGGTTGATATGCCATTAATCAAAGAAACCAAACCATCAAATGATCAAACAGCTCTATTTCAAACAATTCTGTTTAGTATAAGTTCACAGTTAATTAAAAATCAGTCATTTGTTTACAAAGCAAAATGATCTAACAGTTCTATTTCAAACAATTCAATTTATCATGCCCACGTTAAATTGTTCCGAATATTGCCCTGCATAACTAACAATTCAATTAAACCCCAGTCATTTGTTTACACACAGTTAAATGATCAAAAAGTTCTATTTCAAACAATTCAACTAAGCATAAGTGCACTGTTTAAATCTCAAAGTTCTATTTGACCCATAAATAGGATCCTATCGGGTGCTACTACTCCGGGCTAGAGTTGACCTGGGGGCAATGGCAATGAATGGGTACTCCGCATTCCCCAAAGCTCTGGCATCACTGGAACCTCGCTGTCAGACTAATTAATGTCATATCTTAGACACTTGTTGGAGAGGGGTTTTAACCCTCTGCAGAGATGCAATCCGTGTATTCTACAGCCCCAGCCGATTGGGTGTTTATTTGAGTCGGAAGAAACTTTGTTTTGATAATGTATTCCGAGAAAAACAAAATATGAAAGAAATTCAGAAGAAAAGGATAAAAATATTATGAAATCAATTAATCATTGAAAATTTTAAATTGAATTTTCATCACGAAATATTTCGCCATGTGAAAACGAGATCTGCAGAAAAAGAAGAAGAATAAAATATTGAAACTCTTTAATAAAAATATGAATATGTAGCAGTCTAAAAATAAGTCCACTTCACATATTTATACAATTCAATTTTTGGCTGCAGATTTGAAATGGTCTGCAGATGGTTCTACGGGTTTCATTGGTAGATCCTTCTGTAAAACCTTAAGGAAACTAGGTATTGTTGGTTTGAGAAGATGCCACCCGTTAGCTATGGACGAAAGGGAATGAGCCATGATAGATGGTTCTAGGGGTTTTATTGGTAGATCCTTGTGTAAAACCTTAAGGAAACTGGATATTGTTGGTTTGGAAAAGAGACAAAAGATGCCACCTGTTGGCTATGGACGAAAAGGAATGAACCATGATAGATGGTTCTAGGGGTTTCATTGGTAGATCCTTGTGCTAAACCTTAAGGAAACAGGGTATTGTTGGTTTGAGAAAGAAACAGAAGGTGCCACCCGTTGGCTATGGACAAAAAGGAATGAGCCATGATAGATGGTTCTAGGGGTTTCATTGGTAGATCCTTGTGTAAAACCTTAAGGGAACTGGGTATTGTTGGGTTTGGAAAGAGACAGAAGATGCCACCCGTTGGCTATGGACAAAAAAGAATGAGCCATGGCAGAAATAAATAAACAAATAAATAATTTTTTTTTTTAATGACCAAAAAGTGGAGAAGGAAAAAAGGCAACTATGTGAAAATGAAATTTACCTCCTCTTTTGCCGTATTATTCTGAAGCTTGAACCGTCGGTGTTACTGTGAGCTGGTCCTGTGTTTGATCCTTTCAAGAGAAACTGGGAACGATTACTACTCCACTTATATATAAGCAGATATAACAACATCTATTTCTGATTGGTTGCTGTGATGGGCAATTGCCATCAAATAGTTTGGGCTTTACCACATTTTTCAAAGTTCAAAATGGCAGTAGACGTTGCATGTTCATGGCGTTCACATTGGGGTCCGATCAAACCAGATTAGGTCAGCAAAGTGATTGGGTGTGATGTTGAAAAACCGAAATATCTAAGGACGTTTTCTGATATATCACTGAGTGTGTATACCACACTACAGCCCAGTAAAAACAGCACATCATAGCAAGATTTTTATTAGAGCAATACATAGAAATATGAATAAATGAGAATAAAATAACTTCCAGTCAATTTAGCACATTATATATAAGCAAAATCCTGCAAAAATATTATCAACATCTATTTCTGATTGGTTGCTGTGATGGGCAATTGCCATCAAATAGTTTGGGCTTTACTGCATTTTTTTCTTTTCTTTTTTTTTTCCTGGAGTTCAAAACGACAGTAGCAAGTTCGTAGTATGCACTTTGGGTTCCGATTAACCCTGATGAAGTCAGCAAATTGAAGGGGTCTTATATTGAAAGACCAAGACTCCTCAGGGCCTTTTTCTAAATATCACTAAGGATGTATACTAAATCATTATGTATTTCACACCAATAATCCCTAATCATATCCGTTTATGATTATCTCTTTTTGGTTCTTTTTTAATAAATGATAATTTCTTGATAAATTTTATGGTTAATCTCGGTTTCGATAGTATTGTTGTCAGTCTTGACTATCCTGTGCACCGGCAATGTTAGCCTTATTGTAAATTAAATCCTACATCTAAAACCTTAACTAATTCTTTTAAAAAGTTAGATATCTATATATCAACACAAAAGTGAGCGACTTATTTCTGAAAAATAAATCTTTAATAAATACCATCAATGCCAGATCTACTCTGGCCCAAAGTGGTAGTACCTGAGAGGGTACTTAGTATGGATCAAATAGAACTAGTTAACGTTTAAACTGTGTGCAAACAAATTACTTATGCTAAATTGAATTGCTTGAGATAGAATTGTTTTATCATTTGACCGAGTGTAAACTAATGACTGATATTTAATTGAATTGTCAGTGATACATAGAAATACTCGGAGCCATTTAACTTGGTTGATTTGTGCTAAATTGAATTATTAGAAATAGAACTGTTTGATCATTTAATTGTGTGTATCTACAAAATATGTTAACAAATCATATACTTTATTTTTCAATATAATCCTTATTCTTTATGTATATATATATATATATATATGTATATATAAAAGATTTGGTATTAAGTAACCAACAATGGTTGATATGTCATAAAACCAAAGCAAACAAAAACAAACCATCAACTTAACAGGAGAATACATCACACACACACACACACACATATATATATATATATATATATATATATATATATATATATATACGAAGTTCATTCGACTCACATTTCACCCTCGAAAAAATAGCTTTATTTTTCAATGTAATTCTTATTTAAAAAAAACGTTTTTCTTAAACAAACAAGCTAGAAATATTTTGACTGAGTTTTTAGGCATTTACTCGTGGGGGCTCTTCACTTCATTATCATTTGAAAATTTGTTCCATGCTGAAATTATTTAATGGGGGCCAAACAAGTGAAAATCAGACGGGGTCAGATCTGGACCCTAATGAGGGCGTAGCAGCTGTTCCCAACCAAACTGATTGATGGTTTCTTCTGTTCTTGTTACAGTATGAGGCTTTGCATGGTCCGGGTGAAAACCATCAATAACTGACCTTAGAAAAGGCAAGGTCATCATACACAATTTTGTGTGCTGTCCCCTCAGAAATTCCCCATTGTTCAGGAATATTCTCTGTGGCAACGCTCCTGTCAGCCAAAATGAACTCATTAACTGAATCCACCATTTCAGGTGTGAGCACGGGGATGGAAGGTCGCATGGTGTAGTGGCTAATGTACAAGACTACAACATCGTAGTAAACAATTTCAAACTCAAGCCACGCTATTACATGTACTTTTGAACTAATACACTTAGGAAAGGTATGAAGCCCTTTATCTTTCCAGTTATTGGTTAAATACTGTTTTCCTATAAGGATGACTTTGGCATTAAATAGCACACAAAGGTTGATGTGCCATCAAACAAGGAAATCAAATAAAAAAAGCCAGAGGTGCTGGCCATTGTTGGCCTGCCTAACAGTGTCTTCATCTTGAATACTTCAACCTTCTTTAAAAAGTTTACTCTTTTTTAAACTGGGGTGTCCTCGTGGTGTAATGGTTAAAGAGACGGACTGCGGAATCGTCGTAAGCGAGTTCGTACTCCAATCGCACTATTACGTTAACTTTCGGGCAAATACCCTTAGGAAAGGTATGAACTCCCCTTATCCTCCCAGCTATGGGTTAAATAGTATCTCTGCTGTTCTTCTCGGAGAATAGCTTTGTCATTAAATAACCTACAAAGGCTGATATGCCATTAAACAAAGAAACCAAATCATTTTAAAAAAATATTTCTTATGAAAACTTAATTATCTGTACACGTTATATATTCTTCTGTAAATTTCACATGGTTTGCACATCTCAGACATCTAAACTTTGATGACAGACCTCTGTTCAAGCTTCGAGCACCCTGTTTGATTTGCCACTACTTTGATAACCTCAAAACAAATATTATATTGAAATCTAATCGTTTTTTGCCGTAAACAAATTTACATTTGTTAAACGAGTTTAAATTTATGTAAAAACACACACTATATTTAATGAATGACTTTTCTTTCATCACCCGTGGGTTGGACACTCGACTTGGGAATTTACTGGCTGCCACATACACTGAAATGCTATTGCCCTTCACATGAAACGAACACTCCGATAGCCGATAGCGTATATGTAAAATAGGTATACGTAAAAAATCCCTTCACTTTCGCTGGGATGACGAAGGGACTTGGGTAAAATATCTGACCGGAGTAAAGTCAGCGGGTTTCGAACTCGGCTTGAAGCAGCTCGCGGGTCTAACCACACTTAAGTGTTGTGATATAACGAAACTCTGTCTGATGATAACAATATATATATATATATATATATATATATAAAGGAAGTAAATTTAGCAATCGTAGTTAAGGGCGACCAGAAGGCTCTCTTTTCAATAGCTACTACACCGAGGTGTAGGGGAGGGCACTACTCCTTTCTCTGGATTACTCCACTTTACCCTTGATACATACATTATAATGCTGAGTGTTAAGCAAGGAGGTATCAAGTACCATTTTTAAAGTCTTTGGTATGACGCGACCTGGAATTGAACCCAGGTCTCCCGGATCATTGTCGAAAAAAAGAAAAATTCACTTCTTTGGTGTCATTATAAATTTATTTCAGGTTATTGGACATTCCTACAATTACACGTCGATAGCTGTTGGCATTGAGCACACAAATTTGATCCTTCTACCCACTGGATTTTCTCCTCGAATTATATATATATATATATATATATATATATACATGTGTATGTGTGTGTGTGTGTGTATGTGTGTGAGTAATATCATAATTAGTCATAATCTGCTCCCAGGATATGGAGTAGGATCTACTAAATTCACAAAATCACTTGTTGCGCCATAAAATAAGAACGGTAACATTGATGGAATTTTCTGAAAGAATTCAGGAAAAGACAAGTCTGAATATTTAATTCAGTAGTTGATGTTCTTATAACGGGGGGGGGTGGATTTCTGGATTAGTTAATTCCCCTTGAGCATTTTTAGGGTTAATCACTTTGTGGTTTCTGAAAAGGTTTTTTTATTTTTATTTCTATTCTATTTTTATCTTGATTCTATTTTATTTTAAGGAGAAAGTCTACGACTACATCAGCTGAGAGAATTAACATATGTATTAGAAATAAACGAAGACTATATGAAGATAATCATTTACTTTACAAGTTTAGATTATTCAAATGATTCCACCTGCTATGGAAGATCTGGTATGTGCTCAAATTGGGATGGGTCGATTTACAGGAATACCCTGTTCTTGTTTCTTTACGTTTCTAACACCTTATTGTTTTGACCCCCTTTGCCCTCGTCTGAAAATTTAAAATTTATTTCGGTCTCCCCTCTTTTTTTCATACACATATAGACTGTAATCCAAATTTTCTGTTTTGCAACCTCAAGTTTAACATCTAAAGTCATCTGACGAGACGGAGAGTATAATTATATTTTCCGGCGAAATAAATTTATAATTACAATTTAACCAGGTTTGAGTATCCTTCTAATTGCACTCTCTCTCTCTCTCTATATATATATATATATAAATATATATAGTTATCGTGGTAAGAAATGGACACGGCGATTAAAGTTCAAATCCTTGACGCGGCAGTTAAGATTCCACTTAGGTACTAATAGCTTTTGGTGAAGTTATGAATCCAATAATTCTCCCTTCAGCTGTGGGTAAGTAGTAGGGCAGACTGCGATCTTTAATCTTGACATGGGTGCGGTCTGGAAGAAGTAAAATTCTGATTTCTAACCCGTTAAGCGTCGCTTAGAAACTGACCTTGTGTCACATCCTGCTCGAGCGAAAGAGTTGGTAAACACAAACGCAGACGCACACACACACACACACACACACACACACACACACACACACACACGTATATATATATATATATATATATATATATATAAGCAACTGATGATAAATTATTACCTCAGATGGTGATTTCTTATATATATATATATAGTGCTTGTTAATCAGATGTCAGTTTACCTCAAAAGAAACAATGCAGTTGTTCATGAGAAGAGCTAGAATTAATGCATGGAAAGTTTCACAGTTCTAGCATCAGTCTTTTATAGTCTGCCTAATAACTGTTCATCCGGCACTTATATATATATATATATATATATATAAATAACTAATGATACAGGAAAATTTATACTAACAAAGTATTAACGTAATCATCGGGAGAGAGAGGGAAACATTTTTAAAAATAAAACTACGAGGGCTCTTTCCTCCGGTTCTATTCATACAAAATGGCGTTATTTTAATAAAACATTTTAAGGTTAGGTACAACCCAAGAATCATCGTTATTTTAAATAAAATTATTCATTTAAAATATGTGATTTATACCTAGAAGAACAAGATCTTCTTCTTCAGTCTTGCCTTCGGCGTTTTTGCATGAATAGAGCCGGAGGAAAGGGCCCTCGCAGTTATATTCTTTACAATTGTTTCCCCCTCTCTACTGATGATTCCGTTAACACTGTGTTTATATATATATATATATAGGCTGGGTCAAAGGGATCTGACACATTTGTAGTTTTAATAAAAGCAAATTAGAATAAATCATTAAAAAAAGTACATATGATGCCATTTTGTTTTATTTCATTTTAAAAATTACATCAGTCAAATGTTTGTCGTTATTGTCAACACACTGACAAAGATGTACGCGAAAGTTGTTCATAGCTCGAGCGATCATTTCAATTAGAATAACTATAATTTCGTTTGCCCGTGGTGTAATGGTTATCGTCGCAGGAAATGCACACGGCGACACGAGTTCAAATCCTGGACGAGAATGATTGCATTTCACATAGCACTAATACCCTTGGGAAATGTATGAATCCAATTATTCTCCCTCCATCTATGGGTAAATAGTAGGGCAAACTAGGTTCTTCAGCATTGGTGAGGCAACTAGTCTAGGAGAAGGAACACTCTGAATTCGAACCTGTTAAACTTCGCTTAAAAAATTGACCTTGTGTCATATCCTGTCCGAGCGGAGGGGTTGGGTAAATATGATAATTTCGTTTCAATGTTGATCCAGTTGCTCTGAAATTAGTAACCCATAATAAAATCCTATTTCGAATAGGTACTGGATCATGTCTACCAAGTCCAAAGTACACACAGAATGCTCTTTGCGTTGCAGTTACTGACTAATTCTTGATAAACGTTTCCGCAATGAACGCAATGAATAATCTATATGGATAATCTGAAACGAACTAAAACAAAATGGCATCTTATGTATATTTGGAAAATAAAAAACAGTTTTCATTTTTTATTCTAATTTGCTTATATTAAACCCTTCAAAACTGTCAGATCATTTTCACCCATCTTGTATATATATATATATATATATATATATATATATATATATGTGTGTGTGTGTGTGTGTGTGTACGTTGACCGACAGTAGTCGAGAACGAGCCAAAGTCTCTTTTTTCCTTAGATACTACACTAATTGAATATAACTCTTAGCAATAATGGAAAATATTCAACAGAGTAAAACAATAGCATTCCCTGTGTGCAAACAAAGTAGTTTTAACACATTTGAAATTATCTACAAACTATTTACATACAAATTATATATGTACATCCATTTAACAAACAAATGATTAGGGGATGTTCTCGTGGTGTAATGGTTAAAGCGATGGACTGCGGAATCGTAGTACGCGAGTTCGTACTCCAGTCGCGCTATTACGTTCACTTTCGGGCAAATACCCTTGGGAAAGGTATGAACCCCCTTATCCTCCCAGCTATGGGTTAAATAGTACCACTATTGTTCTTCTAGGAGAATGGCTTTGGCATTAAATAACCTACAAAGTTTGATATGCCATTAAAAAAAACAACCAAACCAACGTTCACTTTCTTCAAAAACCGTTGGGAAAGGTATGAACCCCCTTATCCTCCCAGCTATGGGTTAAATAGTACCACTACTGTTCTTCTAGGAGAATGGATTTGGCATTAAATAAACTACAAAGGTTGATATGCCATTAAACAAAGAAACCAACCAAACAAAACCAACGTTCACTTTCGGGCAAATACCCTTGGGAAAGGTATAAATCCCCTTATCCTCCCAGCTATGGGTTAAATAGTACCACTACTTTTTTTTCTATGAGAATGGCTTTGGCATTAAATAACCTAAAAAGGTTGATATGCCATTAAACAAACCAACTAAACCAAACCAAACAAATGATTAATTGTAAATAGAATTGTTTGTGCTGGATAGAATTGTTTAAAACCATTTAACTATGTAAAAAGAAAATAAGGTCAGGCACATTTAGGAATGTTTTCAACAAAATCTATTTACAAATTATATGTATTTCATAAATATGTATAAAGAGGATAAGGTATTAAAAAACTTCC
>OY757929.1:12723540-12766040 GCA_963585895.1 Sepioteuthis lessoniana
GTTGATTAGGTTTTGTGGCATGTCAAACCTTGGTGATTATTCAATGCCAAATTGTACGTATACAGGGTGAAACGATAAAAATGCATTCACAGTTGTGTGTGAGACGCCTAAATCTCTGGCAATCTGCCGAATAGGCCACTGAAGAGTTTCGTCAATGATTACCTGGACCTTTTCGATGAACTCCTTGGTCCGGGTCTTCCTGGCAGTATCCTTCCGCTCCACCACCTCCAAAGGGTCGTCCGATGCGTTGAGCTGTGCTCTCAAGTATTGAACCATCCGGATTTGCATTTTGAGGGTGCTGGCAATGGTCCTATTGTCATAAGTTGGATCGGTAGAGAGCAAGAGTTGTACAGTTTAGTTCTATTTGGCCCATAGAATTGGACCCTATCAGGTGCTACCACACTGGGCCAGAGAGGACCTGAGAGTGATGGCAATGAAGAAGTACTCCGCATTCCTTAAAGCTCCAGCATTACTGGAACTTCACCATCAGATTGCTTTATCCAATGTCATATCCAGGACATTCGTTTGGTGGATCTTTCCCCTCTACAGAGGTGCAGTCGGTGTATTCTACAGCCCCAGCCGACTGGGAAATAGCTCATTGTAGAAGGTGATGGCATTAGTGGTATTGTTGCAAGAGATGATTATTGTGCAGGGTTTGCTATTAAATGAAGCGCACATCTTTCTCCGTTGGTTTCTGTCTATGCTATTTCGTGATTTAAAGGCACCAAAACTGAAGAACATTCCTACGCTTCCGATGATGGTATTGTCGGCGTTTTTTCATGCAGATGCCGAGACAAACATCCATCCATTACCAGTATCGTTGTATTTTAATTCTTGTTCGCTAAGTTCTTGGGTGCATATGATGTCTATATTATATATTCCTGCTGATGCTGCAACTCATTTAACTGGCTTACTGTATTTAAAGTCCTGACGTTAAATGTCCCTATGTATATATTCATTTTGTATCTAAGGGTTTTTGGCTTGGGTTTGAGTCCTGTCGCTGGGGCCTAAAGTCCAACTCAAGCAGAACTCGCTCTTTGTTTCCCCGCACGAAGGCAATGTGGTTTGGTCATACGGTTTGTATTAGAGTCATGGTAATTTTTCGTTGGCTTTGTTTTCCTCACCAATGGACGCCACCCAAACAGATGACTAGCATTAATTACCTGAGTAAACTTTGTGATCCTGGCCATTAACCAACGGCCAACATCTGGTTAATCTCGCTGTTGACCCAACTTTACATTCATCCGTTTTAATTCACATTCACCATGCTGCATTCTATGGCTTCCGTTGATATACGTTTTATATATATATATATATATATATATATATATATATATATATATATATATATATATATTCGGTGGGAATTGGTGTCCTGCTTCGAAGGATTAGATTCCAGACTTCATTATTTTTACTTTTAAGCGAATATCGTTACGCAAATTAGGATTTATAAGTTTAAGAGTGAATATAAGTCAAACGATTCCTTTTTTTTAAATTTTATTCAGGCTTTGTTTATTCATTTTTAAGCATAATTCTTTTAATATCAAAAAGACTGATTTTACATTGATCATTAATCAAAACTATACACAAATATATATACACGTATTTTTACCTATCATCAAAATGAAATAGAAAATTTTATTATTATTATGTACTAATTGGAGTTTTTCACATCAGCGTTTGCTGATGGTCTTTCGCTGGAGTTTGAGTGACAACAAGTCTCCTAAAGTCTTCAGGAATCTTCTCTAGATTCTGGCCGTTCCCACTAATGCTGTAGTTTGGATGGTCTCCACTCGTCCGCTAACTTCCAAATCCCCCAAGTCCTTTATAATCCTGATCCACCAAAAACACCAATCATAATTGGTATAATTGTCACTTTCATGTTCCATAGTTTTTTTCAATTATCTAGCAAGGTCGAGGTACTTATCCTTCTTTTCACTTTCTTTCAGTTTTATTCTGTGGTCAACTGGGACAGCAAAGTCGACGATTTTGCAAATTCTCTTTTTTTTGTTGTTGATTATTATAAGGTCTGGTCTTCTGGCCGAGATTATTATTATTATTATTATTATTATTATTATTATTATTATTTACTCCTTTAGAGTTTTTCACATCAGTGTTATCTCATGGTTTTTCACTGGAGTTTGAGTGACAGCAAGTCTCCTCAAGTCTCCAGGACTCTTCTCAGTATTCTGGCCGTTCTCAGTAATGCTGTCATTTGGATAGTCCTCCAACTTCCAACTCCTCCAGGCCTTTTAATAATTCTTTAGTTATTGTGCCAAAAGCACCAATCACAATTGGTACAATCGTCACTTTCATATTATTATTATTATTATTATAATCACCTTTACTACGACAACGACTATTACTACTAAATATGCTAATATAAAAAAATAATATGAACGTTAGACTTCGAGTAATGTTATTAAAAAAATCAACGTCAATGAGAAATTAAGAAATATATTGTTAGATTCATGTATATACAGTCATCAATATTTTTTTAAAATTTCAAATCTTGATATACTGTAAAGACGTGTACTTTAACTTTTGCGAAATAAAAATCTGTGCAAATTTAAAAGATCAAAAGAAAAGGCAGATAGCAACGTACAAAGTACCTCTCTTACATAATGTTTGTATATAAATAATAAATAAAGCCCGATCACTTTTACCAACTTTATAATTAAGTTAGATAGAAAATAGTTAATTTTCATAAGATAAGGTTATTTATTGCATTTTTTTTTTCATCTCTCTATTGTGTTCTGGTTCATGGAGCAGCCAGCAGGTGGCATCGGTCTCCACGTGAATGCAGACAAAATGGAGTACATGTGTTTTAATCGAAAACGAACCATCTCCACTCTAAATGGTGGTTCTCAGAAATTAGTAGACAGCAGTGTCTTATCTTCTGAAAATTATATCAATATGCGCTTAGCGAAGGCATAGACGACTATCGATCATGTGGAAGTTTAATCTATCCGATTAAATAAAATGGAATTTCTTCTTTGGTCAATACTACTGGACAGATGCACCCCATAGATGCTGACAAAACGTATAAAGAAAAGTTAAACAGGAACTGCAGAAAAATGCTACAAGCAATATTGAATAAATCCATAAAGCAACACCCCACGAAACTGTAACATACTGACCCTCGACCGAGCCGTCAATCAAGAGATGCACCTGTGTAAATAAGCAGAGGAACAGCAGAAACAGGTGCATCTGGTCGAAGATATCGAAATATCACCTTGACCTGTGGACGTGGTTGAATTCGGTGCTGCTATGGTCAGAGGAACTTGGGGTCAATATGTAGCAGTCTGTCCCCGTCTCCAACTCACCTCTCACACATAACGAACATAACCCTTTCGCAACCCTTTCGAGAATAAAGTGTAAGAGGTATATTTTTATAAAGAAGTGTGTTCGTTCGTCATTGAACATCGTCATTATGTTTCTGCTTACATCTGCATGTATATGAGTATACAACAAAACAACAGCTTTACGGCCACTTACCTCCCATCTCTTCAACCAATCAAGTAAGACAAATAAGATATGCAAGACAATGCTGGAGAAGCCAGGACGAAATCACAAGTGACGTTCTCCCTTGGACCCCTTCACATGGCCGTGCCAGTGTTGGCCGACCAACAAGAACTTGCCTACATCGTCTCTGTGTGAACTCAGGATGTAATCTCGAAGACCTGTCGGAAGCGATGGATGATAGGGACGGATGGGGAGAGAGAATCAGGGAAATCTGTACTTACAGCACGACTTGATGATGATGAAGTTTAAGTTACATTTTTAAGATAAAGCAATTTATGTATCAATTTGATATTGTGAATAAATAAAAAAAGTAAAGCTGGCGACCGTAGTCGAGGTTGATCCGAAGGCTCCTATATTTATAGCTACTACACCGAAGTGTTGGGGAGGGCGCTATTCCTTTCCCCGGATTGCTCCACTTTACCCTTGATACGTATTTTATAATGCTGAGTGTTAAGCAAGGAAGTATCAAGTACCATTTTTAAGTCTTTGGTATGACGTGACCTGGGATTGAACCCTGGTCCCCCGGGGCATTGGCGAATACTCTATCCACTAGACTAATGAGCGGGTAAATAAACAAATTCTAGTCGTAAATTTGTGCATATTTAAAATACATATTGTTTATATATAATTTTATAGATGAATAAAGAATATGATACAAAAAATAAAAAATAGACAAAAAAATAAATAGATATAAAGCGTCACTTCCTTTATTTAGTTTAAAATATACCGTTATTTTAGGAGTGACGAAAAAGACGTCCGTTCATTGCGACGTTAACAGCACCTGATCACTTGGTACTCCAGCCTACGTAAAATCTAAACAACAGTTTGTTTTTTTAAGACCACCTTATTGAGATGTAATGATCAACGAGCTAATCCCACAGATCTGCTACGACTTAGCTGTGAGTTCATTCCTCACAAGGTGTTTATATATCTGGCCATGCGTTAATCCTAAACGTCATCTGTTGTTGTGGTTAGCAATCTTGGCTTGCAAGCTATTGATAGTGAGTTCAATCCTCACTGGGTCAATTATAATTCTGGTTTTGAGTCTTGTAAACGACTATCAGTGATTTCGATTCTCACAGTAGGCCTCTCAGATCAATAAAAAGCTTGTCTGAAACTGCAAGAAATCAGGATTACTCTTCAAAATTTTTGTTTTGTATGATTGCATATTGATTTTCTATCTCCCCCCCCAAAAAAAAGCGCAAGCGCCACGTCTTATATATATATATATATATATATATATATATCTTTAAGGAAAAAAACGGATTATAAATTCATTTCCATCCTGTTATGGGTTTTTGATATAAATCAAAAACACCAACAAAAAAATTAACAGGGCTTCTTCGGATCTTATGGATAAAATAATTCAGAATAGACACAGGAAGGAAGGGTGGGAGGAGATAGAAAAGGGGTGAAGTGTTTTCTCCTCATTTTGCCCACTTCCGTTTTTTAAAATTTTATTGACGGTTGGAATTATAGTAAATTAATCTTTTTATCTTTATTTTTTAAATTCTAAATACTTTTCGACTTAAAACTCCAGATTTAATACTAATTCAGATAAATATAACTTTCTTTGATAACTTTACACAAGGATACAGTAATATTTATATTAAATTAAATTCAAAATTTTAAATTTAAAATTTTTAATTTCAATTTTATTTTCGTGCCTATTAATTCAGTTACTCCTCCAATGACGAGTGCGTACATATCACATGGTTTCTTCTCATTTTATTTTATTTGTTTTATTCTTATTTATTTACCTTAAAACTTAGTTTAATCCTATGTTATTTTATTTACACATTATCTATGATAATATTTCTATAGTTTAAATTTATTCCTATGTCTACATCTAGCTATTAATTCATATCTCTTATTTAACAATTTTTCAGGGTCTGGGTATATCATTATTTGTATTTTTTCCTCTAGGCATAGATTACATTTACTATCAAAGCATTTTGAAGTATTCGACTTTTTCAATATGGACCATTGAATCTCAGGGGTTAAAAACTTTATTTTTCAAACTCCAAAAATGATTAGATTGGGCAGTTTGGTGTTTCAGATGTTCATGGGAGAAAGAAAATTTATGATTCGCGTATCTAATTTTCTATTTCGTGGAGGAAATTCCGATATAAGTTTTTTTATCCATAATATTCTCTTTTGGGTAAATAATTCCTTGGTATACTACATTATTTAAGTTACATAATCCATTCATAGGACAATTATTTCGAGTTTTACAATTACATTCGTTTTGTTTACTATTATTATAGTAATTATCATTTTTATATTCTAAATACTTTTCGACTTAAAACTCCATGTTTAATACTAATTTAGATAAATATCACCATCTTTGATAACTTTACGTAAGGATACAGTAATACTTATATTAAATTAAATTCAAAATTTAAAATTAAAAATCAAAATTAAAATTAACTTTTTTAATTTCAAATTTATTTTCGAGCCTATTAATTCAGTTACCCCCCCCCCATTGACGAGTACGTACATATCACATGGTTTCTACTCATTTTATTTTATTTTACTTTATTTTTATTCATTTACCTTAAATCTTAAATTTGTCCAGGGAAGGAGTAACGCCCTCCCCTACACATTGGAGTTGAAGCTATCGAAAAGGGAGCCTTCGGGTTACCCTCGACTATGGTCGCCAAATTTACTTTACTTTTTACCTTAAATCTCAGTTTAATCCTATGTTATTTTATTTAAGCATTATCTATGAGAATTTTGTCTATAGTTTAAATTTATTCCTATGTCTACATCTAGCTATTAATTCATATCTCTTATTTAACAATTAACAACAAACTCCGGTTTAACTGGACCGAATATACCTATATATATATATATATATATATATATAAACAATGACATATTTTCGTGATTAGAACTATCATTTGTCAGTTAAGTCAGTCAATATCTCTAAGAACCCTACTCTCAATTTCCATAATATTTTAAAGATACCCACAGGTATTTTTAGCTGAATTGAGGAAAATAGCGTTCTCTGGTAAAGATGTGGCAGTTACTACACACACACACACACACACATACATATATATAAAGTTTTAAGTTCTAATGGCATATAAAACGTTTTGAGTAATTTAATGCCAAAGCCACCCTTTTAGAAGAACAATAGTAGTACTGTTTAGTCTATAGCTGGATTGATAAGGGTATTCTTATTTTTCTGAGTGGTATTCCTTCGAAAGTTAAAGTGATAGCGTCACTAGAATTCGAACTTGCATACAACAATGTCACTGTCCAGCTCCTTAGCCACGAGGATTCGCTATATATATATATATATATAAAATTAACTTAAATCGCGAGTCGGAAATCTTCTACTAAAGTTTCACCTTATCGGATCATCAGGAAGCCTAAATTCCTGATGATCCGATAAGGTGAAACTTAAGTAGAAGATTTCCGACTCGCGATTTAAATTAATTTTATAATTAGCTCCACTTGTGTTGAGCACTTTTGTAATTGTAGCATTGCAGGATTCGCGGAAGGTTTTAGTTTTCTTTTGACCAACTGACTGCGTATCCCTTGATTTTTTTCAAGGGGTCGGACGAGGTTGGCCTTTTCTTTCTTTTTGACCTATAATTTTTTCTTTTTTCCCCCGGGCAGTGATTCGAGATACTTTTTTCTCTTGTTCCTGGCGGGTTTTTTTTTTTTCGTTTTTTTCTGGTACCGTGAATGCTGGTAGATATTAGATTGGTATATATATATATATATATATATATATGTATATTGTCATCCACAGACAGACTGTTTCGTTCTATCAGAACTCTTCAGTGTGGCTAGACACGCTGGACGCTTGAAGCCGGGATCGAAACCTGTCCAACTTTACGTTAGACTAAGTCTCAGACCTCTCGGCCAACAAGCGGACCACGTTGGCTAAGGGAATTTTTAATGTATTTATTTAGCAGTTTGTTTACATTTTTTATACCTTATTGGCTACCAGAGTGCTCAATTCTTTCGAAGAGCTTTGCATATGCGAGCAGCGGCCGACAATTCCTTCGCCAGAGTGCTCAACCCCCATGGGGGAGCGTATATATATATATATATATATATATACAGAATAAGATGTAAGAAAACTCAATAGACTGTCAATGTGCCATTATAAATTTATTTCGACAAGTCACAGACTCGACTTTCTTTTTCAATGTCTTTTCTGTTTACAAAGTGCAAAGAGATTCACAATACCTTCTTCATTGGTAAAAAAGGTGGGGCGAAACCCACCCATCTATAACAGGTAGAACATCCGTTTGGAATCGGGTTAAAGCTTTTAACCATTTACAGGTTTTGGATTTTCATCTTGGTGTCATTCCGGATATACGAGGATCATTAAATAAGTTTCCAGACTTTTTTCATATGGACACTTTTATTAATGGTACACACATGAAACTCTAATCCCCTTCGAAGTAATCTCCCCCGGTTGCAATGCACTTGTTCTACCGTTCCAACAACTTCTGGAAGGCCCCATGGACCTCCTCTTGTGTGAGCGTGTCAATGACCTTCGTCACTGCTTCTTTCATCTCCTCAATTCTCTCATAACGACAGCCTATGGGCTTAGGGAATAAGCAAGAGTCACAAGGAGCAAGGTCTGGATTCTTGTGGGGTGAGGAACTGTCTTGATGCCCATCTTGATCAAATAGTCTGTGACAAGGAGGGAGTTGTGGACTGGTGCATTGTCCTGGTGGAAATGCCACTGAGCCGATTTCAAGAGTGCTGGCCTCTTCCCTGGCAATCTCTTTCCGAACTCCCTTATAACTTCAACCTAGTAATTCTAACCCTAAACCTTTGACCAATCAACTCTGGCGCATTGACTTCCTTACTCCTCCCACATCTATCATCATCCCTCACAGACTCCCTGCATTCTTTGAATCTCTTACGCAACTCAAAAACTGATGCTCGATTTATGCAAGATGCTCCAAAAGCAGTCTGAAGCATTCCAGGTACACTTTGGTGTTGACTTTCAAGCCGACTTCGAAGATGTGAGTTGGCATGATGTGGTCCTCGTTTGAAACCACACTAAAGACCATAACCCTTGCCGGAAACTTTATTTTCATCACCCTGGGCACGTTGAACCGTCTGAAATTGCATTTTGAGGGAGTTAGCAATGGTCCAGTTGAACATTGTGTCAATTTCAGACATGATAGAAGGCTCCTATCGCTCTTGGGATTTATACACAACTGGCCTACTAGTAGATGGTCGGCAACAAAAAAAGAAAACCGGTTTTCATTTAACGGAAATGGAATCATGTTGTCTTTTCTAGGGCGACAATTTTATCGTTCCATCCTGTATACTACACCAAAAATAAAACTATATATTTTGGCAGAATTAGAATTAACATTTCTCAAAGATCTACTTAAGCTGTTGATATCTCCTCGAGCGCAAAAGATCCACACTAAATTTCTGCTACATTTTAGTGGATAATACCGTCATTCTCAGTAAGACATGTTGCAGTGAATGATTGTTAATCTTGGAAGCGATTTTCATTAAAATTATTCATCAATAGAATAGGAGACCGGAAGTGACGCGTTAAGGGGTTTATAAGAAACTACGTGATAGGTAAGAACCTATTTAAACAGAAGAAAAAATGAACAAAGCATTGAATTTTAACATTCTTTTTCACTTGTGATCCTGATATTAGAACATTCATTTGCAAACAGTGGAGGCGGATATCTGTGGCATGGCTTATGAGCTAGACTGCAACATCGTTATAATCGAGTTCGATGGAGGTGCCCGTATTGTAATGGTTATCGTCGCAGGATGTGGACAAGACGACACGAGTTCAAATCCTGTACGAGCCTGATTACATTTCACATAGAACTAATACCCTTGGGAAAGGTATGAATCCAAATATTCTCCTTCCAGCTATGGGTAAATAGTAGGGCAGACTAGGTTCTTCAGCCTTGGTGAGGTGACGGAGAAGGAAAACTCTGAATTCAAACCGGTTAAACTCCGCTTAAAAATTGACCTTGTGTCATATCCTACCCGAGCGGAGGGGTTGGTAAATAGTATAACCGAGTTCGAACTCCAGTCACGTGTTTTCGTTTACTTTCAGACTAATACCCTTAGGAAAAGTATTAACCCCTTTATTCACCACCAACCAATGATGGGTTGAATTGTAACTCTGTTGTTCTTTAACAAGGATAGAGTTAAGATTAAATAACCCCAAAAGTTAGGGCAAAAAAAATGAACCAACATGACTGAACGAGAATTCACTACCTTAGATTTACTTTGTTCAAAATAGATTGAGGGTTTGATAGATAATGAACATAGATAGATAGATAGATAGAAACAAGCAGACACGAGATAGATAGATAGATAGATAGATAGATATTTACAGACTCGACTGAGATAGATAGATAGATAGATAGATAGATAGATAGATAGATAGATAGATAGATAATGGAGAAAACTGAAAAACAAATTAATCCAAAAGTGATGAATGTATTAAAAGGAAAGTTGACGTTAAATCGTTTCGGTTTTAATGAACAATCGTCGGGACATTATATCATGGTGAAACAAGTTTTGATAGAACAACGATAGTTGTTTAATAAAATACAAAAACAGAAGGGGACAGTGTATACAAAGAAAGATCATATAACCGTTCAATCATTTAGAGTTCTTTATATTCACTCTCACTGTATATTGCTGGGCAAACACACACACACACACTCTTATCTATAGGTGGTTTGTCTTCTGTCCTGTGCGATGTCTGTTAAGATGATAACTGTTAGAGCAGAAAGGCTGTTCTACTAGTATTATATATATATATATATATATATATATATATATATATATTATCAATTGAGTATTTGCTTTATATATATGTATATATATGTATATAGTTTTAGCCATGGAGTGAAGGACATGATCACGGAGTACTGAAGTTGTGGGAGCCGTGCCGTTGTTGAGTAGTATCCAAGAGACTGGAAACTATCTCATGCCTCCCCCCCATTCCAATGGGAATATGAAATCTAGCGATTCAGGCCAACACAGTGAAAGGCGAGATCAAGAACGAAATGGAAGTGAATTGTAATGTTTTCTATTTCGATGGCCACAATATATATGTATGCGGTGGGGGATTAATATAAAGAAATTTAAAAAAGAAAAGAAATTTTTAAAAAATGCAGCAATTTCCAGAGACCTCAGGCAGGAAGAGAAATTCGCGCATACTTGAAAGATAAATTACGTGGCACCAAAGAAAAATCCATTCCTATTCAGTCGTTTCAACTGATATTAAAAGGAATTGTGTCTTTCGGCTGCTAGCAAGATAGTGCACCTGCTTGCCAAGTTCCAGGCTTCGCGGCAGGCTGTGTCTGCTGCTAGCAAGTCACCTCTGCTAAAAATACCTTACTTAAAACGCCCACTGACAAACGACAAAAAGCAATATTTTACCTCCGAAAAACATCCCACATTGAAAATTTCTACCGGACATAACCTCAGACTTCAAGCTCATAAACCCTCGAAAATGACTTTAATATATTTTAACACCTTGACCGGGATGATGCATCTATTTTTACTGGTTTCAAGGAAAGTTTCCCACCTACAGACTAGTCATTCAATCCTAAAATAAAGTTAGTGTTAAAGGTATCTTCGTCTCCTTCCTTCGTTCATTCCTTCCTTGCAGCTTTCCACAGACAAAGAAGTTGATGGGGTAAGAAGAAGAACAATGGAGTCAGATACCTACAACAATGACCACTACTACTGATTAACAAAACAAATTAGCAACAAACCTTTTACGCCACATATATACTTATATATTGGCGGGTTATTTTCTGTCCAGAGGGATGTTTTTTTTTTAAATCTATTTCTTCATAACTTTTCGTAATGGTCTTGTTAAAACAAAGCAGTACTTAGAGAAACAGGAATTCGAAAAATAGGACAAAGAAGCCATTACACTGCAAACCGGAAGTTATATGAATCGGAATTAAAAGACGAATTCTTTTTCGTCTTTTTTCCGCGATGAACATGCGCATTTTGATTTTAATGTTTTTAAACATGTCACACATCCGGGTTAACTGTTTGTTTTCAGAAGTGTGGGATTATGAGAACCAATAGAAATGCGTCTCTCTTTCTTTTGTTGCTGTCTGAATAAAGTTACGGTTACTTTTGATAGTAAGGTGCGGTGAATTAAATGGAAAATCGCCATTGATAATTTTTCCGAATAAATTCAATGAATTTTCTTTGTTAATAATCGTAACCTTTTTGCCGACGAAAGTTTTATTCATAAAAGCAGTTCGGAGTAATCAGTCGATTCTTGTATGTGCAGCTAGCTCATTGATATCTGCCCACATCCATCAATTTGCAATGTTACGCTTCGAATAAATACTAGAATGTTATTTTTGTGTTATGTTAGTTCATTAAAAATATTGGATTGTTGACCTATGGTAAGATTTTTAGATTCCACCTAACCTCAGTTAATTAAGTATTTCTGTATTCTTGATATTACTGAGAAAAATAGCTGCTTGTACTCACAGAAATATGTTATACAGCTACACTTGTGTTCACACATACAGACGCAAATACATATATTAACGAGGGACATACGATAAGTTTCCAGACTTTTTTCGTATGGGCACTTTTATTGATAGTACACCCATGAAACTCTAGTCCTCTTCGAAGTAATCTCCTCCAGCTGCAATGCACTTGTTGTACCGTTCCAACAACTTCTGAAAGGCCCCATGGAAGTCCTCTTGTGTGAGCGTGTCAATGACCTTCGTCACAGCCTCTTTCATCTTCTCAATTGTCTCATAACGACAGCCTCTGAGCTAAGGGAATAGCCAAAAGTCAAAGGGAGCAAGGTCTAGACTATAGGGAGGCTGAAGAAATGTCTTGATGCCCATCTTGGTCAAATAGTCTGTGACAAGGATGGAGTTGTGGACTGGTGCATTGTCCTACTGGAAATACCACTGACTCGATTTGAAGAGAGATGGCCTCTTCCGACCGAACCTCTTCCTGAACTCCCTTAAAACCTCAACATAGTAACCCTAAGCCTAAGCCTAACCCTTTGGCCAATCAACTCTGGTCTATTGAGTTCCTTACTCCTCCCACACCTCTCATCATCCCTCACAGACTCCGTGCCTTCCTTGAATCTCTTATGCCACTCAAAAGCTCATGCTCTATTCATGCAATATGGTCGAAAAGCAGTCTGAAGCATTCCATACGTTTCTGTGGCATTTTTTCCAGGATTAAAACAGAATCCCATTGCATATCATTCTTCTAAGTGTCCTCACGTCCATATTGCATTTTTGAAATTCACCAGCTGTGACAATCAGGCTTTAGTTGGGTGTATTTCAATTGCTGCTGTAGCTGTTCATTTGAACGTAAAATTATCAAAATTGGTCAGTCATCTCATAAGATGTATAGAAATAACATACTGAATTTTCAAGAGTCTACGACAATTTATTGCCCATACGAAAGAAGTCAAGAAAATTATCGTATATCACCACGTACGAGGGTAAATTAAAATCTTTGTCCCCGTTATACCTAGATAGTGAGGGTACTTTTATTTCTCCACATAGAGTAGCTCCACCTTACCGATGTAGAGATCTCGCTCTAACAGTTAAGTGCAAATTCACGCTCAGGAGCCCCGGGTTCAAAACCCGGAAGAGGCTGTTTGCATTTCTCATAGTTCTAATACCCGTGGAAAATATAGGAATCCAACTATTCTCCCTCCAGCTATGAATAAACTAGTAGGCCAGATTGGGCTCTTTAACCTTAGCTTGACAATCTAGAAGAAGCAGTGTAACACCATGCCATCATATCTAATATCAACAGGTGTCATACTCTTCGCAAAGTACAAATCGACTTCGTTGCTTCAATACGAAAGAGTTTTATTACGAACTGAATCCATATCCAAGCAGTCAACCAACACGAGAGAACGAATACATTGTAAAAGTCTATGAACAAAGCCCGATGGCACAACAAAACGGCAACCCCCGACCCCCTAACTCTAACGGACCCCAACTGCAACTCTAACTGACTGACTGAATTTCAAATTATCTTTTATATATATATTCTGAATCAATTATTTCATCAGTCAACGCTCTCGGTTTGACGTCATCCTATAAAATTGTTACGTCATGATTTATTTTTTTACAGCTGACATATATTTGATTTATTCACCTTTCCTAAAACTATGAAGAATTCTATTTTATCAAGAAGTGACCACCGCCTCATCCCGCACGCGCGTACAAGCACTGACCTTAGCGACAAGTACAATTCTATCTAATGAATAGGATTAATTATCACCCTAATTATTTTATAGGAAAACTCTGAATTCGAACCTGTTAAACTCTGCATGAAAATTGACCTAGTGTTGCATCCTGCTCGTGTGGAGGGGCTGGGTACATACTTAGTTATGAGCTGAATTCTGATTTGATATTTTTATTGTATAATATTCGATCTATGGGAATAATAATCATACTTACCACTAAATTTGGTTCGTTGATAAGGATAATTATACAGGGTGACTCAATATCCATGGGGCCCATGTGACTGCTAATTACTCTACTGATAATAATGTTGTGTTCTTTTTTTGTTTCAGATTTGAAAATATTATACTATAACAACTATTAATCCTCGATCAAAATGCCTTGGAAAAGAGAGGGAAAATATTTTACGTCACAAATAATTTGGAGACAAAATCATTCAAAACTGTCTAAAATACAATCCCTTAATATAATAATGATTTATTACTGAGACAAGAAACTAAAAAAAAAATATTGCATGTCCTGGAAGCTGATATAATAACAATTAAAAAAAACATTGATTTGTTGTTTCTAACTCAAACAATGCATTTTTTTACAGAACGTATTCCAAGAAGCCGCCATTACGCTCGTCTCAGTTATAAATCCTTCTCATATTTATGGGTTGCATTTGTTTTGAGACACTCTGCATTAAAGGAGGTTATGGTACAAAAATATCAGTAACTCCATTCCAACTCTCTTACCAACTGTCCATACATCACAAGCGCTTCTATTCGATTGAGGAAATTTCAATGTTATATGGATGTGTCACCTCAAAGAGACGCTGACTATCGGCCAATATCAGACCAGTAACACATCAATGAAAATTAGTATGAGGACTGAGTGTCTTCATCAAACATTCATAAGACAAAGAGCACCTAACTCTTGCAAGAAACGATAATTATTTCGAATATACGTACCGCACCAAATGCACTCAACTATTTTCGCGTCGACCAGTTTCTGTTACACCTACATAAGATGAATTATTCAATTTCTTTCAAGCAGTCGTATCATAGAAGTCGGTAGCATTTATGGTATGTCATCCCTTGATGGGTTATTTGATGCTGAAGTCAAGAAATCATATAACGTTGCCTCACCGACACAGCCCCATCTCAACTATAAACAGGTGTTACATTACGTTATTGTAAGATTTCGAGTAACTAATAATGGTAATTTGCCCAGTCGGCTGGGGCTGTAGAATACACTGACTGCATATCTGCAGAGGGGTAAGACCCCCCCCACAATGAGTGTCCTGATATGACACTAAACAGTCTGATGGTGAAGTCCCAGCAATTCCAGGGATTTAGGGAATACGGAGCACCCCTTCATTACCATTGCTCCCAGGTCCACTCTGGCCCGGCGTGGTAGCACCTGATAGGGCCCTATCTATGGGTTAAATAGAACTAACGGCATACTTATGCTAAACTGAATTGTTTGATTAAACTGAATAGCTTGAAATAGAAATGTTTTGACAATTAAACCGTACTTAAATTTAAACTGCATGTTTATGCTAAACTGAATTACTTGAAATAGAACTGTTTTTTAACATTGAAACTGTATTTACACAAAACTGAATTGTTTAACACAGAACTGTTTTGACAACTGTGAGTAAACAAAATCTGTACTTATAGTATACTGAATTAGCTGAATTAGGACTGCTCGACTAAACTGAATTGCTAGAAATGAAAGTGTTTTTCACGATTAAACCGAACTTACATTTAAACTGCGTACTTATGCTAAACTGATTTTTTTTTAATCAACTGTTTCGACATTGAAACTGTACTTACACTAAACTGAATTGTTATATATAACTGCTTGAATAGTTTGATATAGAAATGTTTCTGACAATTAAACTGTGTACTCATGCCAAACTGAATTGTTTTAAATAGAACTGATTATTTACATAATTTGTAATGATTTGGCGTTAAATAACCTACAAAGGTTGATATGCCATAAAACCCAACCAACCATATAATAATGGTAATGATTTGTAAATTCTTTTTGCAAAAGATGCGGTTGGAGGCATCGTTAGTGATTTTCCTTTGTTCATTAGGGGTTTGGGGTCATTTCAACATCATACCCGCTCGCTAAAGTAACCCGGCCTAAATTGATCATGTCCCAGCCTGCATCTATTCAATATAGTTACTCGCCGGCACTTCATGTACCACTCGTTAACTAACAAATGGCTTCGAGATTCGTCCTTTATTCTTATGGTCGGGATTTTATTTGACCAATGAGCAATTATTTCTGGTCTTCCGAATAATTAACTTATAAATATGTTGTCCGTTAATGTATTAGTTTTGGCCTCTTTTGCATGGCCGAATTCTTTACTCTAATATTGACAGTGTCCCGTCACAGATTATTCTTAGCGGCATTTTGTTATGTTTTTAATTTTATTTCTTAACACTGTTTCGTTTGTATCGCAGTCACTTTGTTGCTATTTCAGCTTTTACTGTTATTTTGTGTACGGCATTTCTTTTTTTTCTTTTTTTTCTGTTAGACCCAAATTTATTAATATTTTACTTAAAGAGCGGTCGATAAAAACTCTGCATCCTACCTTTACCGGTTCACAACGTACGCACCAGCTATCTAAAGTCAGCTATCTTTACTACAAGGGCGCCTCCGGTGGTGTAACGGTTAGCAAGCTAGACTAGCAAACCTACACGAGTGAGTTCAAGTCTCATTGGGCGTCCCATTCATTCGGCCTTGTGCCACATCGAAGCAAAGAGCTTTGTAAATTACTATTTGTTTATTTGTTGGGCACCTCTGGTGGTGTAACGGTTAGCAAGCTAGACTAGTAAACCTACACGAGTGAGTTCAAGTCTCATTGGGCGTCCCATTCATTCGGCCTTGTGCCACATCGAAGCAAAGAGCTTTGTAAATTACTATTTGTTTATTTGTTGGGCACCTCTGGTGGTGTAACGGTTAGCAAGCTAGACTAGCAAACCTACACGAGTGAGTTCAAGTCTCATTGGGCGTCCCATTCATTCGGCCTTGTGCCACATCGAAGCAAAGAGCTTTGTAAATTACTATTTTTCCTACAAGAAAATTGCACACAATCACATGGTTTCAAGTATTCCTATCTGATAGTGTTAAATTATGCACAATTAGAAGGTTGCAAATAAATATTCTTGCTTAATAATAATAATGATAAGCGAATGCAACAAACTAGTACAAAATGAGCACAAGACTAGACACGAGTGGGTGAGAAGTAGATCCACAAGGAATTGTGCAAGAAATTGAAATCTTACCACACGACCAAATGATATATGTACAAACCAGAAACCATCCAAGAGAACGAGACACACAAAATTCTCTGAGATTTGAGAGACAAATAATCATCATCGTCATGTCCCGCCATCAGCACGGATAACCCTGACCCTTTCCCGCCACCCTTCTCTATCGTCCATCGCTTCCGGTAGGGTCCTTATTTACCAACCCCTTCACTCGGGCAGAATATGACACAAGGTTAATTTTTAAGCGGAGTCTAACAGAGTTTTCCTACTCCTAGACTAGTTGCTTCACCAATGCTGAAGAACCCTGTCTGCCCTATTATTTACCCATAGCTGGGGGGAGAATAATTGGATTCATACCTTTCTCAAGGGTATTAGTGCTATGTGAAATACAAACAGTCTCGTCCAGGGTTTGAACTCGTGTCGCCGTGTCCATTTCCTACGACGATAACAATTACACCACGGACACCTCCAACTTCCGGTAGGTCTTCAAGTCTACATCCTGTATCGGCACAGAGTTATTGTATATAAGTTCTAGCAGGTCGTCCTGCCTTTGCTCGTCCACGTGAACGGATCTACAGGAGTATGTCACTTATAAGTTAAGGATGACAGAAAGAGGAAGAAAGAGGGCTGGAAAAAGTTTTATTTTTTTTGAAAGCCACTGGAAGTAGTATAGTGAAAGTAAAGGCAGGCAGATAAACCCTCTGACGGTTCAATGCAACACCTAACCAGGTGCTTGGCGTATGAATCTTATGGTTCAACGGCCAGGATCAAATAGTTCGATTCGGGAACTACTGCTGCTCATCTATAGATGAGAAAAAACTAAAATAAAAACAGGCATCGAAAGATTACCATGACTGAAATACAAATAGATTCTTTAATGCCGGTCAGAAGACCAGACCTAGAGATAATTAACAAAAAAAGCACCAGTCGAATAGTGGACTCTGTCATCGCGGTGGACAACAGAATGAAAATCAAAGAAAACGAAGAGACAAATACTTGGATCTTGCCAGAGAACTAAAAAAATATTATAAACCATGAAAGTTACTAAGACGTGGCACAAGGTCATATGAATAGGGTACCCAATGAGACTCGAACTCATTCATGAAGATTTGCTAGTCTAGCTTGCTAACCGTTACACCACCGGAGGCGCCACGTTTTCTTGGTGTTTAGTAATTTTCTAAGCTTTTTGCTTAGATGTAGCACCACCGGAGGCGCCTCGTTTGCATTGTGTTTATGATAAACTATTTCTAGCATCGTAAAACAGCAATAGGTTCGTCCAGAATTTTAACTCAGTTCGCAGATTCTATTTTCGACATTAATACTCATTACCGATCCCTGATCTAGAACAGGGGGGGGGTCCTCGTGATGTAATGGTTAAAGCGATGAACTGCGGAATCGTAGTACGCAAGTTCGTACTCCAGTCACGCTATTACATTTACTTTCGGGCAAATGCCCTTAGGAAAGGTATGAACCCCCTTATCCTCCCAGCTATGGGTTAAATAATACCACTACTGTTCTTCTAGGAGAATAGCTTTGGCATTAAATAACCTACAAAGGTTGATATGCCATTAAACAAAGAAACCAAACCTGATCTAGAATTCAGATAATTCTTACATGTCAAGCTAAGGAGTTATTGATCTATTCCCACATGCCTCTTTTTAAACAGATTGGCTGATTGCTTACCTGATTTTAACTTCATGGTAACCCGTCTAGGGTTATTTTATGCCGAGCGGTTAGAGAATCGTGTTCCTGTTTACGTTTTGAATAATTTAAAGGTCTATTTGACCCCTCGATGCTATTCTAACGGATACTACTATTAATACTTTGGGTCAGCGTGGACCTGTGAGTAATGGAAGTAAAAAGGTACTCTACATCCCCGAAATTTCCAAAACTAAAGCAGTTAAGTGTCATACCCAGAAAAACCCGTTTGCAAGAGACACAGCTTTTTCTAAATTCCACCAACAGAGTTGACAAACTGAGTTCAAAATCCTGCTTGGATCTTCCTGATTGTCTGACATCTAAACAGGTGTGTTCTTGTTACTGGTATGTCACAAGAATTGACTAGACTTTAGTATTACTTCAATTATTATACGTAGTTATCCGGCACAAAACCAGATACTTGGAACATTCGTTGAGTTGAGCACATTTTTCCGATCCCCGCCTGGAGTTCGTGTCGAGTAAGTTTCGGCGATTTAAACTACCTGATCACAGGGAGATGTCCCTACCCCATGCAATACCTTTCAGGATTGAGTTCATTGGTTGGCGCCTGAGGCATCGCAATAGTAGAACGCCGACAGGATCAAGCATTTTTCTAACGGCCATGCATGAGTCTCATTTCGTACATGGCTCCCCATATTTAAATGACCTTGTGTCAAATCCTACCTGGTGAGAGGTTTCGTAAATTCGAAAACATTCACCTTTCAAAACGTCTTATTTCTCTGGATATCGTTCGATGTGAAAATATGCTTTTAATACTCAACAAACGCGAATCTAAAATAAAATTTAAATGGAACCTCGTTATTATAAATTTAAAGGTCATGAATTTTTAAGCTTCGAATATTTTTGTGATATTTTCAGGAATCTTTAAAAAGGAACAGGAAAATAAGGTTTTTTCATTTTCTAATCATGAACAAAAAAAAAAAAAAAAAATAAATAAAAATAAAAGAATTATAATAACTCTGATATTTTGTTTAATACAAAATCATGTGACAAAAATGGCACCTTTCAAAGAATTCATTTTTAGAATTTCTCTTTCTGAGGATTCTGTTTCCAAAAGGAGAAAAAATAGTGACTGCTTAATTCTAATATTTCTAGCCATTTATTTCTAATATAAAGATAATCTTCTTTTTTTTATATATTTTATTTTATACTATTTTATTTTACTTTATTGATCTAATTTTTTGAAGACATTGTGACGGACACCTTGTCTTTTATCCTTGGACTTTTTAGAGCCTCACAAAACTTAATGATAATAAAAAAAAAATATGTACAAAAATTAGTTCAAAATCAGCTACTGTTTTAATGCTATTTTCCCGCGTTTTTGAAATGCCAGTTTCGACTTTGTCAAGTATCAATGTTCTGCATTGAGCGAACGACATTCAAAATATAACAAAGAAAAATTCAAAGACTCAATGGGTCAAATAAATTAGAAGAATGCTAACTGGCAAACGCTCTTGGGACAACATTCTTTGTTAGAAGGCCGCAAATCTTAACTCTTCTACTCTTCTAGAATCTCTATCTAGTCAAAAACAAGTAAATTTTATTTGATTTAAAATCAAGGATTTTGTGTACTCGGATAAGGCAAATACTTTACGCTATTTTTGTACGGGCTAGTTTGCGACGTAAGCGAAGCAGTTTAAGCCATGGTAGATAGTCACTGAGTTTGGTAGTATCGTGGTTGTTGATGCGCTGACATGTTGTGCAATGCTTTAATACGTGTGCAGTGTAATCTTATTC
Source organism: Sepioteuthis lessoniana (assembly GCA_963585895.1). Classification (NCBI taxonomy): domain Eukaryota; kingdom Metazoa; phylum Mollusca; class Cephalopoda; order Myopsida; family Loliginidae; genus Sepioteuthis; species Sepioteuthis lessoniana. Next base: position 12,744,020 of record OY757929.1, read on the forward strand.
GGAAGCTTAGGCTTCACGAGTTCGAACTGGACCCAAATGCCGAGGAAGCAACCAGAAACGTTTATTGTGCGAAAGGTGACGTTGCCGTTAATCACAAAACAGTAACCAGATGGTTCAAGAAATTTCGTTCAGGTTGCTAGAACCTCGACAATCATGCAAGGTCAGGTAAGCCAAAAAACCGTAGATTCCGAGGCCGTGCTCCAAGCCATAAAGGCAAATCTGGTGAGTAACACTCAGTGGAGATCAATGTGATTCGTTAATTTCACGAACCTGAGAAAAACATTCTATAGCCAAGACTAAAGTGTTTTATACCGCTTCAGGGAAATAATCACTAGAATATGATTATAATTAGTTTCTCTTAACACTTTGTGTGAACATGTCCGTGTGTTTGCTCTAAATCTTGTGTAAATTTTGTGTTTTAACACATAATGTAAACTATTTAAATTCCTGTTTTTAGTCAGTATGAACCGATAGAAAGTTAAATTCAGATTATAAATTCTAAAAATCAGTGCGCGTAATGAACGTGATGTTTTACGAGAATTTTCTAGTCCAAAGTTAAGCTGCCCAGTCGGTTGGGGCTGTAGAATACACCGATTGCACCTCTGCAGAGTGGTAACCCCCCACCCCAATGAGTGTCCTAGGTATATCACTGAACAATCTGATAGTGAGCTTCCAGTGATGCTGGAGCTTTGCGGAATGTGGAGCACACTTTCATTGCCATTGCTCCCAGGTCCACACTGGCCCGGAATGGTTGCAACCTATCTATGGGTTGAATAGAACTAACAACATACTTATGCTAAACTGAAATGTTTGAATTAGAACTGGCTGCTCAAACTGAATAGTTTGCAATGAAAAGGTTTTTGACAATTAAACTGTGTACTTACATTTAAACGGCGTACTAACGCTAAACTGAATTGTTTGAAATAGAACTGTTTTTGACATTGAAACTGTACTTACGCTGAACTGAATTGTTTAATAAAGAACTGTTTTGAAATATAACTGTGTGTAAACAAAATCTATTCTTATACTAAACTGAATTGTTTGAATTAGAACTGTTTGACTAAACTGAATAGCTTGAAATAGAAATGTTTTTGACGATTAAACTGTGTACTCATACAAAACTGAATTGCTTGAAATAGACAGAATATTTGTATGAAATGGATTTGGCATTAAATGACTAACAAAGGTTGATATGCCATAAAACCCAACCAACCAACCAAAGTTAAGAGAACGTGTTATTCATGTGTTCGTGTTATACACAAATACTTACGGCATTTATTTTTGGCAAAGTAATCAACGTAGTTTATTTTGATTAAATTCCTCAAGATTCCATCATTGCCTTATTATTATTCAGTTCGCAATTTCCCAATTTCTTTGCGTCCCTCTAGACGACTGAATTGTTTGGTTATATCAAGAGACAGCCGCTGGGGTAGCAGAGTGGTCGTGCAGGAATCAAAAATGACACATTTGATCTGACATCCGATTGGCGGTATAAGATTGCCAGCTTAGACGCCCAAGGTACCCAGAGTCTTCAAAGGTCATCATTTTGAAAATGTAGCGGTCAGAGAAGCCAGCAGATTGCACACACTTGAGCTCCTATAACTTAAAGAAAAACTGGTAATTTCGAGATTTGATTTACGAATATCAGAAACAATACGCGCAAATTGTTCTCATTTCTAAGTTATATCAAATTTCTCTTCGACATTGTACTTTGAAGTTATATTATATTAACTATCAGTGTATAACACGCATCCCTAAATTCGGCCCACAATATTCTGGAAAAACTTCTTGAGTATAATACGCACTGACTTTTTAGAATTTGTATCGGCTTAACCTAAATTTGCTTGTTTTAGTTTCTTTGTTTAAAGGCATATCAACATTGATTGGTTACTTGATGCCAAAACCGTTCATCTAAAAAGACAGTAGTGGTAGTATTTAAAATCATAGCTGGAGGGACAAGGTGGTTCATATATTTTCCAGGGATATTAATCGGAAAGTGAACGTTATAACAATACTGGAGCCATAATTCGCTTACTGGGATGTCACAGTCCAAAACAATTTAGCTTCTACACAAGGAAGACTATATATACACACACACACACACACACACACACACACATATATATATATATATATATATATATATATATATATATATATATATATATATATATATACTGTGCTTAAACTTTGTAGTATCTGCAGATAGAATGAATATCTGAGATAGAAAGTAGAAAATGAATCGGCAGAAAGTAAATCAATATGTTGCAACACAATGTTTCACGCTATCCTGATTATTAATCAATACAATTTGTACACACACACACACACACACACACACATATATATATATATATATAGATAGATAGATAGATAGGAGGGAGAGAGAGAGTGAAGAATGCTCATAAGAATTTGAACGTACAATTAGTTCAAATATTTATGAGCAGCGCTTTATAAGAAATGATATGTAGAAAGTACTAGTTGAAGGTATTTCCAAAGAGGTCATCAAGGATTTTGTGCAAGAAGAGATTCAAATTCTCTGACCAGTTTGATAACTTACAAAGAATAAGTATATGAAATCGATTGTGAAGAAGATTTTAGAAGGCTAGAAAAAAATATTCTCAATTTCTCTTAAAAATATTTTTCCTAATTTTGATATTCAGAACCCCAAAACATTAATAACCGCTTTTCTTTTTATGTTGATTGCAATAAAATTTTATACCTCTTGCGCACTTTTCCAGTTTTTAACTCCCAAAACTAAGTGCTTGCCCAGTCGGCTGGAGCTGTAGAATACACCGACTACACCTCGACAGAAGAGTAAGACCCCCTAACGAGTGTCCTGTCTATGACATTAAACAATCTGATGGTGAAGTTCCAGCAGTGCTGGAGCTTTGGGGAATACGGAGCATCCCTTCATTGCCATTGCTCCCAGGTCCACTCTGGCCCGGAGTGGTAGCACCTGATAGGGCCATATCTACGGATTAAATAAAACTAATTTGCGTACTCATGCTAAAGTAAATTACTTAAAATATAACTGTTTTGATGTTTAAGCTGTGTACTTATTCTAAACGGAATTGTTTGAAATAGAACTGTTTTTTACGTTGAAACTGAACTTACAAGAATTGTTTTTTCACATAGAAATTGTACTTACGCTAAACTGAATTGTTTGAATTAGAACTGCTTGACTAAACTGAATAGCTTGAAATAGAAATGTTTTTGAAAATTAAACTGCGTACTTATGCTAAAATCAATTCAATTTCGAACAATGAATTGTTTGAAATAGAATTGTTTTTGACATTGAAACTGTACTTACTGAATTGTTTAATATAGAACTGTTTTGACATTTAACTGTGTGTAAACAAAACCTATACGCATACTAAACTGAATTGTTTGAATTAGAACTGTTTGATTAAACTGAATAGCGTAAAATAGAAATATTTTTGACGATTAAACTGTGTACTCATGTTAAACTGATATGTTTGAAATAGAAATGATTACTTGTATAAAAATGGATTTAGCATTAAATAACCTACAACCGTTGATATGCCATCAAACACAAACAACCTAACAACCAATCAACCAAGTGCTCGTAAAATGCATATAAATGGTACTGTATTTTAGTTCTTGCAATTCCTGATGCAACTTCTGCATTCGTGATGACATCACTATCACCTCCAAAAACAACAATGACATCGACAATCATAAGAGGATCCTGGAGTCTGGCATATTTTTACCAAGAACGAAATTATCTGGCTTCTTTGATTGAGTGAGAGAGTGATTTTAATGGCATTTCAACCTGTCAAAGGTTATTTTATGCACACAGGTTTGATTTGACTTGATTTGGTTTTATGACATATCAACCATTGTCGGTTATTTAATGCTACACCATGTTTATATGTATATGGCGTTTGAGTCAACCGGGTTTCGATCCCAGCTGCGGGAAGCTAGTATATCTAGCCACACTGATGAGCTCTGATAGAACGAAACAGATCTGTCTGTGGATGACTATATATATATATATATATATATATATTAACGATATATATTTATATATATTAAATATATAGGATTTTAAACACATTTTGTTGATAACATTTTTAAAAGAGCCTGAACTGCACTGTATTTATCCTACGCCCCACCAACGTACGAATATGGCACAAGGCCGTTTTTAAGGTGGGTCCTGTCGCAGGGCCGAAGCCCAACGCGATAGGCAGTTCTGAACTGCACTGTATTTATCCTACGTCCCACCAACGTACGAATATGGCACAAGGCCGTGTTTAAGGTGGGTCCTGTCGCAGGGCCGTAGCCCAACGCGATAGGCAGTTCCAAAAATGCCTCAGACCCCGTCGGCATTCCCCTTTTCGGGGCGCCTCAGGCGCCGGGCGATAAACCCAACCCCTCCGAAGAGGGTTAAAGCCTGGGGGGAAGGCCCCCTGAGGCCAGAGGTGATGTATCCAGTGGTGGAACACAACCGACCGAACCGTGCAGCACGCAACCACAGCCGGTCGAGAGCGCCCCACCACAGGACACAAAAGAACGCTACCCAGGATAAAAGCCGGGAGACAGTTCTGAACTGCACAGATTTAAGTGGTTTCAAGTATTGCTATATAACATATATTTAACATCACTAATTTTTTTGCACAAATTTGAATAGATATACATGATATGCAAGAGATTAGTTTACCGGTAATTTTATTTTTGAATGAGTCAGGACTAATTTATTTGCACGTAAGTATTGCTTTTCTTTCTACACAGTTAAATGGTTTCAATTCTTACAACCTAACACTTATAATTTTATTCAATATTAATCATGTATTTACACACAATGAAGTGGTTGCAAGTATTGCTATTTAACATTAATTATTCGCTTCAAAACTATTCTATTCATTCTGTCCAACACTATTCTAATCATTCGTCGGCACACAGTTAAATGGTTCCAACTATTGCAATATATCATTTATAATCCAATTAAACATCATTCCTTTGTTTACACACAGTCAAATGATCAAACAGTTCTATTTCTAATAATTCAGTTTAACATGAGTCAACAAAGTTAAATGGGTCCAACTATTGCAATATATCAGTAATAATTCAATTAAACATCATTCCTTTGTTTACACACAGTCAAAAGATCAAACAGTTCTATTTCTAATAATTCAGTTTAACATGAGTCAACAAAGTTAAATGGGTCCAACTATTGCAATATATCACTAATAATTCAATTAAACATCATTCCTTTGTTTACACACAGTTAAATGATTAAACCGTTCTATTTCAAATTACTCGAATTTGTTTGCATTTAGTTTAAATGTCAAACAGTTCTATTTGACCCGTAGATAGGAATTTGTCAGGTGCTATCACACCGTACTAGAGTGGACCTGGGAACGATGACAATGAAGAGGTACTCTGCATTCCCCAAAGCTCCAGCACTATTTGAGCCTCATCATTATATTGTTCAAAGTCACATCAGGACACTCGTTGTGGGAGGCTTACCCCTCTTCATAGATGCAGTCAGTGTATTCTACTTTGTTGACTTAGACTAAAAATTCAAAGTTTCTAATCAACCACTCAATACGCTCAGTTGGCAGGCAATGTCGAATGTAACTTGCACTTCAATGATCTTAGCTAACTGCCAATTTATTACAACAAATAGAATAATTAACTAATATAATTAATTACCATCCCGAATTATATTACGGATTATAAGGAAGAAATTTTACCTCAGCGATTAACTTTTCATGACTGCATTATTTTCTTCTTAATTATTTAAATTTCATATAAAATTTTCCCCTTTTTTAAACTTAAGAAACATTTTTCGCTTTAAACGACGTGGTACGTGGTCTTCGTTTTAAGAGAAAATAAAAGTTAAAATTTCGTTATTATTTGAACGAAGATGAAAGCATGTGCAGAAAGGACAAACTCATTTAAATAATTCGAAAATTGGAACTTAAAAAACATTTTGTGCTTTGAACGGAGCGGTACGTGGTCCTCGTTTTAGAAAAGTAAAAATATCGTTATTATTTCTTCGTGGATGCAAGTATATACAAAAAGGACGTATGCAGATAAATTATTCGCCAGCAATGAGAAAGCGAATCGTTTTCGTGAGAAAGCGAATAGATCCATTTGCTGACATGTATCTCGGCTCTTTGGGCATGCGCATTGTAAAAGAATTTCGAAGTTCTTTACGTGATCAATGTTCCAGCGTAAATAGTGGTGGAAGTTTCAGGAAGAAAATTGTAAATTCCACGAACATTTTCAAGGAAAAGGGAATTGAATTAGGAACAGAATATGGATGAAATATCGGATATTTCTAAAGTGTGAGTTTGTTTAGGAAACTTTATTTGTTTGGGGTTTATCGCATATCAACCTTCGTAGGTTATTTAATGCCAAAATCATTTTTATACAAATAAACTGTTCTATTTCAAACATTTCAGTTTTGCAGAAGTACACAGTTTAATTGTCAAAAATATTTCTATTTCAAGCTATTCTGTTAAGTCAAACAGTTCTAATTCAAACAATTCACTTTAGTATAAGTTTTGTTTACTCACAGTTAAATAGTCCTATTTCATCAATTTAGTCCAGCGTAAGTATAGCTTAAATGTCGAAAACAGTTCTATTTCAAACAATTCAGTTTAGCATAAGTAGGCGCTTTAAATGTTAAAACAGACCTATTTCAAACAATTCAGTTTGGCATAAGTACACAATTTAGTTCTATATAACCCATAGATATGACCCTATCAGGTGCTACCATTTCGGGCCAGAGTGGACCAGGGAGCGATGGCAATGACTGAGTGCTCCACATTCCCCAAAGCTCCAGCATTACTGGAACCACACCATCAGATTGTTTAGTGTCATATCCAGGATACTCGTTAGGGGGTCTTAGCCCTCTCCAGAAAAGCTGTCAGTATATTCTACAGCCCCAGCCGACTGGGAAAGTTTAGGAATCATAAATAGAATATGATTATAATAATGAAAATACTTTTAAAATATCAGTCAACAGTAATATCTTTTATATACCCATAAATGCGCTGGCCGTAGCAATATTAAGATAAAAGAAACATTGAGAAATCTAGATTGGAAAAAGAGGAATTTGATTACAATGTATCTTATAATTCTCTGGATGCCCGTCTGACCGTAAAGCAAAGTCTCCGCTATTTTTACCTCCATTTTAACTACGCTTTCGGGGTTTAGACTGTTTTTGGGTGTGATCTGTCTCTTACATTCCATGTGTTGTTTAATGTGTTGAGAGAATATACATGAATTGTGGAAGAACCACAACACTGTTTTATAAGAATATAACTCTCACACTTAATTCTCAAAAGAGGTTGAAGTTTCTGTTGTGTAGACAAATTGCTATATTGACCGATAACTTCTCTTGACTATAGCACGCTGTGTTATCTTCAAGATCTCACTTAGCACTTCCTCTGCATCTTGGCTGAGGTTGCTCAACCAGAAGCCGCTGAGCACAGCGGCCCTCAGCTGGGCGCTCTGACTGCAAGTTGTTTCTGAGTCTAGTATTCACTGCTTCCGACTGACTCAACAGCCGCGGGCATCTGCTTATATTATTTCATAACGTCCACTTACTTCCGATTAGATCACGTGATCTTCTTCCGCTTATTTACACAGATGCGTCTTTGATTGACGGCTCGGTCAAGGATCAATATGAAGCACATGTCTTACGGTACCCTTCACTATAAAAATATTCTTCCCACAGCCTTTAACCACATTTTGTTTTTGCGAATGGATTCCAAACATCATCACACAGAAATGCAGCCAGGCCTGGGCTCCAGTTTCGAGATGTGGAAATTGAAATGTACTTTTGAAATTAGAAGGTGTAAAAATAATAGAATAAGAAAAAAGATTGCAGTCAAAGGTTGAGATTGAAGAAATTAGGATAAAATATTTTTTAGAAAGAAGAACGAGGAGAGATTTAATTGGGTGGTGAAATAGTTAGCGAGCTAGACCGGCAAACCTGTACGAATGAGTTCGAATCTTTTGGGGAGACCTATTCATACAGCCTTGTACTACATCTAAGCAAAAAAGCTTAATTAACTACTATAATAAAGTTTCTAATTAAGGTAGATACTTTCTAAATATTTCTCATCGAATTGTAAATTTACTGTCAAGACAGACTTCAAAACAATGAACAAGATTATTATGTATGATTTTTTACCTGTGCTCATATTCAGATTTTTTTAGCTCAAAATGTTTTAAAAACAAATTGCATAATCAGATAAAAAACAGCAATAGTTAAAAAAAAAGATTGACTTACATGATTTTAAAATTAATGGTAAAAAAAAGGAAATTAACAGGGTACTTTTGGGAATTATCAGATGAATTACTCAATTATATATATATGTATAAATACACACACACACACACACACACACACACATATATATATATATATATATATATTAAACATCCATCGTTGACTTAACATCGCTAATATCACCCCTCATGGTCCTGATGATGGTTCAGTCGAATCGAAACGCTATAGTGTCGACTTCACAATAAATCTCTCCTTCCACTTAGATTACCTTGTTATTAATTTTTCTACATATATATATATATTAATATCGTTCAGTGCAAAGATGCTCTTGTTTTAAAAGTTGATATAAGAAGATTTTCAAAATAGGAAGATGTCCAAGGAGGCACAACAAACAAACAAGATAAGAGGTAAGAGGCCGTATAGTTGCTATTTTGTACGGCGCAGATTTCTAGAATTGTTTAGAACAACACGCATCATCTTTTTGTACTTCCTGTCGAGCTTTTTCTCCAAGCGTTTCGTTAAAGTCTTTGTGGCGACCCTTTGATTAACCTTACTCTCCGGGCCCAGTCGAATACACAGACGACATCTCTGCAGAAGAGTAAGACCTCCACTAACGAGTTTCCTGGATATGACACTAAACAATTTGATAGTGAGGCTCCAGTAATGCTGGAGCTTTGGGGAATGCAGAGTACTCAGTCATTGCCTTCGCTCCCAGGTCCACTCTAGCTTGGAGTGGTAGCACCTTATAGGGTCCTATCTGTTGGTTAAATAAAACTAAACTGTATATTTATGCTAAACTGAATTGTTCGAAATAGAACAGTTTTTATATTTAAACTGTGTACTTATGCTAAACTGAATTGTTCGAAATAGAACTGTTTTGACATTTAAACTATGTACTTATGCTAAACTGAATTGATGAAAGAGAACTTGACCAAGACAGCTGAGGCTGTAGAATGCATCGACTGCATTTCTGCAAAGAGGTAAGACCCCACCCCCACAACGAGTTTCCTGGATATTACACTAAACAATCTAATGGTGCGATTACAGTAATACTGGAGCTTTGGATAATGCGGAGTACTCCTTCATTACCATCACTCCCAGGTCAACTCTAGCCCGGAGAGGTAGAACCTGATAGGATCCTATCGATGGGCCAAATAGTTATAAACTGTAATTACACTAAACTGAATTGTTTAAAATTAACTGTTTTTTCATTTAACTATGTGTAAACAAAAAACTGTACTTATACTAAACTGATTTGTTTGAAATAGAACTGTTTTGACATTTAACTGTATGTAAACAAAACCGTGCTCAAATTAAATTGAATTGTTTGAAACTTTTTATTACAATGACTTAATTCTGCGTTAAATGACTCGAAAAAGTTGATATATCTCAAAAACCAACCAACCAACCATTACTCTTAGTTCTTCTCAAAAGTGTAGTAATAACTATTACGTTCTCGTCTAATAGAATTGTACAGTCTTTTACTAGGGATTATTATTGATAATAAATAGAATTATTACCGTTATATACCAATACTTTAAACCATTTAACTGTGTGGAAACAAATGATTATTATTAAATTAGATAGGATTACTTGATAAATAAAATTGCTAGTGTTAAATAGCGATACTTGAAACCATTTAGCTTTGCGAACAAATGAGCTCTCATTCGTTTAGATATAAATTATCTACAAAATATTTACTTAAAGATCATATGTATAAACAGGATTTGGTATTAAATAAACGTAAAGTGCTCATATGCCATTAAACCAAATAACCTTGTCTACCTTCGTGACGATGAGAGGAAAAACTTTACTTCCACCAAGTCACGTTTAAAATTGCTGAGCCGGTTCAGTACTTACGAGGTGCATACGATAAGTTTCCAGACTTTTTTTTGTACAGGCATTTAAAATTGTCGTAAACTCTTGAAAATTCACTATGTTATTGCTATACATCTTATAATATGACTGACCAATTTTCATGATTTCACGTTCAAATCAACAGCTACAGCAGGAATTAGAAAACACCATACTAAAGCCTGATTGTCGCAGCTGGTGAATTTCAAAAATGCGATCTGACACTTTAGAAGAACGATATGCAATAAAATTGTGTTTTAAACTTGGAAAGAATGCCACAGAAACGTATGGAATGCTTCAGACTACTTTTGGAGCATCTTGCATGAATCGAGCATCAGTTTTTGAGTGGCATAAGAGATTCAAGGAAGGCAGGGAGTCTGTGAGGGATGATGAGAGGTGTGGGAGGAATAGGGAAGTCAATACACCAGAGTTGATTGGCCAAAAGGTTAGGGTTAGGGTTACAATGTTGAGGTTTTAAGGGAGTTCAGCAAGAGATTCCTAGGGAAGAGGCCAACACTCTTCAAATCGGGTCATTGGTTATTCCCTAAGCTCAGAGGCTGTCGTTAGGAGACAATTGAGGAGATTAAAGACGCTCTGACGAAGGTAATTGACATGCTCACTCAAGTGGACGTCCATGGGGCCTTCCAGAAGTTGTTGGAACGGTACAACAAGTTCATTGCAGCCGGAGGAGATTACTTTGAGTTTCACGCGTGTACTATCAATAAAAGTGCCTTTAAGAAAAAAAATCTGGAAACTTTTCGTGTACACTTCGTAGATAGGTGAGGATTTGATAGCAGCTGGTATCGTAAACAATCTGTGGACTGAGTTGAATAATTTCTTATAAAAGAACAACTTCGAATCTTGAATTATAAATTTTAATTCACATGTCTATTTTTTTCTTATTTATAGGACATTATGATTGCTTTATCACTGATGAAGAGAAACAACTTTGTACGTGTTTTTTTTTTTTTTTTTTAAATATGATGATTAAAAAAACCCCTCAAAAACAACAAAAAATAAAACAATGCCTTTAATGGATATCAATATTCAAATTGAAAAGGGATATTGTGGAATATATGGTAAAGACGCTCTAGAATATTTATAACGTCCATCCAATTTCATTCAGCTTCGAAATCTTTTTCTGGGGTGTACTCGTGGTGTAGTGGTTAAAGGGATGGACTCCGGAATCGTAGTAAGCGCTATTATGTTCACTTTTGGGCAAATACCCTTGGGAAAGGTATAGACCCCCTTATCCTCCCAGCTATTAAATAGTACCACTACTGTTCTTCTAGGAAAATGGCTTTGGCATTAAATAACCTACTAAGGTTGATATGCCATTAAACAAAGAAACCAAAGCAAACGGAATTCATTTTAGATAAAAAAAAACAAAAACAATCTGAAAATGCTAACGTAACTGTCAATCCAATTTGCTTTCGTTTCAGCAATTTGAGCTGAAAAGAAAAATGCGAAATAAAAAAGGAAAGGTCACGTCTTGGTCTTTTAAAAATTTTCTTACAAATCCTTAATGATTAAATATGTGTCATAATTCTTTATTTCATTTTATTTATATAAGTTTTCTTTCTTTCTTTCTTTCTTTCTTTTAAAATATACCAAACGGGATTACCTGCTAAAGCAATCAATATCTGATCCCCTTAAGACATAATTATAGAAGCCTTTCCTCAAAACTCCTTTCATACACATATCTAAAACTATTTTTGACTTCACAATTTCGTTAATATCACACACACACACACACACACACACACATATATATATATATATATATATATCATCATCATCATATCGTGCCGCCAGCGCGGATATACCTGGCCCTCTCCTGCCACTCCTCCCTATCGTTCATCGCCTCAGGCAGGTCCTCAAGACTACATCTCATATCCTCACAGAGCTGCTGCATGTAGGTTCGAGCTGGTCGTCCTGCTTTTGCTCGGCCATATAAGGCGGTCCATAAGAGTACATCACTTATGAGCTCGTCCCTGCTTCTCCAGCAGTATCCCGCATGTCTGGTTCGTCTAACTTTGATAGTTTTCGTGATGGAAGGTAGGTGGCCGTACAGTTGGTGCTTTATGGGGTGTTGCCTCCAGGACTTGTTCAAAATTACTCACAGCATTCTTGTGTTGTTGCCATCTAGCTTTTTCTCCAGCCGTTTTGTTAGCGTCCATGTAGTGCATCCATATAGCAGTATCGAAACGATCCAGACGAGCAGGATGTGACACAATCTCAATTTTTAAGCTTTAATTTAAGATTTTAATTTAAGATTTTAATTCAGAGTTTTCCTTCTCTTAGACAGGTCACCATACCAAGGTTAAAGATCTCATTCTGCCCTACTATTTACTTGTAACTGGAGGGATAATAGTGAGATTCATTTCCATAGTTATAAGCGCTACGTGAAATATAAACAGCCACGTCCAGAAATTGAACTCTGATTACCGTGTTCATTTCCGACGGCGATTACCATTATACCGCGTGAACCCCCTCTCTGTCTGTCTATCTGTCTGTCTCTCTCACTATATATATATATATATATATATATATATATATATATATATATATATATATTTCTTCTTCAACACCCCACAAGGCACCCCACAAGGCACCAACTATACGGACACATGCCTCCTATCACGAAAACTATCCAAGTTAGACGAACCAGACATACAGGACACTGCTGGAGAAGCAAGAACGAGCTCATAAGTGATGTACTCCTATGGACCCCGCATATGGCCAAGAAAAAGCAGGACGACTAGCTCGAAGATACATACAGCAGCTATGTGAGGATACGGGGTGTAGCCCTGTAGACCTGCCAGAGGCGATGAATGATAGGGAGAAGTGGCGAGAGAGGGTCAGGGATATCCGTGCTAGCGGCACGACATGATGATATATATATATATATCAACTATGTACAGACACTGGTTGCTCTCTGAACTACTTACAAATAGCAATGGCTGATAGAGGTGATTGGTGAGCGGGAAAATCAAGGGTTTGGGTAAATGTATATTTTAAACTGATTCTTATTTCTTCTCTGTTTATATATATATATATATATATATATGTGTGTGTGTGTCAAGATCGTAAGAAATAGGCCTCGCTTTGCTTTTCAAAAAAGACCAATTAAAGAACGAAACCCGAAGGAAGAAAAGCTAGATTAAAGGTACTCAAAGATGCTGCATGCTGTTTTGAACCAATTCTGGAAGCTGAACTCGGCAAAATAGCAGTTAAATGCTCATTTACTCCCCCACACTCAAAATATCCAAAATGAGGAAGACATATTAGACACTGCTGAGTAACAAAGAACAAACTCATTAGCGACTTTCTACGATGGACTTCTACCCAGTGTTGGCCGAGAAGCAAAATCTTATATCAGCTCTGTACGGACACTGGTTGCTGTCTAAACTACTTACCAATAACAATGGTTAATAGAAATGAATGGTGAGCGAGAAATTCAAGTCATTGTGTATTTTTTAGTTAAATCTTATTTAACATTGTACGTTTTTTTTTTCTTTTCTTTCAGAAACATTCGCTCTTCCGAAGACAAGTAAGCCAGTTGCCGGGACAGATTCGTAAGTTTTACCGTGTCCGTGATTTGTCGTTTAACTCTGAACCCGTTATTACAGATGATGAGGGGGCGATTGCTGACAGCACCTCGTAGAACAAGAAGATAAAATCAAATCTTATTTTTTAGTTCTTTTTTAATCTGGTTAGCAAGCCCAACGCCTGCTCTGCTGGTGAGGTTTATGAACACGCCGACTGTATCCCCTGTATTGGGGTAAGAACACCTACCAAAATGTTTCTTCTGGCTATGACAATAAACTTCATCCGGTGGTGCGACTCCTGTTCTTGAGATCTTGGAAGTATAGAGTCATTCCTTTATAGGCATTACTTCCAGGATCACTATGACCCTAAGTAGCAGTACTAATTAGGGCTCCATTTACAGATGAGATAGATCTGTTTTGGAAGTTATTAGTGTTAGACAAGAACATAATTGTTTGCTAACCATTATTGGTGTTAGATTGGAATACTTGAAACCTTAAAATAATATAACCGTTATTTCTATATAACAATGTACAAACAAATTGTCATTATTGTGTAAGAGTAGTTACTTGAAAGCATAGAATTCTGAACATATTATTAGTGTTAGGTAGGAATTGTTGAAAACATATAGTTGTATAAGACACATTATAGTCATTAAATTGGAATAGTAACTGGAAACCATATCAGTAAATAAGTAAAGTTGGCGATCTTAGTCAAGGATGAAGGCTCCCTTTTAAATAGCTACTATGGCATGATGGTTAGAATGTTCGCCAACAGCCCTGGAGACCTGGGTTCAATCCCAGGTCGAGTCATACCAAAGACTCAAAAAAATGGTACTCTTGTTCTCTGATCCATTTATTTAAGGTCTTCTCTGGTCCACTTCGAGAATGGTCCCGATTATCTTACGAAAGGGACAGCCCAGGTATTTATTCCTTTTACAAATATTTTATTATTTTTATTATCATTATTTTACTCATTTGAGAGTTTTTCATACCAGCGTTAACAGATTTTTTTCCCACTGGAGTTTGGGTGATAGCAAGTCTTCTCAAGTCTCCAGGACTCTTCTCAGTATTTTGGCCGATCTCAACAATGCTCTATTTGGATGGTCTCCACTCGTTCCGTATTTCCAAGTCCTTCAATCCTTGTACTAATCCTATGGTAACTATACCGAGCCCGTCAATTACAATTGGTATCACCGTCACTTTCATGTTCCATAGTTTTTCTGTTCTCTTTTCACCTTCTTCTTCTTCTTCTTCTTCTTCTTCTTCTTATTATTATTATTATTATTATTATTATTATTATTATTATTCACTCATTAGAGCTTTTCACATCAGCGCTAGCCAATGGTTTTTCACTGGAGTCTGAGTGACAGCAAGTCTCCTCAAGTCTCCAGGACTCTTCTCAGTATTCTGGCCGTTCTCAATAATGCTGTCGTTTGGATGGTCTCCACCCGCCCGCCAACTTCCAAGTCCTCCAGTCCCTTTAGTAATCCATTAGTTAATGTTCCAAACGCCCCAGTTACAATTGGTATAATTGTCACCTGCATGTTCCATAGTTTTTTCAATTCCCTAGCAAGGTCGAGGTACTTATCCTTCTTTTCACATTCTTTCTGTGGTCAGCTGTGACAGCAAAGTCGACAATTTTGCAAGTTCTCTTTTTTTGTTGATTATTATTCGGTCTGGTCTTCTGGCCGAGATTAGATGATCCGTGTGTATGTCAAAGTCCCATAGGAGTTTATGTGTGACATTTTCCAGGGCAGGTGCTGGGTTGTGCATATACCATTTGTTTGTATGGTCAAATTATTATTATTATTATTAAATTGGAATAGTTACTTAAAACAGTATGGAGGAGGAGTTTTTATGGTGATGTGGCTAACGGGCTGAAGTTAGAGATTGCAGTAAACGAGTTCGAACTCCAGTAATGCCATTACAGTGTGGAACGATAAATTGTCACCCTAGAAAAGACATGATTCCATTTCCATTTAATGAAAACCGGTTTTCTTTTTTTTGTTGCAGACCATCTACTAGTTGGTCAATTGTATACAAACCCCAAGAGTGATAGGAGCCTTCTACAGGGTGGATCGATAAAACTATCGCCCTAGAAAAGACGACATGATTCCATTTCCGTTTAATGAAAACCGGTTTTCTTTTTTGTTGCAGACCATCTACTAGTTGGTCAATTGTATACAAACCCCAAGAGTGATAGGAGCCTTCTACAGGGTGGATCGATAAAACTATCGCCCTAGAAAAGACGACATGATTCCATTTCCGTTTAATGAAAACCGGTTTTCTTTTTTGTTGCAGACCATCTACTAGTTGGTCAGTTGTATACAAATCCCAAGAGCGATAGGAGCCTTCTATGTTTATTCCTTTTCAGACTATTACCATTCAGAAAGGTAGGAATGCCCTTATCATCCCAGCTTGGGATTAAATAGTTCGACAACTCTTGTTCTACAAGGATGCCTTTAGCATTATATAACCCTCGAAGGTTTATATGCCATTAAACAAAGAAACGAATCAAAACAAAAACAAATAATTGTGTATAGATTATTCGTATAAAGCACAGGTACTTAAATTCATAATTTTTTACAATTGATTCAAAGTTATACGAAACCAGAGAAAATTTGTTAAATAGCAAATTTTGTCTTTAAATAAACCAAGGACTCTTGACAAGCTGTAAAACCAATCAACCAACCAACCAATTGGCTCTGTTTCCGTCTTAACACTGAAATGATTGTTTTATTTTCCCCAGTAACAAAGCGTCTAAGAGATGTTCGGTTTTGTTGGGTTTCTTTGTTTAATATTGATCTCGTGGGTAGAGTGTTAGCCAATGGTCCTGGTTACCTGGATTCAATCCCAGGTCGCATCATACCAAAGACTTTGAAAATGGCACTTGATACCTCCTTGCTTAACGCTCAGCAATATAAAATGTATCAAAGGTAAAGTGGAGCAATCCAGGGAAAGGAGTAGTGCCCTCCCCTACATCTCGGTGTAGTAGCTATTGATGGCTTGGTTTGTTGGGTTTTATGGCATATCAACCCTTCTAGGTTATTTAATGCTAAATCCATTTTTATGTGAATTATCAGTTCTATTTAAAACAAGTCAGTTTAGCATAATTACACAGTTTAATTGTCAAAAACATTTCTATTTCAAACTATTCAAGCAGTTATCTATAACAATTCAGTGCAAGTACAGTTTCAATGTCAAAAACAGTTCCATTTCAAATAATTCAGTTTAGCATAAGCACGCAGTTTAAATGTAAGTACAGTTTAATTGTGAAAACATTTCTATTTCGAGATATTCAGTTTAGTCAAGTAATTCTAATTCAGCTAATTCAGTTTGATATAAGTACACATTTTGTTTACACACGGTTACACGTCAAAACAGTTCTATGTTAAACAATTCAGTTTAATGTGAATACACTTTCAATGTCAAAAAACAGATCTATTTCAAATAAATCAGTTTAGCATGAGCACGCAGTTTAAATGTAAGTACGGTTTAATTGTCAAAAACATTTCTATTTCAAACTATTCAGTTTAATCTAACAATTCACTTTAGCATAAGTATGCTGTTAGTTCTATTGAACCCATAGATAGAGCCCTATCAGGTACTACCACGCCGGGTCAGAGTGGACCTGGGAGCAATGGCAGTGAAGGGGTGCTCCGTATTCCCCAAAGCCTCAGCAATATTGGGACCTCACCATCAGTCTGTTTAGTGTCATATCCAGGACACTCGTTGGGGAGGTCTTACCCCTCTGCAGATGTGCAGTCAGTGTATTCTACAGCCTTAGCAGACTGGGCAAATAGCTATTGAAAAGGGAGCCTTCCGGTTGCCCTCGACTACGATCGCCAACTTTACTTACTTACCTTACAATATGGAGTATTGAATACGCTGGCTGTATTGCCTTTAGAGGCGTAAGACTCCACCCAAAATGGAGTGTCTTCGATGTAACACTAAACTGTATCTGATTGTTCTGGGAAGTATGGTGTACCCTTTTATTGCCATTACTCTCAGTTCAATACTCACCCGGAAAGGCAGTACGTGTTAGGGTCCCAACTTGAGGTTAAATAGGTCTGCGAAAGCATGGACAGCTATCAATAGGCTATCGATTATATGAAAATCAGACCTAACCGATAAAATGAAACGCTGTTTCTTCCAGGCAGCGGTCACATCGATACTGCTATATGGATGCACGACATGGACTCTAACAAAACGGCTGGAGAAGAAGCTAGACGGCAATTACACAAGAATGCTGCGAGCAATCTTGAACAAGTCCTGGCGGCAACACCCCACAAGACACCAACTACCAACTGTACGGCCACCTGCCTCCTGTCACGAAAACTATTCAAGTTAGACGAACCAGACATGCAGGACACTGCTGGAGAAGCAGGGACGAACTCATAAGTGATGCACTCTTATGGACCCCCACACATGGCCGTGCAAAAGCAGGACGACCAGCACGAACATACATTCAGCAACTATGTGAGGATACAGGATGTTGCCCTGAAGACCTGCCTGAGGCGATGAACGATAGGGAAAAGTGGCGAGAGAGGGTCAGGGATATCCGTGCTACCAGCGCGACATGATGATGAAACATTTGTCGTATTCGGTAAAACAAACTTCTTAGAAACACGTATACAAAAAATGTACATACAATGAACATTATTTCCTAATTTCTTGGCATAAAATAACCCTAAACGGTTTGAATAGGTGCCCGTAGTGTAATGGTTATCGTCATAGGAAATGGACATGACGACACGAGTTCAACTCACATAGCACTAATACCCTTGGGAAAGGTATGAATCCAATTATTCTCCTTCCAGCTATGGGTAAATAGCAGGGCAGACTAGGTTCTTCAGCCTTGGTGAGTCAACTAGTCTAGGAGAAGGAAAACTCTGAATTCAAACCTGTTAAACTTCACTTAAAAATTGACCTTGTGTCATATCCTGCCCGAGCGGAGGGGTTGGGTAAATATGATTTACGTACTACTTGTATATTTAAGAGTACCAGGCCATTGGCCCTAATGAGTAGAATGTTCCAAAATGGTACGGGAGATCGAATCATACCAAAGACTCAAAAAAAAATGGTATTTCATGCCGCCTTGCTTAGCACTCAGCATTATAAGGTTAGGATTAAGTATAAAATGTAGTAGCTATTGGAAAGGAAGCCTTCGGGTCACCCCCGACAAAGGTCGATAACTTTACTTTTTACTGATGGTTTTATAATTCAGAATATTTTAATTCAACAAAAGCTGTAATTTTTATAATTTCATTTATGAATCTATTTTTTTTTTTTTTGAGGAGTGTTTTATACTGTCGTCAGGCCTCTGTAGGGTCAGGAGAATTTAACTTTATTTGTCAAGTTTTTTTTTTATGCTTTGGGCGGATAGACGAAGTGATATGCCAATTTGTGTAATATATACTGAGCGATTGTATTATTAATTGTCGTGGATATTAAATTAAATATATGGTGCATAGATCAGTTTATGTTTGTCTGTCTGTCTGTCACTCTTTCTCAAATTATTGCTAAGCGTCTTTCGAAATGTCACGGGAACATCCGGGTTTCAACCTAACCGAAATCTTTTTTTTTTTGAATGAATATGTGGGAAAACCTGATTCAAGAAAGGTATTCACAAACATGTACGCATGCGTAAATAATATATCCACACACACACACACACATATATATATATACATATATATATATATATATATATATATATATATATATATATATATATATATACTCAACGTGTATCGACAAAAGAAATAAAGACTTGCAAATTTTATTCTAAAATATTTATTTAAAAATCATTGACGTTCATGATATACAGTATTTAAAGGTTGCTACAAAGGATTTTGACAGCACCAGGGTTCCAAAATTCTACAACTACTGAGAAGGCGTTCTGTGTGCAAAAAGAATTCTGTCTCGGCCATACCAAGAAATTTTAGATCGCATTTCGGGAAACCACCACCAGCCAGACAATCCGTCTCCGACGGTGCAAAAAACAAAAAAACTTTAAACAACAGGATGTTTGCGTAAAGATAAGAGCCCTAGGGAAACATCTGCTGCTTACTGAAAACAACAATTGGAGCATGTTCTAGAAATTCTATGGAAACGGTAGAAAATTATTCCTTATAATCTGCAAATATTGCAAAGTCTGTCAAGATTTCTTTAAGTGATTCATTAAGACCCCTGGGGATAAAAGAAATTTTGGCAGAATGACTAAAAGAATGAATTCTATCAATAATTTGATTTAGATTAAGTTTATTTAAACTTCTTTATGTAGATTAGAACAATCTAATTGGTTTAACTGCCTTGTCGCCTGGGACTGTGGAATACGGCATTTCAGCAGAGGGGTAAACCTCCTAACGAGCAGCCCAGTTGGCTGCGACTGTAAAATATATCGACTGCATCTTTGCAAAAGGGTAAGAATCTCCCCTCCAATAAATGTCTTGGGAAATGTGGAGTACCTCTTGATTGCCATTACTCCCAGGTTCACTCTGACCAGGAGTGGTAGTACCTGACAGAGTTCCATTTATGGATCAAATAGAACTTTAACCATTTAACTGTGTGTAAACAAACGGCTATTAAATTGTTAGTGTTACATAAGAATACCTTAAACCATTTGACTGTGTACAAATAAATAATTAATATTAAGGGGAATTATTCGTATTAGATTGAAATATTTGATACCATTTAACTGTGCCAAAAAAAACCGTAGCAGCAATAATGATTCTCTACAGAAACACCAAAGTGAAAGTACGTTCACCAGATGGAGACACGGAATACTTCGACATTGTTGCAGGAGTACTACAAGGAGACACGCTAGCCCCATACCTCTTTATCATCTGTCTAGACTACGTGCTTAGAACTTCGATCGACAAAATCAGAGAAAATGGCTTCGAGCTGACTAAGAAAAGAAGCAAAAGGTACCCCGCAAAAACAATCACAGACGCCGACTACGCTGATGACTTGGCGTTACTGGCGAATACGCCTAATCAAGCAGAGACACTACTGCATAGTTTGGAACGAGCCGCAGCAGGCATTGGCCTCCATGTCAATGCACACAAGACTGAATATATGTTACAACCAAACGGGCAACATTACCACACTAGACGGAGCCTCTCTGAAACTAGTAGACAAATTCACCTACCTAGGAAGTAGCGTCTCATCAACCGAAAACGACATCGACACACGACTGACGAAGGCATGGACGGCTATCGATAGGCTCTCGATCATATGGAAATCGAACCTGACCGATAAAATGAAACGCAGTTTCTTCCAGGCAGCGGTTGTATCGATACTGCTATATGGATGCACTACATGGACGCTAACTAAACGGCTGGAGAAGAAACTAGACGGCAACTACACAAGAATGTTGAGAGCAATATTGAACAAGTCCTGGCGACAACACCCCACGAGACACCAACAATACGGCCACTTGCCTCCCATCACGAAAACTATACAAGTTAGACGAACCAGACACGCAGGACACTGCTGGAGAAGCAAGGACGAGCTCATAAGTGATGTACTCCTATGGACCCCCACATATGGCCAAGCAAAAGCAGGACGACCAGCTCGAACTTACATACAGCAGCTATGTGAGGACACAGGATGTAGCCCTGAAGACCTGCCGGAGGCGATGAATGATTGGGAGAAGTGGCAAGAGAGGGTCAGGGATATCCGTGCTGGCGGCACGACATGATGATGATGATGATGAACTGTGCAAAAATTGAATTCTTGGTATTATATAAGTAATACTTAGAACCATTTAACTAATCATATTTTCACGAAAGAAAACATTCAAAAACACTTATATTTCAAAGGAATTATTTAACAAAAATTCCAAAAGGTTGTAAAAAGATATATGATGCTTTGTGAAAGTGTTGAAACCATTTGAAAAACTTTTATATGTTTGTATAGGATGGAACCTATTTGATTGTTTGGCTGAGTGGGTTTTATACCATATCAACACTTGTAGGTTATTTAATACCAAATCCTTTTTATACATATATATTAAAGTTCCAAGTATTCCTACCCAGTTTGATTATCAAAAACATTTTTATTTCAAGCTATTCAGTTTAGCATAATTAGAGTTTCAACATCAAAACAGTTCTCTTTCAAGTTAGCATAAGTACGTTTAGGATGGAACCTGGTTGATTGTTTGGCTGAGTGGGTTTTATGGCAAATCAACACTTGTAGGTTATTTAATACCAATTCCTTTTTATACATATTAAAGTTCCAAGTATTCCTACCCAATTTAATTATCAAAGACATTTTTATTTCAAGTTATTCAGTTTAGTCAAACACTTTTAATTCAAACAATTCAGTTTAGTATGAGTAT
>OY757929.1:12771040-12801040 GCA_963585895.1 Sepioteuthis lessoniana
TATGATATGAGGATGCTTTTCATCCAAGGGCACTGGTGAGTTCAAAGTTATCTATGGTAGAATGAATGGTTGCATGTACAGGGAGATTCTAGGGAAGAACCTTCAGAAATCTGCAACTTCTTTAGGACATGGTCGGAATTTCGTGCTTCAACACGACAATGATCCCAGACATACTGCAAAACTTATAAAGGAATGGTTTGAAAATAATGGTATTTGTACTCTCAATTGGCCAAGACAGTCTCTTGACTTGAATCCAATTGAGAATTTGTGGAATACTTTGAAGGTTAAAGTTCATAAGCAGAATCCACAAAATATCAAGCAATTAGAGGAATTATGCAAGGAAGAATGGGGTAAGGTAAAGTTGGATCAGGGTGGAAAACTTGTGGCCAACTAGAGAAAGCAACTGGAAGCAGTGAAACAAAATAGAGGCTACGCAACAAAATATTAAATTGATGTATCCAATACTTTTGCATAGAGTAATTTTAAACTTTGATAAAAAAAAAAATTGGATTCAACTATGATTTTTTAAAATTTTCTTTCCACATACAACTAAAACAACTTTACGAGATGTTACTTACCAAATATCAGGCAAAATGGCGAACATAAACTAGAGTTATAACAGAAAATAATATGTATCCAAAACTTATGCGTGCCACTATATATATATATATATATATATATATATATATATATATATATGTGTGTGTGTGTGTGTGTATGTGTGTGTGTGTGTATCTTTTTTCGATCTGTTTTCTTTTCCCTCTTTATGCTTTTTTGATGGTCTCTACTCTAAATTTAATTCCTCATTTATAAATTTAACTGTCACATTTTTTTAATTCTCTGAAGAGGCGTGACTAAAACAAATGATCCTCTTTTTAAAAGTTCAAAATAGTCTAATTGATTTTAAAATCTTTTATTGATTTTAAAATACATACGCTTTTTAAAAGCACTGTTTAAATTCAGCGTGTATCACAAAATCTGTACATGTATATATATATATATAGAGAGAGAGAGAGAGAGAGAGAGAAAAGGTAGACATTTTGGTTAATTTGACAAAATTATGAAAAATAAGGGAAAAAGTGATTATACTAAAACATAGACAACGGATTCAGTTCAGAATATTTTCTTTTTTTATTGACAGAACTTTATATATATATCTATATATATATATATATGTGTGTGTGTGTGTGTGTGTGTGTGTGTGTGTGTGTGTGTTTAGACAAATATGAAAAATCAAATATCTAGAGCATGATTCTATAGTTGAATTATCTGCCAACAATAGATGTTTCGGTGTTTATATTGAATCATAATCAGCAATTTCTATATATGATTTTGTGTCTTCTGAATTATGTTTGATGTAATTTCTTTAATCTTTTAAATTAAAGGAAAAAATGAAAATGTTTTTAAAATTCTCATTTTGTTTATGATGTAATTTAAGTTCGAAATTTTATTTTGAAAGCGTAACGTGTTTCCTCATATATATATATATATAGGAAGATTGGCGACCGTTGTCGAGGGGTACCCGAAAGATCCCTTTTCAATAGCTACTACACCGAAGTGTAGGGTACGGCGCTACTCTTTTCTCTGAATTGCCCCACTTTACCCTTGAAAGGTACCTTATAATACTGAGTTTTAAGCAAGGAGGCACCAAGTCCCATTTTTGGGTCTTTGGTATGACTCGACTTGAGATTGAACCCCAGTCTCCAAGCCTATTGATGAACACTGTACCACAAAGCGAATGGGCCGGTCTATATATACATAATCGATGAAAGCAAATAATCTCAAACAACTGATTTTGTAATTTTTTGCTCTACTTTAAATAAGGAGATAAAATGAAAAATCCAGGTCTTTGTTTA
Source organism: Sepioteuthis lessoniana (assembly GCA_963585895.1). Taxonomy (NCBI): domain Eukaryota; kingdom Metazoa; phylum Mollusca; class Cephalopoda; order Myopsida; family Loliginidae; genus Sepioteuthis; species Sepioteuthis lessoniana. The sequence continues at coordinate 12,772,897 of OY757929.1, forward strand.
AAAATATTGTTCTGCTAGATTCAACAATTTCCCGGCGTTTTTTAAGGTGTACATAAATTAGCATTTTGGAATCATTAAAGTTGTGAGTAGGTTCTGAAATATATCAAACCATGGTGTTATTTAGGTTTCCTTTTTTCGGGTCTCTTTTGTGTTCGTAAATTCCTTTTTAATATTACGCAATATAGAAGAAAATAATGGAAAATGAATCTGACGGTAGAGAAAAATTGAAAAAAAAATTAATTCAAAGGGAAGAATTTAAAATAAAATAAAATCGATCTTATAACGTTTCTTATGGACCTTCATCAGGACTAGGAAAGATGATATCGTGTGAAATACAAAACAAGAGAGAAATTATATATGCAGAGAAAGTGTTAACCGTTTAAATAAAAAGAATTTAATTTATAGACAATTGACATACGTGGTGCCTTCAATAAGTTTCCAGACTTTTTTGTATAGGCATTTAAAATTGTAGTAGACTCTTGAAAATTCACTATGTTATTGCTATACATCTTATGAGGTGACTGACCAATTTTTATGATTTCAGGTTCAAATAAACAGCTACAGCAGCAATTGGAATAAACCCTCCTAAATCCTGATTGTCACGGCTGGTGAATTTTAGAAATGCAATCTGGACGTCAGGACACTTTAGAAGAACGATATGCAATAAAATTGTGTTTTAAACTTGGAAAAAAGGGCACAGAAACGATGTTGCTTCCAGGATTTATTCAGTTTCGCTCGTAGAATTTTTCTGCAATTTTCGTCGAGCTTTTTTCTCTATCCGCTTAGTGGGAGTCAATGTGGTGCTTCCATATCATAGAATTGACATAACCACTGCTTGGAAAAAAATTGATTTTTTTTTTTATCGGATAAGTCTGACTTCCATATGATCGATAACCTATCCATAGCTGTCCATACTTTCGCTAGTCCCATATTGATGTTTTTTTTCGGTAGATAAGACGCTGCCACCAAGGTAACTATTTGTTGAATGAAAATTATTATTTGGTATCCAAATGTCTTCAACTGACCTTTCTATGATCTCTGCTATCATAGACACCTGTTATCCGGATGATGTAAATCAAGCATGGGTGTTGTGAGCTTATTTCGATGTTTAAGTGGCAATTTATCCGTCCATTCTATTTCGATGTGGGCAGCCCACTTGTCTGAGGCTGTAGAATACACCGATTGACTCCTTGCAACCAACGAGTGTCCGGAGTATAACTCTAAACTAAATCTGATGGCCAGGCATCAGTCCAGGAGATTTAGGGAGTGCGGAACACTTCTTCATTGCCATTATTCCCAGGTTCGATCTGACCTATGATCTATGGCTCACATAGAACTGTTTGACAATTTAACTGTGTGCAGACAAATAACTGACGTTAAATTGAGTTGTTAGTGCTACATAGCAATACTTGTGACCCTTCAACTGTGTGCAAAAGAAATAGTAATTAATGTTGAATAGAATTATCAGTATTGAATATCAATCCATGAAACCCTTTAACTGCGTGCCTAAATTGAAATAATGGTGTTACAGAACAATACTTGGAACCATTTAAGAGTGTGCAAATAAAACTTCGTGTGTTGAATACGTGAAACTGTTTACCAGTATGCAAAAATTGAATTATTAATATTGGATAATAAGGCTTGGAAGTATTTGACTATGTGCAAATGAATGAATACTGAATCAACACATCACACAAAGAGTCCCGGACCAGACATGTCGATAGCGCCACTAATAAAAAAATTCGTAAGATTTTTAAACGTACTAACCTCCAAATGGAACGTGTCAAAATTTGAGCTCAATCGGATAACTAGTTTACAAATTATAGTTTTTTTAGTGAAGATACGGTTGCACATTTTCAAAACAATCGAAAATTCTGAATTTAGTATGTTGATAAAGCATTGCTTTCTGATAGGAAAAAAATACTGTTCAAAGCAATGGCTTGATAAGTGTTATTTGGACTCTGCTTGGTTGGAAACAATGGTTAAGAGGTGGTATGCTGACTTTAAACGCGGTCGTACAGAAACAAATGATGCTGAAAGCTCAGGTGACCTAAATTCAGCAGTTATCCTAGAAAACGCCAAAAAAAACAAAAAAACAAACTCCATAAACTCCTTTTGGCTGATCGTAAATTGAAGTTGCAGGACATAGCAGAGGAATTGAAGATATCAGAAGGCAAGGCATTCACCATTTTGCATGAACATTTGTCTATGAGAAAGCTATGTTTAAAGTGCGTGCCGATCAAAAACAACAACGCGTCGACGATTCAGAGCGTTGTTCACAATTGTTTCAACGCAATAAAAATAGTTTCTGTGCAAATATGTGACAATGGATAAAACATGGACCCACCATTTCCCTTCGGAGTCAAATCGGCAGTCAGCTGAGTGGACGACAACAGGTGAAAGCCGTTCAAAGCGACCAAAGCGACCACCAAGATTTGGGCCTCCATATTTCGGGATACGCAAGGTATTTTGTTCATCGATTACCTTGAGAAAGGAAGAATCAACAATAGCGAATATTATAAGCATTATTAGTGCATTTGAAGGAAGAAATCGCGAAAATAACGGCCACAAATGAAGAAGAAAAAAGTGCTCTTTCACCAAGACAATGCACCGTGTCACAAGTTGATCTCAACGATGACAAAACTACATGAATTGTACTTTGAATTGTTTCTGCAATCAGCCTATTCTTCAGATCTAGCCCCCCGGCGACTACTGGCTGTTTGCAGACCTCAAAAGTGATATCGGAAACTGCGGCGTATTTTGAGGCCAAAGACAAATCGTTCTACAAAAAAGGCATCGAATTGTTATAGAAGCGTTTGAATCGGTGTATCAGCCTAGAAGGAGACAATGTTGATGAATAAGGTCGAATTTTGCCTAAAAGTTGTTTTATTAGTCGGGCCCGGTACTTATTGAGTGATGTGTTATTTATATTAAATAACAATACTTCACTGTGATTAATATTAAATAGAATAATTAGAGTTAGATTTATGAAACTATTTAATTTTGTGTAAGCGAGTGAACTCAGGCTCGTTTAAAAATGTTATCTTCAAACTACACATTTAAAAATCATATATATATATATAATATATATAAGCGGGATTTTTCATTGAATAAGCAAGGGTTGATATGCTATAAAGCCAAGTTTGATGTTAAGGCCATTTGGGGTCAGTGGTTGAAGACATTTTACCCATTTACCTTTGTGTTTCTATTATCGTCGTTATATTGTCCAATGAGTTTTCAGTTCATTCCTTTAATGACATATCAACCTTCGTGGGTTATTTAATGTCAAAGCCACCCTTGAAGAATACCAGTGGTGCTATTTATTCCGTAGCTGAGAGATAAGGGGGTTTCATGCCTTTCCCAAGGGTATTATCTTGAAAGTGAATGCAGTTGGGGTTCGAACTTGCTTACTACAATATCGCAGTCCAGCATGTTTCCCACTACGCCACGGCGATTTTTTCTATTCGTAACACTTCTTTTTTTATAATCAATAGTATGGTTTTTTTCTATAATCTATAGATTTGGTCTTGTGTCTGCAGTTATTTCATCTAAAATAAAATGTCCATTCTGACTTTCCAATGTATTGCTTTTCGCAGTTTTATTCAATCCAGCAAATAAATTACATTTTTGTATCAGTAATAGGCTATCGATCATATGGAAATCAGACCTGACCGATAAAATGAAACGCAGTTTCTTCAAAGCCGCGGTCTTATCGATACTGCTGTATGGATGCACTACTTGGACGCTAACTAAACGGCTGGAGAAGAAGCTTGACGGCAATTACATAAGAATGTTGCGAGCAATATTGAACAAGTCCTGGCGGTAACACCCCACAAGGCACCAACTATACGGCCACCTGCCTCCCATCACGAAAACTATCAAAGTTAGACGAACCAGACATGCAGGTCACTGCTGGAAAAGCAGGGACGAGCTCATAAGTAATATACTCCTATGGACCCCCACATATGGCCGGACAAAAGCAGGACGACCAGCTCGAACATACATACAGCAGCTATGTGAGGATACGGGGTGTGGCCCTGAAGACCTGCCAGAGGCGATGAACGATAGAGAGAAGTGGCGAGAGAGGGTCAGGGATCTCCCTGCCTGCGGCACGACATGATGATGATGATGATAAATTAGATTTCTGCTCAATTTTAAAGGGTTTTTTTTTTCAGTTATGAAAGTAAAATTTGATGGACCTTTTTATAGGCTTCTTATGGATTACTTCTAAGAGTTTATATAGGCAGAGTTCCCATGGCGTAATGGTTAGACTGTTAACCTGAAGCAAATGAGTTCGAACTCCAGTCGCGTAATTACGTTTCGTCTCAGACTAATACTTTTGAGGATTGTATGAACAACTTTTACTTTCCAGTTACGAGGATCATTAAATAAGTTTCCAGACTTTTTTCGTATGGGCACTTGTATTGATAGTACACTTATGAAACTCTAGTCCTCTTCGAAGTAATATCCTCCGGCTGCAATGTACTTGTATCGTTCCAATAACTCCTGGAAGGCCTCATGCAAGTCCTCTTGTGTGAGCGTGTCAATGACCTTCTTCACAGCCTCTTTCATCTCCTCAATTGTCTCATAACGACAACCTCTAAGCTTAGGGAATAAGCAAAAGTCTCAGGGGGCATGGTCTGGACTAAAGGGAGGTTGAGGAACTGTGTTGATGTCCATCTTGGTGAAATAGTCTGTGACAAGGATAGAGTTGTGGACTGGTGTAATGTCCTGGCGGAAATGCCACTGGCCCGATTTGAAGAGTGCTGGCCTCTTCCGATGGACTCTCTTCCTGAACTCCCTTAAAACCTCAACATAGTAACCCTAACCCTAACCGTTTGGTCAATCAACTCTGGTTATTGACTTCCTTACTCCTCCCACACCTCTCATCATCCCCCACAGACTCCCAGCCTTCCTTGAATCTCTTATGCTACTCAAAAACTGATGTTTGATTCATGCAAGATGCTCCAAAAGCAGTCTGAAGCATTCCATATGTTTCTGTGGCATATTTTTCAAGTTTAAAACAGAATTTTATTGCATATCATTCTTCTAAAGTGTCCTCACATCCAGGTTACCTTTTTGAAATTCACCAGCTGTGACAATCAGTCTTTAGTTGGGTGTATTCCAATTACTGCTATTGCTGTTCATTTAAACCTGAAATCCTAAAAATTAGTCAGTCATCTCATAAGATGAATAGCAATAACATAGTGAATTTTCAAAAGTCTACAACAGTTTTAAATGCCTGTACAAACTTATTGAAGGCACCACGTATGTATTAAGTACGACTGTTCCTCTACAAGGTTGGTTTTGCTTTCAAATGACTCACAAAGGCTATACCATCAAACAAAGAAGCTTCTTTTACTTAATATATTGTTGTTTCCTGCCATTTCTATGAGGTTCTTTGGTCAATGATAGATCATTATGCCTGGTTCTTGAAAAATATTAGATAGTGGTTTCAATTCCGACCCAATCCGGCCAGAGGGTTACTTGGTCAAAAACGTGGTGCGATAGACAACAACTATGGAAGGCAGTAATTACTGGGGATACGGTTACAAGACTCAGCATTCCTATCCTAGTTCGCAGTTAATTACCTGAAGACGGCAAGAGGTAAAATTTGGCCGAAACGTAGTGAGAAAAACAACAAAAACTACCAAGATGAGGACAAAAGTTCGCAATAAAATTAATACTCTGATTAAGAAGCCTCATCTCAAAAAGGATTCCCAATAAAGACGAAAAATGATTAATATAAAAAAAATCATTCCTTAATTATATAACATATGGAAGTAGCCCCATTGAAAGTACTGATGTTCTTGGGATTAAAAAGAGATAAAAAATGAAATTAATAAATGCAAAAAGTAACAGTTTCCCAGGAGGTCTTGACCAGGAAACGAAATCGGCGCATACCTAAAAAAAGAAGGGCCTTCTGGTGCCAAGGAGAAACTCACTCATAAAACGTTTATCATCCCGACTAAAGTACCCTGTTCTCTCTGCTGTTAGTGGAAAGAGCACGCGTGTTCTGAGTCCTGAACTTTGCTGTGCGATATATTCCTCCTGCTAGTAAAAGCCCCTGCTAAACGTACCCACTGAACACACGACAAACCCTCGAGCTTGTAATTGTCAAAATGATTCTATAGTATACTTCAACACCTTGACTGGAGGGAAACGCGACTATTTCTACTGGCCCGGGAAAACATTCCATCACCAAAGAATAGTCGAGAACCTCAAAATAAAATTTGAGTTTAATGATATTCTTGTCTCTTTCCTTCTGCTCTTAATTCTCGTACAACTTCCACTGCCAAAAGAAGACAACAAGTTAATGGGTGAGAAATAGAAAAAGGAGTCGAATACGAAACTCTGAATTTCCGAACAATATCACCAATTAAACGCCACCTACACAAGAAAACCGTATATGCCCTATTAGTCTCGGATCGTGCCTAACATTCCTCTTTTCCTTAAAGACCCACTATTAAAATGGCCTTGTGTCAAATCCTGTCCGGTGGAAGGCAGCAGTAAATAAACTCATATGCTTCTTAATGTTTTATTTTTTCGCTGTCTTTTCAATTCGCAATTTACTGTGCAGATTCTGTAAGTATATGGTTTGGTTTCTTTGTTTAATGGTAAATCAATCTTCGTGGGTTATTTAAAGCCAGATCCATCCTTGTAGAAGAACAGCAGTGATACTATTTAACCAATAACTGTGGGGATAAGGGCGTTCATGCCTTTGCCAAGTGTATTAGTTCAATAGTGAACGTAATTGTGCAACTTGAGTTCGAACTTGCTTACGACGATGTCTCAGTGCAACACGTTAGCTGGTACACCACGAGTACTCCCCCTATATTTAATGGTGATGATTGTATGAGTTTGTAGATTTTGTTTGTAGTGCTGTTTGTAGTTCTTTTTTCTTATCAATTCATTTTCGGCTAAGTCGGCTGGGGCTGTAGAATAGGCCGACTGCATCTTTGCCCAGGGGTAAGATCCCAGTCCTGATTTGGAAACTAGACTATCTGATGATTAGGCTTTAGTTCTAGAGCTTTGGAGAATGTGTTATTCCACTTCATTGCGATAAATCCAAGCGTTATATAGCCATAACCATAATGATATAGTCGTAGGAAATGGACACGGCGACACGAGTTCAAATCCTGGACGAGACTGACTGCATTTCACATAGCACTAATACCCTTGGGAAAGGTATGAATCCAATAATTCTCCCTCCAGCTATGGGTAAATAGTAGGGCAGACTGGTTTCTTCAGCCTTGGTGAGGCAACTAGTCTAGGAGAAGGAAAACTCAGAATTCAAACCTGTTAAACTCCATTAAAAAATCGACCTTGTGTCATATCCTGCCCGAGTGGAGGGGTTGGGTAAATATGATAACCAATGTGATATCAATAACGACGGTACCACAAATACATATTCAAATGCAGATATAAAATACACATGCAGAAACACAGGCGGATTCTGTTGTTCAGGTACGAACGGTTTTATTAACTTCTTGACTTCGGTTCTTCGACACGAGGAGAGAGACACACAATTCTTACAATGCTCGCCACCCCCAACGCGCGGCACATCTCGGGGTGTTTAAGATCTCAATTCATCTCTGCTGATAGAGATCCGAAAAACTTAACCGCCGCCACAACAGTAGAAAACTCAACTACTCGATTTCATGGTCCAATCTCAACTTCTGTGTTTTTAAAATCCTCAAATTCTCAGGATCATCTCTTCTGGGCATGACGTCATCCACACTCCAGCCCCATTACCTGTCAGGGGTTTATTATGACAATGGTGATTGTCATATCCTTTGCGCCCGTGCGTAAACTGTACCCAATGGCTATGCACCTGAACTGTTAACCTGTGTAGTTCAAAGCCAAACCAAACTAAATGATAAAATATAATTAATGAAAAATTATTAAAATAAAAAAAATCATTCCTCAATTAAATAACTCAAGGTCCACTCTGACCGGAGTTGTTGTTCCTGTAAGAGTCTCGTTATTTTTTTTTCTATATTTATTGTATGCAAGTAACCGGCCATTGGCCTAATGAGTAGAGTGTTCACCAATGGTCCGGGAGACCGGGTTTCAATCCCAGGTCGAGTCATACCAAAGGTTCAAACAATGTTTCTTGATCCAGCCTGGCTTAACACTGAGCATTATAAGGTAAGGACCAAGGCTAAAGTGGAGCAATCCAGGGAATAGAGTAGCGCCCTCCCCTATACCACAGTGTAGTAGCTATTGAAAAGGGAGCCTTCAACTTACTTACTTATTTACCAACTGTATGCAAATTAATGATATCAAATTTAATTATTAGTGTTAAATATCGACACTTAAAACTATTTAGCTGGGTACAAATAAATGAATTCTGGCTCGTTTTAAAGTGTTATCTAATAATCTAATAATTATTCGTTTAAGAGCACCTCGGGTGGTATGTTGTTTAGCAAGCTAGACTTGCCAACCTACTCGAATAAGTTCAAATCTCATTGGGTACCCTATTCATGCAGGTTTGTTCTGCATCTAAGCAAAAAGCTTAGTGAATTACTAGAATTTATTCATTTGCAAATCATGTTGTTTTTCCCTCGTCGTATTTTCAAAGGAAACGCCTGAAGTTTATTAATTTTTTCTGCACAAAGGCTTCTTCACGACCGCCTGGCTTAGTGCGCTGGTGCAGGTTGGTCCCTCCGCTGAACTCACCCAAAATAGGTGCCGTAATTTTCGGCACATCTTCAAATCTTTGGGGCTCGTCTGGAACTCTCGTTCAAACCCAACTTGCACCCTTACTTCTGCCTGTCGGGGTGGGGGAGGAATATCTCTGTATCCCGACTTTCTACACTTGCGCAAAAGATTTGGAGCTTCCGGTTTTTATTCAGTTATTTCAATTACAGTTGTCATTCACCCATGACTGGCTGACCTAAAACGAGTACTTTGGCCTGGTTCATACAGGGATCAACTGGTTGCTCGTAGACTCTCTATCTGCTACAAGTATTCTTTTTTTTTTCTTTTTTTTTTCCTCTTTCTCTTTCTGTTTCCCCAAAATTACTTTCCCGGTTTGTTGGGTTTTTTCAATTTCAATTTTCTCTATGCAATTCAATTACGTTACGCACACATGATTTCTATGGGCAAAAATAGTGCTTTGTAGCCGAAAACTTGCTCTATTTTAAGGTGTTATTGTGCTTCTTAAAGGTTTTCATTCACGATGAGTGAAAAAACATTGCAAATGATTATAATAAGAATAGTTTCGAAATGTGCCTCGTGAAAGTTGCAAGATTCCAGTTTTAATCTCTTGTTGTATATTGACCTTCGACCCGGCCAGACATGCCATTCCAAAGACGCAGAAGTTGCATATTCCATTGGCGTAGGCGGGCTTGGCTGACAATATGGGACAAGAAAAAATCCTGCGGTACAGTCATAGACTGATGCACCAGAAGAGAGTGACCTGTGAACTGCATGACAGTTATTTCCGCTCGATGACAATCAAACATGCCATTCCAAGGACAGCGGAAGTGACACATCCCGATGGCCAGTTATGGGGAGATATTGAGTGGGCGATTGAACTATTATATCACTCGGTGAAGACAGAAAGTCAGTTAGTTTGGAGACCCGTTGGTGACAAGATGCGGTAGAGAAAGACCGCACCCAGCAGAGTGGGCCCCCGGGCCTCCGGTTGAGCAGCCCTGGAGAAAAGAAAGACACAACGCTGATGGCCATAAAAGTGGGGGTCAATATGTTGCAGTTCTGTTCGGTCTCCAACTCCCTCTCACACGCAAACCTTTCAAATAAAGTGAGAGGTATATTTTTTTTTAAAGAAGTCTTCGCTCGTCTTTATTCATTGAGTCAATATGTATTCTGCATGTAGATGTGTATATATGCATATTTATTATGTGGCTGTACAACATTATGATTTACGATCCAAATAGAAACAACTATGCAAAATTGTCCTTTTTTTTTTTTTTGTAGAGTGCATCCAATTGGCCAAGAATCCCGGTCAGTATTGGTACATAGCAGGCGAGACAAACACGGGATGTGCGTTCTTTCTTATAGGCGAACATGAAACACGCCTGGAAATCGAATTTCTCGACTTCAACATCGACTGTGAAAGCGACGGTCTGCTCTCCGTAAGTCTTTCTGTCCTCTCTTTTTTTCTGTTCAGTTAAAAAAAAAAAAAAAAGAAAAGAAAAATAGGGTTTCAATAAAAAAAAAAATTCGCCAATAGTCCGGGAGACCTGGGTTCAATCCCAGGTCACGTATACAAAAGACTTTAAAAATGATACTTGATACCTCCTTGCTTAACACACAGCAATATAAGGTACGCATCAAGGGTAAAGTGGAGCAATCCAGGAAAAGGAGTAGTGCCTTCCCTACACCTCAGTGTAGTAGCTATTGAAATGGGAGCCTTCTGATCGCCCTCGACCAAAGGGAGACAACTTTACTTTTTTACTTACTTTAACTATGTGGTCACCCATCTCAGAACTAAACTAGTTCATTGCTTCTTAACTTAAGTAATCAACTTTGCCTAAGCCATATAATTAAATAAAGGTTGGCTCAATAGTAATTTATCATTTGAAAAATGGAATAGCATTTTTTTCCTTCTTTTTAATATATTTTGTTTGCGTGATATTTTATTACACAATTTGTTCAAAATAATTTACACGAGTCAAAACAAATACAGTAAAAAAGTAAAGTTGGCAACCTTAGTCGAGGGTGACCCGAAAGCTACCATTTTTTGAGTCTTTGTTATGACTCGACCTGGGATTGAACCCCGGTCTCCCGGATTACTGGTGAACACTCTACTCGTTAGGCCAATGGTCCAGTAAAATAAATATAATTAAGAGAAAAATTTCTTTACTATTTTTTTGTCACTTTTACATTTTTTTTTAAAGTCGATCAATTCATAAAATAGCGAATGACTTCAGCATGGTCATATATATATATATATATATATATATATATATATATATATATGCGAGGATAATTGAATAAGTTTTCAGACGTTTGTCGTATGGGCAATTTCATTGACAGTACACACATAAAACTCTAGTCCCCTTCGAAGTAATCTCCCCCGGCTGCAATGCACTTGTTGTACCGTTCCAACAACCTCTGGAAGGCCTTATGCAAGTCCTCTTGTGTGAGCGTGTCAATGACCTTCCTCACAACCTCTTTCATTTCCTCAATTGTCTCATAACGAAAGCCTCTGAGCTTAGGGAATAAGCAAAAGTCACAAGGAGCAAGGTCTGGACTAAAGGGAGGTTAAGGAACTGTGTTGATGCCCATCTTGGTCAAATAGTCTGTGACAAGGATGGAGTTGTTGACTGGTGCATTGTCCTGGTGGAAATGCCACTGACCCGATTTCAAGAGTGCTGGCCTCTTCCGGAGAAATCTTTTCCTGAACTCCTTTAAAACCTCAACATAGTAACCCTAACTGTTTGGCTAATCAACTCTAGTGTATAAACTTCCTCGCTTCTCCCGCACCTCTCATCATCCCTCTCAGACTTCCTGCCTTCCTTGAATCTCTTATGCTACTCAAAAACTGATGCTCGATTCATGCAAGATGGTCGAAAAGCAGTCTGAAGCATTCCATACGTTTCTGTGGCATTTTTCCAAGTTTAAAACAGAATTTTATTGCATATTGTTCTTCTAAAGTGTCCTGACGTCCAGATTGCATTTTTTGAAATTCACCAAATCCCGCTGTATCTGTTCATTTGAAACTGAAATCATAAAAATTGGCCAGTCATCTCATAAGATGTATAGCAATAATATACTGAATTTTCAAGAGTCTACGACAATCTTAAATGCCTGTACAAAAAAAGTCTGGAAACTTATTGAAGGCACCACACACACACACACACACACACACACACACACACACACACACATATATATATATATATATATATATATATATATATATATATATATATATATATTACAAACTCGGACTTCCTGAAACAGTAGAATACGCCGAACGCACCTCTGCAGATGAATAAGACACGCCAAACCGCAACGAGAGTCCTGAGTGTGATACTAAACAATCTGATGGTGAGGCTCAAGTCTGGGAGTTTTGGGAAATGTCAAGTAGTCGTTCATTACTATTACTCCCAGGCTCACTCTGATCTGGATTGGTTGTACCTGTTTGAGTCCCATCAGTATTTCAAATTGAACTATTCTATCATTTACTAAGGATTATTTATTAGCTGTAGTTATTCGAAACCATGCTGCTATCTGAAAATTGTTTATATTACATAGAAATACTTGATATTATATTATAGAAATATATTATAGAAATACTTGATATTATATTATAGAAATATATTATAGAAATACTTGATAAGAATTACTAATATGAAATAATAATACTTGAAACCATTTAACTGTGTCCAAAAAAAGAATATGAATTATTGGTAATCGTTTAAACTGTGTGCCAACAAATAAGCACTGACAACTCATCTCAAATTAAAAAAATGAAACATCTCTGTAACTATATAGCCCTGTCGGTTGGAGGTGTAGAATATGCCGACTGTACCCCCGCAGGGAGTTAAGACCCCCCCCCAACAAGTTATGACATTAAACTGCATTTGATAGTGAGGCTCCGTTCCCGGAGCTTAGGGGAATATCAAGAACCCTTTTATTACTCCAAGATCCACTCTCACCCAGATTGGTAGTACCCGTTAGAATCCTATCTATGTGTTTTTCTGTTCTTGAAACCATTTAACAGTGTGCAAACGAACGAATAATGTCGGATAGAATTACTTTTGTTAAATAATAATGCTTGAAACTATTTAACTGTGTGCAAATAAAACTATCACTGTTAGATAGCAATACTTGAAACTATTTAAAAATGTTACGTACAAAATATTTACTTACAATTCATATATATATATGTATATATGACAGGATTTGGTATTAAATAACCCACAAGGGTTGATATGCCATAAAACTCCAAATAACCAACCAGCCAACCAGCCGACCAAACTTGGTTTGAACGACTTTCTAAAAAACAAATCAAATCACTAGCAAAAAACAAATGAATAAAAAGTGAGGTTATGTATACATTTCTTAGGATTATGCCCAATCATTCACGAAAATACGCCCCAAAAACGAAGGCTTTATTAAACAAACAAAAAATAATTAATTTCAAATAATGTTTATGATCCAAGATTTACTTGATGGCAATCAATAGAAGAATCAAGGTCTAGGCTAAAAGAAATTTTGTTTTCATGTTTTTATAAAGGATAAACGAAAGTCTTCTGCTATTTTGGATTGAGATATTGATCTCATTGTGCTAACAAGATGACAACAAAAAACCTTCATTTCTTATACTGTTGTTATTATATACTAATTCTTGTTTTGTGGAGCATTCAGACTTGTTTACGTTACCTGCTGTTACCCAGTTGTCAATTCATACGGATATGTAAGTAAATTAGGAAAATAAATTCGACAGAATGAATAGAAATAGAAAAGGCAAAATAATCTAAATTTGATGAATTTATTATTAAAGTCGACGTTAAACGTTTCGATTTTAATAACTTTCTACTGGAAAAGCCCTGAAGAAGGTTATTAAAACCGAAACGTTTAACGTCGACTTTAATAATAGATTCATCAAATTTGGAATATTTTTTCTTCTTTTCTTCATATACGTGGTGCTTTCAATAAGTTTCCAGACTTTTTTGTACAGGCAATTAAAATTCTCGTAGACTCTTGAAAATTCACTATGTTATTGCTATTCATCTTATGAGATGACTGACTAATTTTTAGGATTTCAGCTTCAAATGAACAGATACAGCAGCAATTGGAATACACCCTACTAAAGCCTGATTGTCACAGCTGATGAATTTCAAAAATGCAATCTGGACGTGACGACACTTTAGAAGAACGATATGCAATAAATTTCCTTTTTTAAACTTGGAAAAAATGCCGCCACAGAAATGTATGGAATGCTTCAGATGCTTTTCGACCATCTTGCATGAATCAAGCATCAGTTTTTGAATAGCATAAGAGATTCAAGGAAGGCACAGAGTCTGGAAGGGATGAAGAGAGGTGTGGCAGAAATAAGGAAGTCAATAACCAGAGTTGATTGGACAAAGGGTTAGGGTTAGGGTTACTATGTTGAGGTTTTAGGGGAGTTCAGGAAGAGATTCCTCGGGAAGAGGCCAGCACCCTTCAAATCGGGTCAGTGGCATTTCCACGAGGACAATGCTCCAGTCCACAACTCCATCCTTGTCACAGACTATTTGACCAAGATGGGCATCAACACAGTTCCTCAGCCTCTCTATAGTCGAGACCTTGCTCCCTGTAACTTTTGGTTATTCCCTAAGCTCAGAGGCTGTCGTTATGAGACAACTGAGGAGATGAAAGAGGCTGTGACGAAGGTCATTGACACGCTCTCACAAGAAGACTTCCATGGGGCTTTTCAGAAATTGTTGGAACGGTACAACAAGTGCATTGCAGCTGGAGGAGATTACTTCGAAGGGGACTAGAGTTTCATGTGTGTACTATCAATAAAAGTGCCCATACGAAAAAAGTCTGGAAACTTATTTAAGGATCCTCGAACCTATGTGTATGGAGCGAGCTTATCGTTGCTTATCTTCAGTGATCCAAAAAGCATTGTTGCACCTGGCGCGTCATTTATTATTTGAATTCTACTTTGTCTGCCACACAAACCTTCATTTATCTACTGGACCTAAGTCCAGTCGGCTGGAGCTGTAGAATACACCGACTGCATCTCTGCTCAGGGGTAAGAACCCTATCCTGGATATGACGCTAAACTACCGGATGATGAGGCTTCATTTCTCGAACTCTGGGAAATATGAATTACCACTTCATTGTTATTACTCCCAGGCCAACTCTAACGCGGAGTAGTTGTAACTTTTAAAGTCCAATCTATAAATCAATTAGGACTAATGAATCATTTTCTACACTTGAAGCCATTTAACAGTATGCAAACGAATGAATAATTTTGCCAAGAATTATTTGTGTTAAACAACAATCTATGAATCAAATAGAAGTAAACTGCGTATTTATGCTAAATCAAATTGTTTGAAACAGAAATGTTTGACTAAACTGAATAGACTGAAATAGAAATGTTTTTGACAATTAAACTGTGGACTCATGTTAAACTGAATTGTCTGAAATAGAACTAATTATTTGTACAAAAATGGATTTGGCATTAAATAACCTATAGAGGTTGACATTCCATAAAACCAAAACAACCATCAAACAGACCTGACAAAGAGCATTGAGAAAAAGTTTAACGGCAATTGCACAAGGATGCTACGAGCTATATCAAACAAATCCTGGAAGCAACATCCCACAAAACAGCAGCTGTACGGCCACCTACCACCCATCTCGAAGACCCACCAAATTAGACGAACAACACAAGCTGGTCACTGCTGGAAAAGTAATGACAAACTCATAAGCGGCGCGCAAGTGTTGGACGACCAAATGGAACTTATCTACAACAGCTCTGTACGGACACAGGATGTTGACTGGAAGACCTGCTGGAAGCGATGGATGATAGAGACGTATAGCAAGAGAGATTTAGAGAAATCCGTGCGAACAGCACGATATGATAATGATGAAGACTAGTATTTATTTAAGACTAATAATCCCGACAAAAACATGTATTTTCAACAAAAAAAAAGATTGAATAATGCTGATGATCCAAGACTTCGTGTTACTTAATGGCGTGATGTATCAAATTCTTGGCTAAAAAATATTGTTTACGTGTTTTTATAGCGGATAGAGAAAGAAAGACCCTTTGCGTTGTGGTCGATTAAGCTATCGATTCCATCTCGTTAACAAGAATGGTAAGGCAAAAAGCTTAATATTGGATCCATATTGTTTATGATTAGAAACAGTCTAAGTCTACTCATGAAAACCAACCGAAGAAATATGGAGGCAAAATAAAATATATAAAGATGATAAACATCACTATTCTTTTTAATCAAAACAGAGCAGGTTGTAGAGAATATTATCGCTTGAACCACGCAGCGAATTGAAAACGGCAAAATTCTTTATTTGAACCGCAACTCTCCCACTCATAGGAAAATCTCTCTCTCTCTCTCTCTCTCTCTCTCTCTCTCTCTCTCTCTCAACCCAGTTTTTTACTGCCATGATTTTTTTAAATATGGTAACTTTCTCCTCTTCCCCTTTCTCTTCTTCCTAATTTCCCCTTAAGAGACAAAAACATTTCAGTATGTATTTATTCAAGCGTTTCTGCCTGGGCGGAAAGGTTGGATAATGTGACACAAGGGCAATTTTTAAGTGGAGTACCGTTTGTTTGAATTCAGTGTTTCCTTTCTCCTAAGTTGGTTGCCTTACCAAGGCTTGAGAAGCAAAACTGCCCTACTATTTACTCTTAGCTAGTGGAAGAAAAGATGGATTTTCCCAATAAAGATGAAATGCAATAATGAGTTCTTGGAGTTCGAACCTAACTCCCCGGGTTCCTTTCTTCTAAAAATAATTACTACGCTAGCCCTGCTACTGCAACTAAACATGAAATGTTTACATGTTTAAGATGGTACATTTTTTCACCGTATATGTTTAAAGACCTTGATGGCAAAATGATATAAAATAATCAAAAAAAAAAAAAAAAAAAAACTGTCGACAGTTGCAAAACCAATTAATTCTCCAAACAATTCTTACAAACCATTCGTAACTTATAAAATTTTGGCTCACTCTTTCGAGCAAAAAGTTCTTCAAATATTTATTTTTTCTACTGTCCCTTCGACAAATTCGATCTTTCAAGCTTCGATGGAAATTTTCCACAAACCCACTGAAGTACCTCTACATGCTTCAGAAAAAAAATGAGCCATAAATTACTGTCTATGATTTTAAGACGTGCCATTAACATTTACAGAGGTTCATATTGTACTCAATGAAGACTGAAGAACGGACAGACCAAAATCTCGTATGAACAACAGATAGAGATTAATTGGCTTATTCGACCAATCAAACTCTTTTTTTCTGATGTTCACGGGACATTTCGACCGATACGTTTTCCAGTCTTCACCAGGTGCAATATATTCCTCAATAAAGAAACAGTTTTTGTTCTTGTAAATGTAGGAAGAATTACAAAAGCCAGGGGGATTCAGCATCCCAAAGTCAGACCTGAGGAACACAAAAATCCATAATCAAAAAATAATTTGGAAAGTCTGATATAAAAGATGATGTCCATTTTCAAGAACAATTACCATTACTCTAAGATTTCAGACAAAAATTGAATCACTGAATATTGTGGGACTGAATCTAGCCGATCTAGTTTTTCCTGTAAAATAATTATGTAATATATTAGCTTAGCTAGCGACAGAGTGCCGTGTATGAACTTAACAGATTCCATGCGGCTGCAAGATAACATCAACAAAGTGGTTTCACAGGAAAGAGAGAAATAAAAGATGATGGCGAGAATATAATTTATTCCCTATAGATAGAGTGACAGATATTTCCGTTCGCAGATAAGATCAATAAATTACCAGAAAAAAAACCGGAAGTATCTAAGTTTCAATAACCAGCCATAAACAGAAAATACGTGGGCGAAGAGGTGGGTTCATATTTCCGCATGGGACTTGAGAAGACAATAAGACATAAGGTTTGTAATTTTGAATGGAAAGCAGAGATCCGCGGGTCGCTCAAGCGAAGGGGAGAGACCCGCTGGTCACTCAAGCAGACCTGTCAGCTCCTCCGTGTGTGTTCTCTGGCTGTCGCACTACTTCGCAAAAAGGGTCCCCGACACAGAAGAAAGATATGAGCGATCTCTCTCTGACTGTATTCCTACTAAATACAATCGTCGCCGTCGAAGAATAAAAATCTAAATTATATTTTTATATATCTACGAGTATTTTGTTGTTTTTTTATACAAATAAACAGTTCTATTTCAAGCAATTCAATTTAGCACAAGTGAACAGTTTAATTGTCAAAATATTCCTATTCTAACAATTCAGTTTAGAATAAGTATAGTTTTTCTCCACACACAGTTAAATGTTATTACAGTTCTACTTCAAACAATTCAGTTTAGCATACAAAAACAGTTTTATTTGATTCAGTTTAGCATAAATACGCAATTTAAATGTCAAAAACACTTCTATTTCAAACAATTCAGTTTAGCATAAGTAAAAAATTTATTTCTGTTTGG
Organism: Sepioteuthis lessoniana; assembly: GCA_963585895.1. Taxonomy (NCBI): domain Eukaryota; kingdom Metazoa; phylum Mollusca; class Cephalopoda; order Myopsida; family Loliginidae; genus Sepioteuthis; species Sepioteuthis lessoniana. The sequence goes on from OY757929.1 coordinate 12,791,012, forward strand.
CCCATAGATAGGACCCTATCGTGTGCTATCACTCCTAAACAGAGTGGACTTGGGAGCGATGGTAATAAAGGGGTACTCTGCATTCCCCAAAGCTCCAGCATTACTGGAACCTCACCATTAGATTGTTTAGTGTCATATACAGGACACTCGTTTCGGGGAGTTTTACCCCTCTGCAGAGAAGCAGTCGGTGTATTCTACAACCGCAACCGACTGGGCTGGCACTTACCAAATTTTGCCGATACAACAGATCTCCTCTTTACACGAATCCGATGTTGTCGAAGAGCAATGCAAGGTGTCATTTGTATCGCCAAAACGAAAATGAGCATTACATCGACCTGGCTTTAGAAACTCAAGTTTCTGGTGCTGAGCTTTCTTTCTCCTAGACTGGTTGCCTTTACCAAGACTAAAGTTTTGAAAGGTATTCTGCATTGTGTAACCTTGAAACTGAGATACTAGGACACATGGCGTAACGGTTATAGGCGTTGGTTTCCTAAGCTTCTAAGGAGACAATCATCTGGAGGTTGCAGGTTCAATCCTGACTGCACACGAGTAACAATACAAGAATACTTAACACTTGTACCCGGTTATGGCTAACGGAATCAGAACAGGCGACCCCCGTGGATTCAATAAAGGACGTAGTTCGAAGTTCCGTGAAGGTTCCCGACTTCGACAAACACCCGATGAAGGCCGGTGGACATATCGGCCGAAACGTTGAGGAAATAACAATAACGATGAAGACAATAGTCCGAAAACCCTTAATGATAAAATTGGAACTGAGAGAATTTAACTTCTACGGAGACAATTTTAATCACAATGACGCTAATACAGATGATACAAATCCTGCTGTAAACAATGGAGGTATTGTGTTAGTATTGCGTTTATTGTAAGGCGAACAGCAACAAATAAATGAATTAATACTTCGTTTAATTCTAACAATTTATTATTCAACACGTGAAACACTTAATAACAATATAAAGTCCTTCCTGTGTATAAAGTTGAGTTTGAGGGACTTACCGGCGCGCTGAAGAAAATATCTGGTATCTTAGGGTTGTTTTTCTGAGAACTTTTAACGTCCCTGCCTCACGGAATGTCTGGCGGAATCTGTCTGACTTGATTTTAGATTTTTGCGCCAAGATATCTGGGCTCATAACGTGATTAGTATGTCCTATCACAGAGAGCCTCTCCCTCACTCACTCCATACGCAGGAATAACCATTTTACTAACCCAACAGAGGCAATTTAGAACAAGGATAGAAATTTACTGATTTTATAAAGAAAATTTTCTTTTTTATAGTTCAAATAACACTTTATTAATTTAGAATATTTACCAGCTCATTGGCGTAGTGGATAGAGTGTTCGCGAATGGTCCGGGAGATCTGAGTTCAATCCTAGGTCGCGTCATACCAAAGACTTTAAAAATGGTACTTAATACCTCCTTGCTTAACACTCAGCGATATAAGGTACATATCAAGCGTAAAGTGGAGAAATCCAAGGAAAAGAGTAGTGCCCTCCCCTACACTTCGGTGTAATAGCAGTTGAAAAGGGAGCCTTCTAGTCGACCTCGACTAAGGGAGACAACTTTTTGATTTAAAGGTTTCAAATTAATCTGTTTTAACCATCGTTCTTTACTGTAAAATGCAGCATTTGGAGTTATTTACGAATGCGACAATTGTATGGATGTCCAAAAGAGAAGAAAATGTCCTTTCTATTTATTCATCCGGTCATCTTTCGAGTAAGCTGCGTCTGTGATGTGACGTTGATTTTCTTTCTTCTGTAAAACAACCAGGCTGTCTTTCTTCTTGCATGGATGGGGTGATCTGTCGGGATGAAGTTATTGAGTAATATACTCTTGATTTCTCAGAAAACTTTCTTGTTTATGCTGATATAATGTTTCATGGAGATATAGGGAGACTTAGCAAGCTTGAGGCTATTTGGCGGGGGGGTACATAGAGAAAAAAGATACGTTTGACAGGTCGCGTAAATTATGTGGATGGCAAAACAGGATGTCCACCTGTTTCCTAAGGTGAACAAAAAACGGCAAAAATACTACATGAATTGCGTGGGTGGCATGCCGTAAGGAAGCGTGACCACGAGGATAGCACGGGGGTCTGGATAATTATATAACGACAAAAGATTTTCGACCTGATGGGCCAACGAAAGAGAACGAGTGAGAACGAGGGAGCCGGTAGAAGAGTCGCTCTGGGTTCTGGCCTAGTGCTAGACGACCTTGGGTTTAGAAATAAAGGGAGATCTTGGCTGTACGAAACTCACGAAAATGAGGAAGCTAAGGTGTTTAAATACCCGGAGATAATGGAGAGTAGTGTAAAGAAACAAGCACGTGAAAGTAGAAGATAATGTGAAAAAACTGGCTCACCAAAGTCGAAAGACGGCCCAAAAGTTGAAAAACATATAGAAACTGAGATGATTAGAAGTTTTGAGTTAGCCCTGTACCACTCTCATGAAAGCAGAATGAAGAAGCAGTTCACTGAGTATTTACTCACTTCCCTTATCCAGTATAGGAAGTATTCGGAGTATCTTACTATTAATGTTATTCATATATTCATGTTTTCTTACTTTTGTTCATGTTATTGCTGTGTTCTAATTTCATTTTTTTTTCTTTAACAGATTATTGACGGATGGGAAATGAACTATGAATTATTCCCCAGCCAGGACGACTTACCCAGGGACATAAACAAACACAGATACTGCGGCCTAAACCGACCCAGGCGCAAATTTGTTTCCTCCCAAAACGCGGCTCTTATCAACTACTACACTCCCAAAAAAGGCCAAGGTTTCAGTATACGGGTAAAATTCATAAGCAATCCATTTCGTGAGTATATATATTTCTTTTTTTTTCATTTAATTGATAAGAAAGAAAACGAAAAAAATTATTCAGTATAAATGAAACAAAAAACTTTAGCTCAGTAAGAGGAGCGTGTTCTTTCTTTAAACGGTACTCTTCCACCGAAGCCCCGAAAAACAAACGGAAAAAAGAATTGCAAAGGTAACAAGAAACTAGCAATAGCAACATGCTTCATTTGGAATAAATATTGCAAGCTTCTTCATACATGAATTGAGGTCTCGGTAGCCGTTGAACGAATGTATGTAAACAATAGTAATTGTGATTCATAACCGTTTAAAATTTAGTTCGCTGCTAATGGCTCCTCGTGGCTGAAGGGTTAGAGGCTTGGCTTGGTTTGATCCAACCGGGTTTCGATCCCAGCTACGGGAAGCTAATGTCTAACCACACTGATGAGTTCTGATAGAACGAAACAGATCTGTCTGTGGATGACTACATATATATATATGCAACATTTTCTCTTTTAAATATGTTTGATGAAATTGGAGAAACATTTCGTATCTGTCCATTTATCTTTGATCCATTCAAGTTTCCGTATGAGTCGTTTGACTCCTGAATGGAATGAATTCAAGAATTTGCAATATTTTCCCTGTGTACTTTTGGCTCTATCATCGGGGGAGCGAATATTAGAATGACGAAAACAATGATGAGTCATATACATTTATATCAAAAGTTGAAGGAAGAACAAGTGAAAGGGGAATTTAGGAAAGAAAAGAATTTTATTTGGGAGTAATAGAAAGAATTGGCGGGAAAAGTGTTAAAGGCATTTTTGAATGCGGCAGCTATATTTAAAGTTGATCTTGTTAAAGGAAGGCTTATTAATCTTTATATAGAGAGCTTCAAGGATTTTGAGTCTTTGTTTTTCTTTGGAGGTTTTTTTTCTGTTAGAATTTTTCTATATTTGGAGGAGGCGCACGAAGTTTTAAAAGATGGAAATAGTGTCGGATATTTATTTCATCCAGGTGTCACGTGACTTCGAAATATCGCACAAATGCGTGTGTTTGTGAATAAAAAATTTGTTTGTTTAATAATTCTTGCAAACGCATTAAAATGTTTTTACAAATAATTTTTGTGGTAACTGAGAGAAGTTAACATGAAACAAATACATTTGTTTGGTTTGGTTTGGTTGGGTTGGGTTTTATTGCATATCAACCATTGTAGGTTATTTAATGCCAAATCCTCTTTACACATATATATTAAATATATATGATTTGATTTGGTTTGGTTTTATGGCATATCAACCATTGTAGTTTATTTAATGCCAAATCCTCTTTATACATATATATTAAATATATAGGATTTGGTTTGGTTGGGTTTTATGGCATCTCAACCATTGTGGGTTATTTAATCCCAAATCCTCTTTATACATATATAGTAAATATGTATGATTTCGTCTGGTTGGTTTTTATGGCATATCAACCATTGAAGGTTATTTAATCCAAAATTCTGTTTATAAATACATATCATATATGTCTGATTTGGGAACACATTTTGTAGATGATATTTTTAAACGAACCCGAGCACATGTTTTGCACGCAGTTAAATGTTTTCAAGAATTTCTATCCAATACAAATAATTCTTTTTACTATTAATCTTTTTTTTTGCACACAGTTAAATAGTTTCAAGTATTGCTATCTAACACTAATAACTCTATTCAATATTTATTATTTATTTGCACACAGTGAAGTGGATATAAGTATTGTCATCTAACACTAGATATCATATTCAACATTTATAATTTTTTTGCACACAGTTACATGGTTACAAGTATTGCTATGTATCAGAAACAATTTAATTAAACATCGGTCATTTCTTTACACACAGTTAAATGATCGAACAGTTCTATTCTTAACAATTTAATTTAGCATCACCCATTTATTTATTTATTTATTATTTATTTGCACACAGTTTAAATGTCAAACAGTTCTATTTGACCCATAGGAGCTACCACTTCGGGCCAGAGTGCAACTGGGAGCGATGGCAGTGAAGGGGTACTCCACATTTCCCAAAGCTCCAGCATTACTGGAACCTCACCAAAAGATTGTTTCATGACATATACAGGACACTCATTGGGTCGGGGGTTTTACTCCTCTGCAGAAATGCAGTTGGTCTATTCTACAGTGCTAATTGACAGGACTTAAATACTTTTGTTTTGAAAACTACAACTGATAAAGAGAAAATATTGTTTTAGTTTTTGTAGAATGGTCAATTGTCAAGTATCAACAGTAAAAACCTGCACAAGCACAAAGATCTAATTTATGGCGTTTAGGAAAAAATAAAGTTGAAGGCTAAACTTTTTCTTATATTTTGAATTATACATATTGTAGATTTTAAAATATGAGTCCGAGTAACATTGAAAAACCTCGAGTCACAAGTGCTTTTGATGTTTCCGCGGAATATGGAAGTCTACTCTTATAAGTTCTAAATGAACAAATCTGTGATTGTTCTCCCATGGACTCCTTCACATGGACACACTAGCAAAAAATCACATTTATCAGCTCTGTGTGGACACTGGGTGCGGTCGAGACACCATACTAAAAGCGATAGCCAATGAAGACGAATGACAAGAAAGAATCAAGTGAATCCGTACTGTCGATGATGAGGTTTAATTTAGTCAATCTATTCTAACGATGCAATTCTCACAAAATTATTATTTGTTTGCAAAATGGACTGGAAATTGGCTTATTCTTGAACTCCGAGTATTTTCAGCGTATTACTCGAATAAAATCTCCCTACCACGTGCTGGGACGTACGTGACGTAATGGTTAAGGTCTTAGGAAATGGAAGGCCCAGTCGGCTGGGGCTGTAAAATACACCGACTGCTTCTCTGCAGAGCGTTAAGACTTCTCTAATCAGTGTCCTGGATATGACACAAAAGAATCGAATGGTGAGGCTCCAGTAATGCAGGAGTTTTAGGGAATGTGGATTACCTATTTATTGCCATTGCTCCCAGGTCCATTCTGGCCCAGAGTGGCAACACTAGATAGGGTCCTATCTATGGTTCAAATAGAACTAAACTATGTGCTTATGATAAACTGAATTGTTTGAAAAAGAACTGTTATGATTGATGTCATATCTTCTTAACCCATCTTGTGATTCTATATTCAATGTCCCATTTAGTACTTCGCAACGGGGGGACCTGGCCACTCCCGCCTTCTAGGCACTTACTGACTGCTCCCGCATCTGACCGAATCTCTGCCGAATCTGTGTGTCTGTATCTGTGTGTCTCTGACAGCGAATTTCTTGTCATATAATATTCATAACGCCCATACATTTTCCTTCCTGTTCTCAAATCACGTGATTCCTTTCGGCTGTCCCCTTGTTTACACTGGTGCATATCCTGTTTAGAACTCCACCGTTAACTTGCTGTCAAAGGTCAATATGTAACACTGGTTGAGTATCACTTAGCGCAAATTCAGTGGTATAAAACTGATTTGAATACAGAGTTTTTCTTTCTCCGTGGTTGGTTGCAATACCAAAGATAAATAGCCCAGTCTGTCCTATTGATGCATAGTTTACAGGAAGAATATTCGAATTCATACCTTTCCCACGGGTATTAACACTCTGTGAAATGCATACAGCCTTCATCCAGGATTTGAACTCTGATCCTCGGGTCCATTTTCAACGACGATAATTGTTAAGCAACAAGCATATTGATAATAGATTATATTAAGAGGTTAAAAAATATTAATATATCTTTTACGGCCCCCCTCTCTCTCTCTCTCTCTGTCTGTCTATCACAACTATACACACTCTCTCTATCTCTCTCTCACATATATATATGATCTCTCAAAAACACATTGACATTCTCTCTCTCTCTCTCTCTCTCTCTCTCTCTCTCTGTCTATCACAACTATACACACTCTCTCTATCTCTCTCTCACATATATATATGATCTCTCAAAAACACATTGACATTCTCTCTCTCTCTCTCTCTCTCTCTGTCTATCACAACTATACACACTCTCTCTATCTCTCTCTCACATATATATATGATCTCTCAAAAACACATTGACATTCTCTCTCTCTCTCTCTCTCTGTCTATCACAACTATACACACTCTCTCTATCTCTCTCTCACATATATATATGATCTCTCAAAAACACATTGACATTCTCTCTCTCTCTCTCTCTCTCTCTCTCTCTCTCTCTCTCTCTCTCTCGCTTTCTCTCATGCACGTACATTCTCGCTCATACTTATACACATTCTCTCTCACAAACACAAACATTCTCTCTCTCGTTCATAAACTCTCTATTCCTCACTTTCATTTGCACACACACACACACACACGCCCTCTCTCTCTCTCTCTCTCTCTCACACACACATTTTCTATCTCACACACACAAACACATATGCATACACTCTGTCTGGATCTCTCTTTCCTTTTCTCTTTTCCTCTCTCCCACACACCCATACATTCTCTCTTTTTATAACATAAATACACTCACTCACTCACACACTCACTCTCACTCACACATGCACACATTATATATATATATATATATATATATATATATATCTTCACACATGCATTCTCTCAAACACACCTACACACATACACACAAACACACACTCTCTCTCTCTCTCTTCTCACACACACTCTCACACGCACACCTACACACCTACACACATTCTCTCTCTCTCTCTCTCTCTCTCTCTCTCTCTCTCTCTCTCTCTCTCTCTCTCTCTAAATGTATCTATCTATCTATTGTTAATTTCGGTTATAGAATTGACAATAATTGATTATAATTGAGTCAGCTACGATACACAAACAAAAACAACCACGAAAATCGGCAGGTCAAAAAATGCTTTTTTATATTTCTCTCTTTCTTTCTTTCTCTTTATTTATTTATTTATTTTATTTCAGTGTTTATTGATTTTATCTATTTTTTTTTTTATAAATCTATTCATTCATTTTTATTTTTCTTCTTTCAGCTTGCAATGTTATATCCATCGAAAATTCGGGCACTTATACGCTACGAAACTACGGTCTTAGGATGAATTGCAGTATTTCAATCATTTATCCTGAAGTAGTAAATGTACTGTCAGTGAACATTGGCACAACGTCGACTGGCAATTCGATTAATTTTCTCCAGAGGCCGTTGGTAAGACTTTACAATCAGTACAAAGTGGTCAATGTAACTTCGAAAAGCATACTTCTTGCTTATCAATATTTTATCATTGAATGTCAAAATCAGTTGCAGCTTGTCTATGGTGGCTGTGGAACTGCAGCAACTCCTATTTTCACCTGATAACTGCAGAAAGAAATGTATATTCATTTGTATTTGTAAAAGGTATTTAGAACTATAATCAATAATCCGTAAACTTTAAGTCAATGATCAAGTTCTCAATCCTTGAAAACAAAAACAAAAAAAAAATGGCTGCATGTAGAATTGTCCACTCGGAGTCCCATGGCCACGAGCCACCCCTGACTGAAATAATAAATCATAAAATTTACTTCGATTCTTCGTAAATCCAATGTTGATTATGCACACACACACACACACACACACACACACACACACACACACACACACACACACACACACACACAGAGGCACGCGCTTGCCTATGTGTTTAAAAAGGTTTGATTAAATAAAATCGATTCCTTGTTGTTTGAGAATTTTACTTTTTTCTATCGAAAGTTCTTATATTTTTATTATGTTAAAAATCTTGAAATTTATCACCAAAGTGATGTTAAACCGCCGCTATCGCTTAGCAACACTATAGAGATTTAAAAAAAAAAACAAAAAAAAAACAAGCTTCACTTTAGTAATAAAAACAAAAATGAAATAATAATTTATTTTAAATACTAAACAAGTTTAATTCAAAAATAGCGTACAAATTACCTTGATATTGGTTCGGACAAGAACTGAAAGTACTCGGTATAACACAAATAACTCCTTTGGAGAAATTATCCACAAATTTTCAAGACTGTAATATAAAAAACAAAAGTATCTTTGAAATAAAAAATAAAAAAACTCAAAAATAACTAGGATTCGATTTTATTTAATTAAACCTGTTTAAATGAAAAGATGCTGATACATAGATTTTTTCAAATATATATATATATATATATATATATATATATATGTTTCATTAAATAATAAAGACATATTTTGTGTGTATGATTTATTTAAGATCCTTTCAAGTTTTCTGATGTGTCTTAGTTTCATGTTTGAATTGGTAGACGAATTTCCCAAAATTATCCCGAGCTCTTTCGGACCCTTCATAGGCCATCATTAGGGGTTGCTTGCTTATGTAAGGTGTGTTGTTTTACACGAGCAAGCGACCCCTGATGATGGCCTATGAAGGTGATAAGGGAATTGTTCTATATCTTCTGCCAAAGCGCTTTCGACCATACTTTTGGTCGTCATCAGGAGTAGTGTAGTTTGAGTTGACAGTTTGAGTTTTTATTGTTTTAATTATTTATAGCGTTTTGTTTTGAAGTCGTCAGTTGGAACATTTTCAGCGTTTTGGTTTTAAAACGTTCACTTGGAAAGGTTTACGAATAGAGTTAGTGATCTTGGTTATTAAAGATATTTAATATGTTGGTACCTGTGTTAAAGGCTTTTTATTTAGTTTATTTTTATTTGTCATGCATATTGCTTCTAGGATTTGTGAACATTTACAACTGACCGTTTTAAACCAAAACGCTGAAAACGTTCTAATTGACCACTTTAAAATCAAAACAATACAAATGATCAAAGAAATAAAACTGTTGCGTTCTTGTTAGTGAACGCTTGTAATATTAAATAAAGGACAAACCACGATATGAGAGGAAATAGAGATATATTCTCAGGAAAAAGTATATATAATAGAGAGACTGTTAGTAGACAAGAACATAGGATTAGTGAATGCTTGTAATATTAAATAAAGGACAAACCACGATATGAGAGGAAATAGAGATATATTCTCAGGAAAAAGTATATACAATAGAGAGACTATTAGTAGACAAGAACATAGGGTTAGTGAATACAGAATAAAGATATAGTCCAACGATAGTATTGGCTTCCGTTGTTACGGTAGCAAGTAAGGTGATCTAGTGCGATCTCCAGTCTCCAACGCTTTAATACTATTCCTATAAGAAGCTGCTCTTCACCTTCTTGTCCGCCTTGGTATTAGTAGGTACTGCTATATATGGCAGATGAACTAGTTCACTGTGTGGAAA